>JANZLQ010000041.1:8189892-8209629 GCA_026212715.1 Elanus axillaris | reverse complement strand
CTTTCTTTCTTTCTTTCTTTCTTTCTTTCTTTCTTTCTTTCTTTCTTTCTTTCTTTCTTTCTTTCTTTCTTTCCCTCTTTCTTTCTTTCCTTCTTTCTTTCCCTCTTTCTTCCTTATGACTCCTGGTCTTGTGTAAGCTGAAATGGGAGGTAGACCACTAGGCATCAAGGGTTATTCTGAATTTTTTTCTATAGCTGGCTGGAATTTTTCCAGTTTCTAGATGGGAAATTCTCACCTCTGTATATGTAGCCAGCTCTAGGAATATTTGCAGCTCACATCCACCTTAAATCCTACTCACTTTTTGCCAGTCTTCTTAAATGTACAGATTTGGGCTTGTCTTCTGTAAAAGGGTGGAATTTATTGTAACAGTTATACATGAGACATTCCCTTCTCTAGAGCAAGATCAGATACATTTCCAGCTCTGCCATTTAACTCACCAAAAATACTCAGAAGTATTTACCTCTCAAATTAGCTGAGCAAGTATGTTCAAAAATAGATACTCCTAAATGACTGATCAGAATCATAGCTAAAAGATATCACATAGACTACTCCAGTTTTCAAACTCATGGTATGTCTTTCACTCTTTGAGCTTCAACTTTACAAGTGCAATCTAGCAGCTGGTTATTTTTCTGGGATAAAAAGGGGCACATGTGATGCTGCAGGGCAGAAGCTTCCCAATAACCTTTCAGAGTTCTACCTGAATCACCTTCTACTTTTTTTTTCCACCCCATATTCTCTTATAAGAAGGAAAAAAAATAAATTTAAAAATGAGAAAGAAACAATTGGAATTTTCTTTTACTTGCTTCTAGAAGTTTATAGCACTATGTTCTTTTTAACTGGGAAGTGGTTATACTTACCTGAAATGGTAGCAGATTATACTAGACAATTATTTGTTTAGAGGCAGTTTTGAAATATTAAAAGCCATCTTTATCATTCCTGGGTTTTGCCCACATGTATCCATTAGCCTTTCAGTCGAAAGGTCTTTCAACTTGTTAAGAGAACAATGTAGTTCCAGGTTGTTCCAGTTACAGACAAAAGCCCTAGGCAAGTGTGCTGTGTTAGTCTTTGTTCTGATGTAGTGATCCTTGATGAACAGAAAATCCTACAGGAGACCATGGTGGAAACTCAGAAACTGTAGCAATTAAGCAGATTAAATTTATCCAGTGGACTTCAATACTTATTTTCAAATTCCTTTCTTACTAACTCTCTCTCTCTCAAGACTGTGTTTTAGTGTTCTAGAGAAAGGCTCATATTACTGATGTGATAATAATGTAAACATTGTGACTGCAGAGTACTGCATTTGTGGGTTTTCTTGGCTTGGAAAGTCTCAGTCAAGGAGAACTTCTTCTTAAATATTCTTAAAATTAATTCAGCCATTATCAAGAAATCTATATGAATGCAGTAAACACGGAAGTTTAACATTTTATGATAATGTTTTCCATTTGTGTAAATAAATAAGTCATAAAATAGGTTCCAATCCAGTGCTGTCTACTCCACAACTGCAAGGGATCTTTCCAAAATCATTCACAAAATGCTAGATGGTAAAAATAGAAGAAGATATTTTTCTGGTCTATGAGTATAAATATTATCATTTAATTACACTAGTACATTCGTATAAATCATGAGACACTGTTCAGTTCAAAAAAATGTTTTGGTGAGAAGGGAATAAAATCTTGGGGTCCATTTTTTTTCCAAAACATTTGAAAGGATATAAAAATACAATTTTAAAAACTTATGAATGTCTTGAGCTCTTTATTTATTGTGCACATACTCATGTATGTTTATAGTATTATATAGTAGGGTACCTGTATACATGTCCTACATCCATATATCCACAAACACATAAAAACATGCATGCATCACACAACAAGAACAGTGAGTTTATTGAAAGAACTGTAATCTGTTCTGAATCCTAAGACTATATGAACAATACAAAATTCCAAGATCCACTTACGAGTTTCTAAATTTCACTGAACTTTCTCCACAAGGCAAGGTTTGTTCAGACATGTGTTTGTATGCTTTTTCAAACACTTTTACAGCATGACTTGATGTTTAATAAAAGAAAGGAATGGTTAACAATTAAGGTTATAAGCTTGGTGAAGTCAGAGATGGAAAAGAAACCTGTCATATAGAGTAGCTCCTCATTTTCCACTGTATGTGTTTGCTTTGCACATTTGTATTTTAGAAGTCCAAAGAAATATGCTTCCCCCCCCCTAGTTCTATATGCACATATTTTTGACACACACATGCAATACTGTCTCTTCACAGTTTTTGGTATAACATTTTCCCTAGTATTTTGTTCCTCTGATGTGTCATGGTCTGGGTAAGATCTGTTTGGGAGTTAAGGATGCTACATAATTTGTACTGAAGGGGAGGAGAGGGCAAAAGTTCTCGTGTTATGAATTTTAAAGAGTTGTGTGGAAAGGGTTAAAATGTTTCGAACTAGCCATGCGTTGCACTCGAGTGATTAGGTGTAACTCTCAATTAAAGATCAATAAGGCCTTTAAAGTGATTTATAAAAATGGATTAGTAAGAAATGTCCATTTAGAAACTACTGTGAGTAAAATCACTATACTCTCTGTCATATTGATCGTGCCTTTATGTCTAAACACGCATTAACTGGGGCAGACAATAAAAATTAATCCTCTTCTTTTGTAAAATGGAAGGTCATTTTCCCAACTGTCCCTAGGGGGAATGATGTCATTAAACATGCTAGTAAGACATTTTATTAAATCTGACTAGGCTGTTTGCATAAAAGTAAATTAGAGCAGTCAATATTGGAAGGAAAAGGATTTTAAGGAGCAATAACTAGAGGTATTTATTGTAAGTGTATTATACAACAGATGCATAATTAAATTCAAAACTCCATTAAAATAATGTTAAGGGCCTGGCTTAAAATGACAAAAGGCAAGATTTTCAGAGCCCTAAGCATGCCCTGTTGTACCTAAGCATTTCAGGGGTCTCCAAGCAGTAGGGGATTTGACATACCATATGTGCTGATATTCTCTGCTCTCTCCCCTCCAGGATAATGTTATTTATAAATAAAACCACTGAGCAAAGGGGTGAAACTGTAACTAGCGCCAACCCGACCGAGACGGTGCCCTCAATAAAACACCTGCAGTTTAGGTTCCAGCATGCATCTCTTTACACGCACATTCCCTCGGTTAAGAAGCATCTTTCAACACCAAAAGAAAAGAAAAAGAGAAGTCATTTAAGATTATGTTCTGCTGGAGGCATGCGGCCTTTGAGCTGCTACTGCCCACAGGAGCCATTTGCCCAGTCCCCAGCAGGAGCAGAGGTCGGAGACTTTACACCTATAAGCATAGTGTCTCTGCCCGGGCGCCCCATGCAACCATTTGTGTCTGAAAGCACCCTAGGGCCACTCCTATTGTGTAAGAAACAGCTATTGTGTAAGAAACAGTTATTTTGAAGGTTAAAGTCAGAATTTCAGTTTGCATTTTTGTGTGTCCTTGTGTGGTGCAGACCTCACTGCCACACCTCTGGGTCGGTGACCTCCTTCCCATCCCCTCTGCTCCGAGACCTGTGGTTGACCTCCTCCCTTCTACAAAACATTCAGCAGTGGTTAAGCTGCTGAGGCCACTGTATATTGTACTGACCCCACAGGACTGCATTATCTCCACAATCTCTCGTCAGCTATACACATCAATTTGTTGTCTCTTATCTCTAAGTGAGATTGTAGGTAATTTGACATGATGTATCTTTTTGTTAGCACTTTAGCAGAGTGGAGGTCTTGGCCATGGCCAGAGGACTGGGCTCCATGTTAGTTCTGATAATATGCACCCTAATGCTGCTCTTATTATTACAGAATGCTCTTAGTATACCACCACTGAATGGTTCCCATATTTTGCCAAAGATATTTTATGTAAGATGAAGGTAAAAGCCATTTTCTCTTTTTTAACCCCCCATATCCTAAATCAGATCTGGGCAGTAGATGAATCTCAGGTTTGAATAATTCACCAGAGTCTGACAGATAAGAGACAATCTTGTGATTGTGAAACCCAGACTTGAGGTTTGGGTTTCAGGCTTGGTTTAGTCATGGAAAGCCCATGCCACAGAGTAATCACTCTGGGTGGAACCCTACAAAAAACCCTGAAGTGCCCTGTGGTGGCAGCTGTGTGAGTACTTTAGAAGGAAATCTATAGATGGGGTGTAATCTGTAACCAGCTGAGAAGGGCAAGGAGAGGTGATGGATGCCATGGGCATGGGAAGGCTGCTCATTATCATGGGACTTGGAAACATGGATGTAGAACTGGCTGAAAAGTATAGTAATAGTGCTTCTGTCTCAAGCCTACTAAAATATGAGGTTTTCAGTTTCTGCATTTTGCCCAAAGAGTAAAAACCTGAATAATTCCAGATTTTGGCAAATGGTTGGCAGGGAAAAAATGACCACTTAGAAATGCCATTTTGACTATTTAAAATCTCTTCCCTGATCTCCTTGCAATAAAATGATTATAATAATCTTTAGACATTATTTATTAAAGAGAAAAAATAATAACTCTGTAATATCTACCAGTTTCCTAAACTGTTTATTGAGGATTTTGAACATATAGAGACTTCCTGGTGATACTTACATCTGTTTCATGGCCTGAATCTCTGAAATTCATAGTTGACATGCATTAAACAATATGACAATAAAACTTTGACATGAAAAGAAATACAAAGTTTCATAAATTATTTGCTAGGTAAATAAGTTGAGGCCATGTACCTCTTCAAGGAAAATGTTTAAGCCAGCCTCATATGTGGTATGTAGTAAGCAATATGTATGGAATCAACTCTACAGAGAATACAGATGGTGAGTGTCCAATTTGAACATGTTAATCCAACCTAAGTAATTTTTTTTTCTTCCACGAAAGCTTCAATATGCATCTGATCTCAGGATATTGGATTTTTCTTTGAGGAAAGAAATAAATGACTTATCTGGGGAATAAACTCAGTCATCTCTCACTGTATTGCTCACCATATATATTGTGCTAAAATAAGGTTCACTGATTCTAATGTAAATCTCTAAAGCTGAACCATGATAATATGACTTTCTGCATTTTATGTGGTAGGTAAGTAGGTTGCATCTTTGAAAAAAAGTAGTGAGAGAGATTAGTGATTGTACCTAAGGAGAAAGGGAACAGGCGCAAATACCTTTAGGGTCTAAAACTCCTTGACAGACTAGGAAAAACTGTTCAAACACATTTGTTTTGGTTTAAAATTGAGATGCATCTTGCAATATGACTACTTCCCTCCATCTCCCTTTTTACACACACATTTTGTGACATCAAGATTTTGTCTATATGGGCATTCATAGCAGTACAAACCAGCTTCCATCACTATTTAAAAGATCTGCATCTATAAGACCCCATCCTTTATAAGATGTCATTGTCAACATTTCTAGGGAATTTTCATTCTTGCAGAAACAGGAATTAATTTCTCTTCCAAAGAAGTTACTCTGTAGCACATTGCTGTCTGACATGATGCTTTCCCACATGGCTTTGCTAACTAGCCCCAAATGTCCAGTCTGTTTATTGAAATACTTTTTTCTAGCCTGAAGTCAAGGTAGCTGGATGATAGCTCTCTGTGCTAGCACAGACAGGTTCAGGTTCTTTGAATGTCCAGAGTGTCTGTCAAAGATACCTCACATACTCCTCCACCACGTAGCACACTTCTTCAGTGTCCCAAGCAGATTGTGGATCACATATGTCCCTGGTACACTTCGACTTATCAACAGAACTGACTATAGCAATGACTGGGAGAGTGACTGCAGAGAATCAAGGTTCAAGGATGGCTTATAAGAACAGAAAGGAGAAAGGTGGAGCTCTCATATTGGTGTGACTATTTTGCCTTATTACAGCAATTCTGACAGGATTTCAGGCTGGGAATACCATCATAGACTTGATGCCAATGGGCAGGAGGACTCCAGTAAAAAAACAAAAAATAACTTTTTTTCAGGAAGATGTGCTTGACAGACAAGGAGCTGTTTGAAGTTTAACAATCCAGCTGAGGGCCTGTAGATTGATCCAGTCACCCAGGCTGCCATTCCCACTCACCTATCTTTCGGTTCCTGGAAATACTCGGGATGCCAAGAGCATGGTAGAAAAGACAGGTAAGCATCACAGCATATACAGTGGTAGCGTGCTCTGTAATACAGACTGAACATTTATTGCCAATGATGGATATGGACATATTGCATGGAAGTGAGATACTATAATTTCCAAATACCACTATTACTCTTTCCAAATGGTAGCTTCCCTGGGGATCCTGAGAAGAAGCAATTACAACCCGTGAGTGTCCTCATTGTAGAAGGGGCTACCACCACAGTCTCTAGTTACTCATGCTCATACTTTCCCCCACCTTTATTACCAAGCCATGTCCCAGCTTCTGGATCAGAACAGCTCTAGAAAAGAGTATACTTCCTATGTTCTCTGCTGGCCCCATTTCCTTCCCTATGCCAGCTGGGCCAGATTTAAGAAATCAAAATACATCATGTGGCTGTTGAGAGCCGTCATTCTATAGCTGCATTATAAAGCCCCTATCATGCTTTGATCATCCAGGAAATTAATCCAATTAATCAGTGCATAATTATTAGCAGCACAAATCTTTAGAAAAGCTGTTTTTAAAAAATAAAAATCTTATCAGGCCACTTTAAAAAAAAAAAAACCTTAGCAAGATTTTTTAATTGATACAAATCTAAGAAAAGCATATCGTAAGTAGAACTTCAACTTTTTTTAAAGCTAGTAGAAAATACATTACAGCAGCTGCCAAGAAAGATAGTCAACATATCATATAACACTAGTAAGTCAGAAGAGCCTCAATGCCACAAAATAATCTGAAAATGTCTGCGGCTATATCAAGTGACATCTGAAACACAGAAAGAAAGGTTCGACACTTGTATAGTGGGCCTACTTTCTCCTTTACCCTTTAAATAGTGAAAAGGCCCTTCCTGCCATGGAGATCTGCAGGAATTATAACTTGCTTGAATAACAAGAAGTTACTCAGGAATTTGTAGAGAACAGGCTTTCTAGGGAACAGGAGTAAAAGAGTTATTTTGGTGTAATCCTATCTGGTCTACCAGGAAGACTAGGGAAACAGATAGGGATTCAAATAGGCAGTTGATGGTGTTAACAGGTGGAAGACATTATTCTCAGAAAACATTCTCTGCCAGACTAGGCATCCCTCTTCTATCTCTTTCCCCTTAGGCACATTGTTGCATATCCTGATTTTAGGGAACTTGTCATCTTGAGAAGAACAATTTTTGGTTTGTTCTGCTATCACACTTTCCTGGCCTGGCAGGGAAAACAAGTCATAGATGGCAGCTCCATTTCTTTGATCCCTCTCTCTCTATCTCAGATAGTGGGATTGAGGCCAATCACATCAGTCTCTTAAATTCCCGACCAACCTCCAACAGCAAAGACTAATATACTGTCTAGGAACCCTTTTTTACCTTTTCTCAAGTAAGACCAAACTTCCAAATTTTGTGAATTGAAATCTCGCTTGTCCTTTGATTTAAAATCTTGTAACTGGAAATGCTTTCTCTGCTTGCATATTTAGTAGTCTACAGATTTAAAACAAAATTTTGGAAGATTTTTATTTTTGTTAGAAGTGTTCCTGCCTAGCTAACATCATAGTACAGAGAGCGACTTAATTCACAATGAAATCACTGTATTTTAAAGTGAAACCAACAACTTTGAAGAGGCGAGGGCTGTGGCATAGTAAGAGAGGAATTATGTCATTGTCAAAGTTTGTTGTACAGATACAGAGTGATTGTACTTCTGTATTTGTCCCAGTGTTCATTAAATGAAGAATCCCACACTATGTAAGGACTTGAAGTAACAGAAGGGAATGCAGGATATCTACCCACAGTGCTGAATGCACACATTGGACAACAATCCTTTTGTGATAGCAGGAGTTCATAAAGGAAGTTAATTTTACTTAAATGCAGATTCCTGTTTATAGGAACCATTGAATTCCTTGAAATGCAGATTTTCTTGAGGAGATAAACCCCACATACAAGTAGTTAAAAATGGTTCTACAGCCCAATATACTACTCACCAATGTGGTCAATGTATTTACAGACCAACTTCCATTAAGGTTGTCATGGTTTCTCCAGAGGAACCCTGGTTATCGATTTCTATCTATCTCATTCATCTGATTCCCCTGAGCTTTTAGCAAAGACCAATAGACACTGGCTAAAGACTTTACAGTTCTCAGTAAAAATGACAGGACTTACATTTACAGAACAAAAATATTGAGATCCTTGTTTGGGTCTGATTTGGCAGCAGGGGGGATCCAAGCAGTGTATCCTGTGCTAGTAAAATCTGAGGGCAGGTTGGATTTTTTTGCCAGGGGAGAAGAGGACAAAAGGACAGACCATGATGTGCTGGAAGGTGAATAGCTGTGTGCATACAGGGTGCTCCAGGTTAGAAATATTGTACAGAATATTGCCTAGAAGCTCCTAGGCAATTCTCAGAAAATCCTTGGCCCTAGCTGTTCTGATGAGCTTATTTGCCTAGTCTTAAAGTACCTCAGTAAAACTAAGGCATTTATAACATTAAGTATTACTATCCGAACACAGCTATCCCTTGCTCTGAATAATAGGCCAACTGAAGAAATTCTGATTTTATAAAGGTTTCCATCATCCTACAGGTGCTCTTTGTTCTTCTTTTCTTGTTCTCTCTCTTTTTACTCTTAACATCCTCATTCCGCTCTAGACCAATACACCACTGTTTCTGTGATAGGCCCTTTTGTGACATTCAATGGGATGATGATGCCCTCTCTGCACTGCACACCTCTTCTAATGTGCCTCTCAGTCTTTCCTCAAGCAAAGCTCCACTGAGAGCTCAGAATTAGCAGAAGCCAAGGAAAGAACCTCCCTGGAGTGTATTTTTCATGTGTAAAATTTTATTATTTGCATTTTCTTAGCTGAGAGCATATTTCAGATGCTAGTACTTATGTTATTGGACAGGTGAGGACTGCATTCGGCTGAAAAGCTTCAGGAATGTAGTCATGGCAGTCATGGTAGCATAATACTGGGAGCAAGTGGCATTCATAAGTACACTGTTTCCTTTACATTGAGTTTTCTTAGTGTACCTTGGTAATGATGGTCAACTTTCTCTGACAGTTTTCTTTAATTATTTTTCCCATTAACTCAGGGATTTACCTCTTCCCTTTCTTTGATTCAAATTATCCCAGACCCAAGTTGCCTATATTGCATCCAAGATCTGCAGTTTCTTATGGACATAAGACAGGGGGAATAGCCTGGGATGTTGCGTGTTCAGTTCCTGTAACTGCAACTCATAGCAGTCTAGTTCAGAAGTGTCCATTTGTCATTAATTCCTCACACCTTGGTCAATCAAGTGCCCGTCAATATCCCATAACAAATCTAAGGCCCTTAATAAGGACCAACATTTACAGCTACAATTTGCTACAGGGAGGGAGAGGGATAACCCGGGAGCATTGCTAGTACCTGGGTATCTGCAATGGCCTGGATTCTGCTACACAGCCAGTGTGTTAACCTACACAGCAGATCAATGAAATACCTCAACATTCAGCATCCAACAGACCCAAGGCAACCATCAGGAACACTGAAATTTGGGATTAATAATATAGTGTCAATGTGATGTAACTCTCCTTCATGTACCATGACATTACCTAATCCAAGAATACACATAATGAGCTTTAATTTTTTATCCTTGGGTTTTCTCTTATCTAGTTACAAAATCCTTTCCATAAGTTAATCAATGTCAATCTGAAACAATATAATTTTTGTCTGGAAGACTGTTGTGGAGCTTTATGCATTTGGAGACATAGAAATTTACCTAATTTTCATCTAAATTTATTCATGATTGATTTTGATGATTTGATCTCACACTGTTATTTTATCTAAAATAATTCCCTGCCACCAAATAGATTCACAGGAGCTCATGACCTCCTACCATGCTTGCTGTTCTGATCCACCTAACTCCTTTGGTAATGACCTGCCACATTTAAAAGGCAGCCATGGCAGGTGAGTGCTTTGTGAATGCGACTGGTGAGTTTGCCAGCAGACCTGAGGTTTCACAAGGACAAGCAGTTCCCTGGGAAGAGCTGCATAAGGGTGTCTTAGGCTGGCTGGAGGCTCTTCTGACTGATTTTTGGGGAACTGAGCTATGAGCACCAGCAGAGACAGACAGGTTAAGGCAGCAGTAGGACACATTTACCTTGGTTCTCATTCCACCTTCTGTCTTGTGTTGCCATGGGTAAAGGGGAGATGGTGAGGGAAGCTTGTGGCATAGACAACTATTTCTACTGGGGTGCGGCAAGCATCATCGCAGCCATGCAGCATTGCAGCTGCCATGGGGAGAGATAACCAGATATTCAGAGTGGAATACCCAGACTGTGTGTTTTGCATTGTAAAAGAAATATGTTTTTCAGAATTGCTTTGTTTTGGATTTAGTTTTGGCTGTGATTGGGGCTAGATGGATCTGTGGGGGTGAGGAGAAGGCAAAATTTATTTGCATTGTAGAAGAATCCAGGGGTTTCCCTGACCTTTGCTCTGAGATTAGATTTACTTCAGGAGTGCTTTAACTTGGTTCTGAGAAAAAGACACTAACAGCCATAACCCATCCTCTAGGCAGGCTTTCATTTCACTCCACATGTCCTGCTAGTGGTAGTCCTTGTACCACTTTTGCTTTGTGGAGATTCCCTGTAAGCAGGTTATTATCAGATGCCCTCCGTCAGTCTCTTTCTGATGCCAGAATGACTGAAAGACTTCTAATATAATTCAAAATCAAGTGGCAGCCGAGGAGGCTTAAAGCCACCTCTATATGGGTCACCAGGTCCCTCTGAGTTCCTGTCTCAGAGAAACAGAAAGTCTGAGAATCAGCTCTCCCACTTCTTGTACATAGTCTTAATAATTTTTAAATAGCACATACACATCTTGTGCTTTATTTGGTACAATGGATTTTTTTCCCCAAAAACTGTGAAGGGAAAGGCACCATTTTGAATACATTTTTAGAAGAAGAGTGTGTCCCTCTCTGAGCTACTGCATGCCCATCCCCTTTTGTTTGCAAAGCCATGCACTCAGAGAGTAGATGCGAGTCTCTCATGAGGTGAAGAAGTTATGGCGTGGAGTTGTGAGAATATGGCCTTTATCTGCATTCTGGGAATGGTTTTGTTCTGCACTCTCTGCAACATGATGAGGAAGGACTAAAAAGCCTGGACACCCAGACAAAAAGAGGGCCATTTAGCCTTTTCACTGAAGTCTAGGATCCTTGCTGAGGGATTATTTTACACAGGCTTGTGTTTTGGCTAAGGGGGTCTGGTTTTTACTCAAAGCCAGGCAGCAGATGTCAGGCCTCAGAATTGCTCACAAAATGATGACCTTGCTGGGTCAAGGCCTATACAACCTGCTTCGCCTCAAGCTGTGTCAAACACAAGCAGTAGAAAGACTTTCCCCAGGCAGGCCTGTCTGGGCGACCAGCTATCCCGAATTTTCCCTGTAGATTGAATTCCTTGTGAAATTCTACAGCTCTGAGAAAAAAAACTCCTGACAGTTAACTTGGCTTTTTCTTTTTATTTAAGTAATGAATAAGGCAGTGAAGGTTTTTTAGGGGGTACAGGTCTAACGAATTATTATGCTATTTTGTAGTAACATTTTATATTGTCAGGAAAGTTTGTTTGGGGTTTCCATATATAACTAAAATAGGTTAGTACAGATAGTGTCAAATATAGAGATGATACGCTCAAAGGAATGAATGTGAAAAAGAGGGCAGCGTATGAAATGCAATCTATGGAAAATTCACATTGTGTATTGAATGTAAATATCTTCAGTGTGATGATCTTTAGAGGGGGAAGAACATCTACTGTGATTAAGAACAGCAAATTATATTTGCTATAGTTATTGTCTTATTGGGAAATATTCACAGTCAAGGGTTTAAAAATGTAATAAAAAGTGGATCAATATGTGTTTGAGGATTTAATCAATTGCATATTAACAGTATTAGTACTTCTGACCTCTTTTCTTTGAGCTATTCCCTTGATCAGAGCAAAACCGATATAATAAATTACAGGTTTATTCATCCATGTGCTGAATTCTGTTTCAAATTTCTTTTTTTCTTGCATACAAAATTGAAAAACAATGTGTGATTCCTGAATGTGGTTCAGATTCTTACAATGACACACAAGCATTGCATTCATTATAAGCAAAGATTTCAACCAAATTTCTGAAGAAGAAAAATCAGAGAATTTTGAGTTATGTCATAAGATATTTAACATTTTAATTTATACCAGTACAACTTGGAAAATCAACAATAGTAGTTTTCACATTGAATTTACCCTTTTTGCACAGGCTGAATTTCTGAACGTGGATCACAAAGTTTTGGAAAAGTTCTGTGTTTTGTTTCTCCTTCTGTGCGTTTGTGCACAAAGGTCACTGCAAGTGTTATTCACTGGACATTGCAAATCTGATCTGCCTTCTGTATTTTTGGTGACCCGCATGTGTCCCTTGCTTTTGGTTCTGTATCCCGAGTGGATCATCAGGATGATGTTCCTGAAAATAAAATGTTTTGCAGTATAGGAAAGCACTAAACTGACTTTTTAGGACTCCATCAAACTGAGGAAGAACAAATATGAAAGACATTTCTATGTTCTTTTTATTCCCTCCTGAAGAAATCAGGCACAGCTTGCTTTATGTGAATGAAATTGTGCTTGCTAGTGAGTCTTCTGCAGTGATCTGAATTCTTTTACAGATAGAAGCACAGAGGCAGACAGAGACTGATCATAGCATCTTTTGTTTTGCAATAATTCATATTTTGTGAAGAGAATAATTAGCTTCATGTAAATCTATTCCATATATAACTACAATAGCAGTGACTCAGTCATGAATTGGGCCTAATATTTACGTTCATATTTGGACAGGTGAGCTAAACATTAATGAACTTTTACTTAGGAGTATTCTGAGTTGCATGGGTGCAAGGAATGCTGCCCATTAATACAGTCAGTAAGAGTTTTTCCACTGACTTGCATGGAGCCAAGACTTCATGCCATTTATGTTGTTACACTCATATTCTTTTCAGTATAAAGCAAAACATTTCTGGATAGGGATACTGAATGTTACAAAACTCAGAATACAATACATATTTTTTCTTTATTTACTTGAGTAAATGTATATAAAACCTTATTTATTTATAACTCCTAACTCCAGCTTTTTTGAAATGTGTCATCTTTGCTGGGCCTTTATGCTTTAAGATATAGTGTTTCTCAGGAAACACAATGCTGAATTCTCTACAGTGATGGCAAAACACTTAGCTGTCCTAAGCCACACTCGCCTGTTACTTCATTTAATTGTGAACACTGTGTTATAAACCTGAAGGGACTTGAAGTTTTCAGCTAGTACCAAATCTGTTATAGAACAAATAGAGTTGTGAAGGGAAGCATTTGCTTAGGAAAAAGTTTTCATCTTGAAAAAGATTTCTATACTACATGAACTTTTAGTGTGCCTGCATATCCTTTCTGCTTTTGTGCTTAAAGAGCAACTATCCCCAAGCTCAAGGGGTACTGAGTTCCTGGACAGGGCTGCTGATGTACTGCTCCCTTTACTCCAAGACTTTGCTCAGAGCTATTAAAAAGGGAAAAAAGGGCTTGCACAGATAAACAGGGAAAGCTAACATATCTGTCTATTCAAAATCACAAAAGTCCCATGAAGATCAATGTAAAATTCTGATTTTTTTAGGAGTTAGAACTTGACTTGTACTGCTCTGTTTTCTTGGAAGAGAACTGCAGTCTCAAAAAAATGTCTATTTTTATCACTCTTTCTCTCTCTGAAGATGGCTATCATAAAAAGAAATTTAAAAAAAGGGAAAAAGAAAGATATCTGTAGTAAAGCAAATTTGTCTCAGTATCATCAAGTCTGAAGCATGATAAGAGATATTCAGAAGGTCTAGAGCTGAATAATTTTCTAGATAAATGCTGGAAACTAGCAATTTCTAGTACTAGACCTACCCAGTTTTTGTCCATATTTCACTCTCGGATTTATTTCTGGTACTACTGTCAAATGGTCCTGAGAAAAACCTACCAAATTTCATTCCTTCCACATGTCGATATATACCTTTTGAAGGTGTACTGTATGGAAATTAAGGAAATATTCTCAGACTTTCTAGTCATATGTTTTGTTGATGGATCTATTCCAAAGAAGGTGTCAGTTAAATAAGAATGTTAAAGCAAATACAAACCCATTTACTTCAGGATATAAAAGACACTTCTCTTTTTTTCCCAGTGTTTATTGAATAGACAGGAAAATAATGCATACCTTTATTTATCTTGACATTTCTTGACAGTTTGCAGTGCAAATCCTAATCTATATTAGAAATAATCACCTCTAACTATCATGAAAGTTTTTAGCTGAAGGTCAGACTCACATGTGTATACTCTGTTTTAATATCATCTGATTCAACAAACAACCCCATTGATTTCATGAGCATGGTTCCATTAGAGAAAGCAGAACTTCACCACAGTAAGCAGAGGAAAGGTAAAAATATATTCTCTTTAAAATCACAACAGAGAGGCAAGATGAAAACCAGTATGGAGCCCTGTAACTGTGAGAATAGCATGACACTATTTGCCTTGAGTTAAATGAGTGCTAGACTTGTCCATTCTTGAGGAATATTACAAATACAATTTGGTACTAAGTTAATACAAAATGCTCAGCTTGAAAATAGATATTCTTCTTTCACAGGTACTGAAGAGCTAATCTTAGCGTTTTGTCATGTGAGTAGGAGCATTGTCACTTGAAATTAGATGAAGCTTTTGAGCACTGAAGTTTTAATGCTTCTTTGATGCACAGATACAGGCGAAACCGTCTTACACAAGTAAAAACTATCATCAAGTTATTTTAGTTGCATCTTCCTTCACTCAGAATTCAGTGCCTCAGAACAGATCCAATACTAAGTCTTCTATATATCTCAAAAGGTTTATCAGACCAACGTGGCCTTTTGGTAGCATTTGGGAGATCAGCATTGCATCAACCCAGAACATAGTTTTGTATGTCATACTTAAAAAAACCTTTGTAAATGGTAGTTCCTAGATCTAGACTGATTACACATATTCTGGGTGCTTAGTGATATGCAATGCATAGAGAGACATAACATACAATTATAAAGATGTCATTCATGTAGGCACATGCCTGATTATATAATAGAGGTTGTGGTTTTACATCTACTAATCTCAGAAAATGTGATATCCAACAGACTGATTTTGTGCAATTCCTGATCATGTCTTCTTTAAGTAAGGCTATCTTTGCTTAGCCAGATTTTCATTTGATTGGGAGACCCTTCCATACCTGACTGTACTGCACTGTCTTTGAGTCCCAGTTTTCTCCATGCATCCGTGTGGCTCTCTTAATTTCCCATTGAACAGCACAGCATATGTTCACATGAAGGCTAATGTCCACTTCAAGGAAAGCAATAACAATTTTCCAGCTTTCCTTTCTGCTTAGTTTCTGGTCATATGGAAGGTACCCTGAATGGACAGTGCTCTCTTTTAGCTGGGACCTTATGGAGAAACAGGGCCCTGAATGCAGATGTCCTAAGTTCCAGTCCCATTAAAAGAGGCAATTTTCCCTCTTGATAGGTCAAATTATACCTCATTACATCCATTCAAGCCCCAGAAGCTGAGACATGAATTTGGCCCTGTATCTGTGCCTTCCTTCAAAAGACAGCAGCACTGTGAGGAAGTTAGACATCTAAGGGTGCCAAAATTTGCTGCTCCAGGAATGAATGTTTCCACACAGGAGCAGATAAAATGAAAACAACTTAAAAAAATTCAATTAGATTAACAGAGACAAGTGAGAGCTTGCCCAGCCATTCCTGAGCAACAATTTATTCCTAGGGTGGTGCGAGAGACTCAAGCCAGCGGTCAGCAAGCTGACAAATCTGTCAGCTTTGCTGGGTGGCTGTCAGTCAAACCAGGTGCCCGCTGTGTGTTGTGGCGCTCCTTGTATTAACACCCTGCTGAGATAATTCTTTTTTATCCTTTTTTTTTGCCACCAAGAGGGTCTGCCACCACACTGCTGTTTTTCATCTTGTTAATTGAGTCATTTATTTCGTTAAAAGGTGAAACTTTATCAGGGTTTATGTGCCAAATGTGAGAAGGCATATTTAATGATACATCAAATGTTAGAAGCATGCAGGTGCCTCTGTGTATGGTCTTTAAAATGCTGAGAGGCGAGGTAGTTCATGTAAATTAAAATCACCTGATATTAACTAAAAATAGGCATTTTGTTCCCAGGCAACAATGCAAATACACTGTACATATGTGTGTATGTGTTTGTTACTAAATATATAAAGTACATGGATATTTATATTTAATTTTCAATCAGCAGATTCATCCATATTCGAAAGCAGATAACTGGAGGGATAAACAATACAAAAGCAGAATTCAAAATTACATAAAAAAAGTCAAGAATTGCTAGGGTGGCTGCTAAAAATAATGTTTGAAAAAATCTTTCAAGCTTTTCCAAAGAAGATTTCCCTATCACTGATTACTACCACTCTTCCCCGGGTAATTTGTTCATTTTCATTTTCTAGGTATTTCTGAAGTAGCTAAGGTGGGTTTTTTGTACCTTTGTTAGGAAGGTCATTTAATTGGTTAATTAGAGTCTGGGCAAACCTCCAATGAAATTGATGAGAATCTCTCCACTGCCATCAATGACTTGTACCTCCAGGTCTTCTTTTACGAGTCTAGAGTCTTCAAAGAAACCTAAACTCTACTGAGAACAAACAGGATTTGGGACCCTATCCTGCTCAGACCTCCAAGAAATCAGTGTGCGTTCGTCACCAGGTAGGTGGATTTCACAAGATCAAACACATCCTCCCAGATACAAAATGACAGAAAGTATCCAGGAAAAGGCGATTATTAAGATATCAGTAGGGCTGGTTGGTGCAACTACCAATTTCTATGTAGCAGTCAGATTGGTAGTTGATGCTAGTGAAAACTATGTTCTGTCTTCTTTGTGACTTTTGCCTCTTAGCAGAACTAGAGGAGATTGACAACACCAGCAGACTGTGCCTTTCTCTTTAAAAGAGCTGTGTCATTTGCAAAAAGAAGTGTTGATTCAGTAATTTTTTTTAAACAACCCAAATTGCTTAATCCCACTAACAAGCAAAAATTGCAAAGTCTGTCTCTGGTAACTGGGTTTCTTTCCCCTGGAATCCACTGCTGAATGCTGCCTTCCCATTTGGGGTTAGCCACCTCCCTCCCAGTTCCTGTCCCCCTTGTGATTGCCAAGCTTTTATTAGTTTAGAAGGACTAATATCATCTCTGTCTGTAAGACATACTCCCACATGGTTTATTTAGTCAGCAGCTACCAGATTCACCCTGCCCTCCAAGGCTGGGAGTAGGTGAGTGGATCTGAGATCAGGTCACTAAGATCAGGCTGGTGTTTCTTAACCTAGTTGAATGTGTGGGTAGGTTGTGTAAGAGGTGCCTTACTTTGATTTCAGCATTCGTCACTGTGCTCATTTATTACTTGAAAATGTTCTAGTCCAGGTAAGTAGTTCTCATTCATGCTGCAGAATTAGTTTGAAAAAATATACCAGAACACTTTCTACATCTCTCACCTAATGTCTTTGCTCTTTCCTCACTTCATCCCACAGATACCAGAAAGTGTATGATCATTTAGATAAATCTTCAGTTTTGTTGCAATAGCCATCAAGCATATTCACTATGAAAAAAAGCACTGTTATCTGCTTATGTTTCTCTAAAATAGTTGAGCACAGTTCAACTTTTGAATGGCACCTTCTTTCTCAATAAACCCACTCCTGTGTGAGTTCACAGTCCTAGCTCCATTGTGAGTGACAAAAATAAATATTCACTGGTTTTTAGACTCAAACGAGTTCCAGGAGAATAAACCAAAGCCTAGGAATGGATGTAACAGCACCAGGACTTCTAAGAGCTGATAATTTTAAGGACAGCCAATCAATCAGTGACTTTGTTGACCTGTTTCCTAATTCTAGTAGGAAAGTTTCAAATATTGGGCCAGAGTTCTCTTAACTTCAGCAGCCCACACGTTGTTTCCCTGCGGCTGATGTGGTAACAGCTGTCTGGTGCTCTGTGATCACCAGTCCACTTCCTGGACAAGGAAAGTCTCCAGCCCTGCTTCACGAGAATGCGCTCCCATCAGGTGCCGCAGTGGCAAGAGAAGGACTTGGGGTTACACTTGCTGTCCCATTGTCCATTGCCTGTTTCTTCCTGACAATTGGCTTCCTGGAGGCATTTATGGGGGGCCCGTGCTGTTGGAGACTACTCTTGTTTCACAGTTTTGAACAGTATGTAGCACCCAAATGCAGACCAACTTCAGATGAACAATACCATTGGGGTTTGCCAAGCCAGAAATCTTTTAAACTGTCTCCCATTACAAACATATTTAAAAAAAATAGTACAATCTCACACAAAAGGGGCACAATACCATTTTATTACCTCATGATTATCAGAAGTATTTTTTTGTTTATCTGGATATAGTAATGAAACAGTTCTGTCTTCTCCTTACCAAGGTTGTTTTTCTTGTTGCATCTGGAAGACAGCTGTAGATCAGATTATTATTGTGCTGTAGCAATAGAGAATAAAATTATCCTGCCTCCCCCCGCCCCCAATTTACAACTTAAAAATAAGACAGAAGCAATAAGAACAGTAGGAATGACCATGCTAGTTTCTTAGACTGAGTTCATCTACCTCCATGTGCTATGTTAAAGTGGTTGTAGAGGATGTTTAAAGGAAATATAGAGGAGACAAGGGGAGCACAAAGTAGTGTGCAAAGAAAATAGCTTGGTGAGATTAGGAAATACAATGAGACAATCTATATCATTTGGTTTGATAAGCACTGCATAGCTCATCCTAGGTATGTAAGGAGAAAATCTGTGCTAAATCTCTGCCTTTCAGTATCAGTAGTAATTTGTACTTATGTTGTCTTATAGTCCTGGGTGACAAGGCACTTTATAAATGTTAATTCTTACAGTACTGAGATATTACATAGATAGAGTTGAGGTTTTTTTACAGCTGAAGAAATCAAATCACAGAAAAAGTGTGCATGAGATCAGTGACCGGGGCTGGGTCTCATTCCCACAAGCCTAGGCTTTCCATCATTTCTACCTATTGGTAGCCTGTGCCTGTATTTTTCTAGTAGACAAACATACAACATAACCTTGTACTAGCATGGTTAGATAGTATTTTCTATGCATTCCTACCACATTTTTCTTTGACTATTATCCTCTTACTTACACGCATCAGCTGGGAGTCAGTTTCTCCCCCACCATCACTCTTTCCAGTAATCAACCTCTCCCTCCTCCCAAATCCTGGGACTTTCAAAGAGATATGTTAGTCAAACAGAGCTTATTTGGCTCAGCAGAAACATGAATAGCTAGAAGGGAGGTTGCAATATGCAATCTAATATTCTTTGAAAACAACCTCTGAACATCTCTAAAACCTGATGTTTTTTATTTCTGTGCAGAACAGAAACTGTTATCCAAGGGCTCATGCTCTGTCATGTTAATTTCTGAAAATTAGAGATGGTTGGGAAATTTGTTTCTGTCCTGCAAGACCTTATAACATACAAAACAATACTGGTTTTGCTTTCATTGAAATTATTCAGCATTGAAATTTTCCCACTGCTTCAACTCAGAAATTCCATCCTGGTTTCCTGTAATTGAAAAGCAGTTAGCAAATGAAAGCAAGGTGTCGTTTCTGCCCCCCCCCCCCCCC
>JANZLQ010000041.1:8155057-8189869 GCA_026212715.1 Elanus axillaris | reverse complement strand
GAAGTGTGCACATTATGTAGTCATTAGCTGAAAAATTAAAAAATCATCCCAGAAGTAAGGACTGGAACTTTTTTTTATTTAGAGGAGTTTGTCTTCTCTGTAAACATCTGAAAAACACATGATTAGGAAAGTATACGAACCAAAGTGTTCAGCTGGGAAACTTATTTTCAGAATAGAAATCCTTTGTCTTATTTACTGTGTTTTCCAATTTTCAAATGAATATAAGGCAAAATTGGATTTAAATCTGTAGTTCATCAAGTAGTGACCAGCAGGGATGGTGCTGATTTATACCCCAGATCCTTTCTCCCAACCTTTTGCCTGTGATTAATACCCTGCTAAGGTTAGGTCAATTTCTTTTCTTCCATCCTGTCTGTATCAAGCTCACCACAGCCCACAGACTGTAATAAGATAAAACCAGCTTAGGTAAGTAAGCCATAATCTGACAAAAAGCTGGGCCTGAAGGCCTTTTTCTTAGATTTGGGTCATGATCACGGTCCCACTTACTACTGGCCCATCAGGCAAAAACTAATGATTGTAAAATTGCCATTAGTTACTAGGGTGGCCTCAGGCCATAAGATCTCAGCTAATTTTGAACTCTGCTGATAGACTCCCGGGCCTTATGTCTGAAGATCAGCAGTTAGGTTTCTGTTAAAGGCAAACTTCACACTAAAGCCACTGACAGAATAGTATTAAATTATCCCTGTCATCCAATATGTAAAGCTTGGGTGATAATGAAGCATAAAGTTCAAAGGGAAACACTTGCACTCAGAAAGTGAAAAAGAGCGTGTCCATTGTACCTGCACCAATTGCCACGTTGACTAGTTATGAAGAAATGAACTTAATTTCCACTGTGGAGTCTTTTAAACATACTCTCTACATTTGGGCCTAGAGATGGAGTGACATACAGGAGAACAAAGTGTTACTCTGGATCTAGTTGCTCTACTTTGTGAGAAGAAAAAAAGTGAGATCAATGTCAGTACCTTCACACAGTCAGAAAACAAATCTTGCTACTGTTTGAAAATGGAAAAGCTTTCAGAGCACACTGAAGTCAACATACAGGCATTTATTTCATGGGGCTTGGGATCATATACTATGGTGACATAACAAATCCTGTTTTCTAGATGTTAGCTATTGCAAGGAATTAGGAACGTTATCACTGCAAATTTTACTTTTACTTTAACTCTGCTAAGTGTGTGATCTCCCTAGCTCATGTTTCCCTCTTCATTATAAAATTCAGTGGTCTTCTTCAAAAGGTCTGCATTTGTACATGTTATCATGTGCAGAAATGCTCCTGCAGGCTAGTCTTCATTGCTCAGTGCCATGCTATGCAGAAAGACTCAGCTAATTTGAAATGAGTTAACTGGGTTAACCTCTGTGACCACAGCACCACTATGGCTAAATTACAACCAGTAGCATAGACTTGCTGCAAGAGCATCACACATCTGTAATAGCTGTCATCTCCTTCTGTAGGTTTTGGAAGCAAATTTGGTGTCTCAGACACCACATTAATATAACTGTGGGTAAATTGATGATCACTTTTCTTGAGTAAGGTTTCATTGTCTTTCCTTCTCTAATGACTCGTTCTCCTCTTCATTCTTTTTCCCTTTCTCTTTATTACAGTAATTCTTTGAGATCACAGTGAGGATCCAAGGACCCCCAAAGCTGTATAAACAGACAATAAATAATCAAACAGGTCTGTCTCCGAAGGACAGAATAGAGGAAAAGTGACCTCAGACAAAACTCTTGCTTTCTTTATATTGTGCCATATTTCCTAACCTATAGAGAGGAAACACATAGTGTGTTTCTGGTTCAGGACCTGGGTTCATCTCTCTTTATGGTTATTTGCAAAGTCCATTGATCAATAAAGCCCTCCTACTGAACTTATGCATTTGGCAAGGAATGAGCTATGATCCTCTAGCATGGTTGATTAGCACCTTAACCAAAACTCCCTGTCAGTCAAGGAAACATTAAAGTGGTATTTTTCAATGAGATGTCAAGATGGTTTCTACTGGAGCTTTCTGAAACAGTAAAGTAGAAATGCAAAGGTGTTCAGTATGCCTTTTAAGGGGTTTCTTATTTATTTGCTGCTTTAGTAATTTTTGGGGCCATATTCCCAGGTTGCTGGAAAAACATGACAAATTTAAAAAACATTTTCATAGCAATGGCTTATTCCTCCCTGCCACGCATTTTCCTTTATTTCTCTTCTCAGTCTTTACCTGAAGAAAGAAAAACAGAAAAAGGTGATAAGCAAAGTGGGAAACGAAGGACAATGAGAAATGCCCGATCCCCTAAAATACTAATACCAAACTAATGAAAAAGCCTCTCATTTTTTCATTTTATATTTCTTCCATTTCTTTTTCTGAAAAATGAGAAAAAAAAAAAAGAAAATCTTCACTCAAAATTTTTTCTTTTTTTTTTTTAAGGCCATTTTAATATTAAAAAGCTTCTAACAAAACATTTATAACACGTGTGGTTGCATGCAGAATTTTAGCCAGATGCATTTTATTCTGATGTTCATTCCAATTTTTGATGTAAAAGCACATTTTTGCTTGGGAATAAGTAGTGAGCTATATAACTTTCCTATTTCCATAAAACTTCCATAAAGCTTCTTTTTAAAATGTTTGGGCAGAACACTAAACATTCCTGAAGTTCCTAGTATCCTTTCCTGTTCCACGAATCTGGGGGTAGCAGCAGGTTCTTTAAAATGATTTTGGAACTGCATCCAACACATCACAGCTTCTTCATTTGCTTACACTGTGACAGAGTTTCCAATGTGTTATATTAATTTTTCAAAGCATTTTTGTCAACTTACAAGATAGAGATGCTACACAAATTCCTACCACTGCTCTCTGCCTTGTGTGGGCAGGGGGTGTATTGCAATTAATCAAAAGTGGTATGGGACCTACTGTGATGAGATTGTATTGACAGCTTAATGTCCCATGGTGTTTATCTAAGGTGGAGTGAAGGGGTGAAACTCTGAACTTTTTGGTGCTGCCCACCATTCCCTCTGCCAACACCCACAACATTACTTGCATTGTACTCCCTGCACTGATGAGCACAGGTAAGACAAACACAACTTCATATCTCTCTGCAAGCACAAATGCAACAGCAGTTCTGTTGATCTGCTCATGTGCAGAACTAATATTTGATTAAGTGTTCTCCTTTTAAAAGAATTTAAACAATTTCTAAAAGCTCCACAAATAACTCATAAACAGCATGTCAGACACTGCCTTGTTTGATTTATTGGTCTTTTTTGCCTTAACTTTGATCCTGTTTTTAAAACCAGCTTTTACATCAATGCCTCTTCACAGTTAGAAATGATAGATTAGATAAAACCCAATGATACTAATATATTAGGTTTGCAAGGATGACAGTTACTGTTTATCTGTGGGACTACAGTTATTCCTTATGGTAGGTTTACAAAAAAATGCATTTTTTCCAAAAGATTTCAGAATTTCTGCAACATTTCAATGAATTTTGCATCCTGGAATTTTGTTCTTTATTAAGGCTGATCACGTTGAACTCTATGTGAATTGTGAGTGGAACCACATGAGCCATTCAAAGAGAGAAAGAAGCAGAGATGTACTTTAAGAATTATAGATTTTAGCTTGAAAGTTGGTATTTTGCATTTAACAATTGCACTTAACTGTATACTTGCATTATATGTATGCACACACACACACACAAAGTGCGTATGTTAAAGACAGATAGGGAAGGAGAAATATATATGGTATAAATATTGTGTATCTTTGTTTAGAAGCTACCCTCGTTTAGTAGCTACACCTTAACCATGCACCTTTACTATGCAAGCCGCAGGGGAAAGTAATTAAATTTAATAGCTGCTGCCCTCGTTTTGAAGTCGCCCTCAATATAAAGCTGCACAGGGAAGTAATTAAATTTAATAGAAGCTGCGGATTCTAAACAAAGATATACGGTATAAAGTCCATATAGTTCTTGGAAAGTTAATTTCCAGCAGTAGCAGGCCTGTCACTTGAAATATTCATGGTTTTGTAATTGTTTCAATCAAATCTCCAGCTACAAAGGAACTTTCTCTGTATCTGAAATAATGGAATGATGAAGGATCTGCGCATGTACTTGGATACCACCATAATAAGAATAACAACAACAACAATAATAAAAGAATGAAGAACAAAATAAAATTATAAAAGAAGCCCCCCAAAAGTCAGACGTTAATATTCCACTCTCATTTTCATCAATCACTGAAGCAATACCCCCTAGATCAGTGCATTAACTTGTTTATCTTTTACAACGAGGAAAAACTTCATAGCTTCATCATTCATTCCAGAGTGAGGGGAGAAAAAACAAAAGGCAGCCACCGAAATTTGCATGGTGCTCAATTATACATTAGTGAACATCACTTGGCAATCTGTTCATATCAATTTAATTGGATTTTAATACTGCCTCTGATCTTGTTTTCTAATTAACAGCAGTGCCTGGCAATAAAGCAGAACCATGCACCCAGCAACACCTTTGATCTCAACCATATGGAGCTCCTCCGTGCTCTTGAAAAAAAATTTTTTTCCCTTGCCTCCAATGCAGGCCGAGAGATACTGGGGCCCCCAGATGGCCAAATACCACTCATGACTGTGACTTCATTGATTATTTTCTTTCCTGATTGATCCTGATTGAAAATAAATAAAACATGCACTTGGAACTGGATGCAAATTGGTGTCGCAAGCTTTTGGCTATGTTGATGGTTTTCACTGCTCCTGCTTTAGATGACAAGTACTTAAGTAAATATTAATTGACTCAATGGTCTGTATTTAAGAGCATAACTTTATCACAAGGACCTTTTGTTTTATGTGTAGTTACTGTCCTACCACAGCCACATTTTTAACTGGGATTGAATGAAGTTAACTGTTCATTCTTTATCTTTCTGATGTTATCATCATAGGCAAACTATTTAGGCATGATGTGAGCTCAGCAGTTTGATTTATATCTGCTTTTTGATGATTTGCTCTTGACAGTTGTTTTTTTAGGTGTTTGTTTTTTTTTTTTCTTTTCTTCTTTCTTTTTTTTCAGGACCCCTAGGTAAAAAGCATGCAGAACAGAGCTCTGATCTTTGTTTCCTGCATAGGTCTGGCTTCAAGTACAGTATACTCAAACAGAGCAAATGTTGGCATGTCACATTTCACATATTCTCCAGCCAGAGCTTGCAATAGTTCTCTGAGATAGAAGGAAACTGACTTGGTAGATTTCTTCCTTAGGTTCAAAAAGAGCTATAAAAAATGTTCCAGAATGTTAGTTTATGAAGTGGACTTCTAAACAAACATTTTAAAATACTCTAAAAAATATATATATATATTTTATTTGGCTTTGCAAGGGGGTGAGCAACTAGAGGGAAAAACATTGCTGTCTCCTTGTAACTTAAGTATTACATAATGATAGCACAAAGAACAATTTTGATTTCTGGCTTTTGGATAAATAAAGAGAAGTCATGCTTCTCTTCCTTCTTTCACTTTTTGTTCTGAACTTGCCATCTTAGCCTGTGCTTTGATTTGGATATGACCCATAAGCAAGGTCAGGTCATTCTTCTCTTGAATAAAAAATTTCAGCGAACACCCTGATGTGCTGCTGTAGAAGCAGGTGCTGCTGACTTTGCAGGTGACACCTTTCCCTTTGTGTTAACACTGACCCACCATAGTGTTAAGGACATCGGCTCCAGGGCAGTTGTTTTTCATCCAAGATGCAAACCAACACCCTGACCACTTGTGTTCATTACAGAACTAGCAGACCTATTCAGACTAGCTTGTAAACCATGCGCTATTTATACAGTGCAGGTGCATTACACCGTGTCATCTCCTTTGGTTTCAGCTAGATGCTTTTCTTCGCACGGCTCTGAGCTCTCATATAATATTGTTTGTGTGGTAATAAACCACTGCTGTACATTGACACATATCAGTGAAACTGCACTAAGTGATGCCTCTCCCTTCCCTGTTTTGAGATCCTAAGTTGAAAATCCTCAGATGCAGAAAGCATATTAATTCTCTTAATTTTGTTGAAGGAGTTTATCTTTTCTGTCTCATCTTCAAAACCCATCTGATTAAACATATTTGCTTTTAAACTTTAACCATTTCATTAAATAAACTCGATCAGAAGGTGTATGGCTTCCACTTTGTGGAGATGTGCTGATAAGTACGAGCGCAAGGCCAGAGTCAACAAACCAGTAAATAAAATAGACTGATAGTTGGGATACAAGCAATGAATCCATGAAGACACAAAGTTCCCTTCTCTGCAAATCCGGAGCCCATTTCTTGCTGGTTTCAGATTACATTTCATATGTGCTGTTTCACACATTACTGCATTTCAATCAGCTTCTGCAAGTGAGAACTAGAGAGGGGAGAAACAAACCTTGCTCTGGACGTAACCTTCCTTTATCATATGAATAAAAAGCAATCTGGAGCACATGTGCCAGGGAGATGCTGGAAAGGTCCTCCAGCTTGATTGTGGCCAGCAGATCTTCAGGCAGTTAAGAGGACTCTGCAGGTCGAAGTGTCTGCCCTACTGGATTGATTGTAGAAACAGGGTTTATACACTTGTACCAAACATGAGTTTCATCTGTATTTACTTTTTTCTTCATTTGCTTTCCAGAATTTCAAGCTACAAACTCTTGCATTTTATCATGTGGGGTGAAATATAAAGCGTTGAAGGAAATAAATGACTCAGAAGACAGAAGTTGCATTTTTATTCTGCCTTCGATTTGCTGATAAATTAACACAGTACTAGCTTCTATGGAGTGCAGTGACATATACTGATGAGGGAGCAGAGCTGATAAATGTGAGGGTTTCCTGTTGCACTCTGCAAGTAAACTGCTGCTGATTGGATGTGTTGCACCAAGATTACTGCTGTGGTCTTTTTGAGCCCTGGGAGTTAGAGACTCTGTCAACATTAGTATGCTGAGACACCATTTTGATCTTTGTTGCTGATTTCCTTGCTCTGATAACATGCTAGCTGCTGTCTTGTTTGCTTCCTGAACTGCTTGCTCCCAGTTTGGATGAAAGTTATTTTTTTAATCTTTAAGTTGTATTTTTGACTGTTATTTTTTGGACTAACCACTCTACTGCCTGCACTTTCCCTCTAGGAGTTAGAAATGGGTTCAGGTGCATCACGCCTCTTACTTTATTTGAAATAAAGGCTGCTTTGCTGGGCCTTTAAAACGTTGAGAGACCAGGCCTTGTTTACAGAAAACAGGTCAAGGCATTGATGTTTAACATCTATCCCACAACCCTACTGTGAAGGTCTTTAAAAATGAGGTGGGTATAAATTTGTGATCATGCTTGAAAATATGTGGCTAAGGGTTTGAAATGTGTGGCTAAAGGTATAATAGCTCATATCTCCTGCATGAAGATTTGCTCGGACCACGTTCTCAGATCCTACAGTACAAAAGAGGCTGCTCAGTGAGAATAGATGGACAGAAATGTCATGCAGAAACCTCTTCTCCCCTCTTTTTATTTTCTTTCTTAAAGAAAAATAGAAGCAAGGATGTGCATGCAAATGATTATTCTTAAAGATGAGCTGTGGGAAATGCAGATTTCTAGAGATAAGAGGAGTGGGGCCAGGGATGGCTGGGGGCTGCAGCTGCCCACCACTGCACCTCAATGCTGGGTTTGTGAGCAGGCTGTTCACATCAGGACTCCTGCTGTCCACAAATGTACAAGACATCATCCAGACCAGCAATGAGATTTCTCCACATGTATGGGATATAATCAGGAGGTGAATGTAAGTAGGATACTGCTTAGTTACGCTCATGGCTTTAGGAGGACACCATCTCCAGATTGTTAGTATGACTGTTCCACTATGGTTCATTATTTAGGTTTCCAAAGCTGACTTGTCTCCCTAAGTAAATGTGCATGTGCTTTCCAAACTACACTTATTGCTTTATTGCTTGAAACGTTGCTTATTGCTAAGTGCACAGAAAAAGAAATTTTGTTCCTCCACGTCTCTGGGTCTGTGTTCTTGGGAGTATCAGGTACATTTTCAATAGGATCACTAGAAAATGAACATAAGCTTTTTTTATGATAAAACAATACTTGGTAGGATTATCAGTTTCACTGGATAACAGGAGGAGGTTAGTCAGCTACCTTACTGACTTAAAACTTTTAGTGACGTTACTGCTCATTATATTTGATGTTAGACATATTGGAGAGGTGTCTCCATTTACATATGCTTTGTTGTATAGGATGGCAAGGGTGAGCTGCACAGCTAAGTCTCCCAGCATTAGAAATGATCTAATTTCAGTCTTTTCCCATTCTCAAAATATAAAAATACTGGTTATTTGTATTCAGGCCAAAATGATGAATTTGCACAGTAACCACTGCTGACCACTAATACTTAAAATGTTTCTTCTTGGTTCTTTTAATTTTTAAATACTGTTTCCTGCATTTATTCTGAACATCTGATTCTTAAAGCATATAGTGTTTTGTGTTGTTTTGTTATACTATATGTATTTTACTTTGCTCTTTTCCTTTTGTCTGGGGCAAATGTAATGATTTGCTTATTATTGTTTCACACATTTATTTACTTTATTGTTCAGGGGAAAAATACTGAATGATGGATGGTTTCTTCCCCAAAATATTTTTCACTTCTTGAATTTAAGCATTTAAAGGCTTCCCCAGCAGTGAAACTTAAACATACATGCAGATGATGACATGGTATCCTGTAAATGTATCGTTGTGAAATGGGCTATATTCTCCTTCAAAGAGCTGTCATCACACTAGTGCCAGTCATAAAGAACAGCAGCTCTGGCAGCTGGCATTAAGCATATGGGTAACTTTCTGCGTTTGTGCCTTATTTTGCTGATTTAGGTTACGGCTTGTGGATAATACTGAGTTTTCAAAGTTCTCTTCTTGCCTATTGATAACTAGGGAAGACCCTTGTATCTACAAAGTTAAAAGAGATCCAGCACCTTCAGAAGTGTACTGCTCTATCTTCTCACCTTTAAACTTACTAAATAAAGTGACCCATGGAGGCTACATAAAAGAATGAATTGTTAAATATTGTTGTTTCTGCTACCTTATGAAGGGTATCTGTATGGTGAGTTACAGCCTTATCTGATAAAAAGGCATAGTTAAGCTTTCCTAACAATGACAGACAGACGTACCAAAATAGCACAAGGGCTTTGAGACTCTACCCTCAGCTTCTTATGGCCCTGAAATACAATTACCTTCAATCTGCTTGCCCTGTCTCAGACTTTTAGGTTAATACTTTAGATCTACCATCCATGGCGAAGAACTCATCTCCCACCTTTCTGCTCTTGTCCTCAGTTTGCGATCAGCAGGTTTTCTAAGCCTAACAGGCTCCCTTTGCAATTCTCCCTCCTCCCCTCTTTTTTTTTTTAATTTAAACTTACTTGTTCACCAGAGTAATGTCTTCACAAGCCTGTAAACATATCTTTGGTGAAACTGTGCTGAGTTTTCTCTCTCTTCCAGCCACTGTATACTGGCTTTGATGTTTCAGAGATGTTTTTGTTCTCACTTCTCTGTGAAGGAGACTACAACATGGGTAAGACTCAGAGTGTCAAGGAAAATTTCACTTCAAGATTTGAACTGGGAACGTTTAGCTAGTACTTTGTACCCAGTGGAAAATAACACTGAACTCCAAGTAGGTCTGGGGTGGCGTGGGCAGCTTCTGCAGAGATGGCTGAGAAGGCTCCTTGTATGCCAAATAGGGAATGAACCACTTCCACCTGGCAGTGTTGTCTTCTTTCCAGGGCATGATGCTACTAGCCAGTCTTTGTAATACAGGTGTGTAAGATGACACACATACCCTGAAGAGAGGATTCATGTTCTTCTAAGACTAGAAGTAAGTCTATTGGGTTTGTTTGGCTTTGTCTTATGATTTATTTCATTTCTTCTGTTTAGCAACGGTGCCCTTTGCCAATGGGGAAGAATCATCATTCTGCAACATTTCCTCCTTCCAGCCAGGAAACATACAGCTGAGCACAGGGCTTCTCTGAACTGGTGTGCTTTGTTATCTGGCTCTGCTTCTTTTACTCTCCTTTCATCCCCAAGGGAAACAAAGGACTCCATCTGTGTTAGCACACCCCTCAGACTTTCAGGTGTTTCCTTGGGGGAATTATTTTCCAGCTTAATGCAGTGAAACCCTGGACACTCTGTTGGCTCTCCTTCATGCTCTTTTCCCCACAGCTAGACATGCCCTTCTGCAGGTGGAAGTGGTTGCCTTATTATCTTGGATTGTCTTTCCTAAATGTATAACCCGTTCCCTCACTATCAGCTGCTGGGTGTGAGAAAGGACTCAGATAGAAGAGTACTGATTTTTCCATTTCCTCCTTTCCTCTCTGCTCAGAGATGGGACATCTTGGCTCAGTTTGTCCTATTACTTCCTTGCTGGTACCTTTTTTCTTACTGACAGAGCAAGCCAACCATGACCCGTTAGGCTCACCAGGACAAAACAGCTTTTGTGGCTGTCATACCAATGTGACTCCAGAAAGGGAGTATCTAGATTGTATCTATTACCTATCTATTATATATTCCATATATCTAGTATCTATTATGTTTCCTTACTTAGCTGTCAAGCCTTTCAGTAGTTCATGTTCTCAACTACTGGAGTAACACTGCAAGATGATGAGTTAAGATTTGAGTGTTGTATATACAGTGAAATGGAAGCTCCTCTGCCTGCATAATTCCTCTATGTTTCCCCTGTTTTATAAAGAGTAAAGGCAATGTGAGTATCTCAATTTAAAATATGCTTATATAATATTTAGCTTGCTTTGCTGTCCAAGGACAGCTGGGACAAAAGCTTGTTTGAGTGCTCAGATGTACATTGTTGAAAGGTGGGATACAAAAAAAAATAGGAATAAAAGCATATATTAAAATTATATATCTATAGGGAGTGAAAGTTTTATTTTTTTTAAATTGGGTTAAACTTAGAACACAGTGGCTGTGGTTATGCTATAATTAGAATGTAATTACATTGTCTTTGTAATTCTGGTTACTTGTAATTAACATTAATGCATATGAGGAAGTAAACTACATATCTGAATTGCTTGTTACTACCCTGTTAGGACTGGAGCCTATAAACATATATGGAAGTTTACTTACCAAATATTTTCATTGGCTGTCAGTGAATGACTCTCGTGACTAAAGCTATGAATGGGTGTTTGTAGGCAGCAACCCTTAGATTCTAACTGAAATTAACATGAAGTTAACTGCACTAATCACTTTGGATTTTCCTACTGCAATTACCCTGAAGTTACACCTTTTTTTTTTTTTTTTTGTGTGTGTGTATGTGTGGTAGGCATGTAAAGAATTGGTTCTGCTACAGAGTTAGTGCTCCAGCTATAGGGAAAATAATAACCACAATGCAAGTGCAGTGGACTCCCAACCAGTTCAAACTGTGCCATAGAATGGAACAAACATTTTTTTGGATACACTTGTTTGTAACTGACATCTGGCCCAAGGGCTTCATAGTTCCAGAAGCTAAATATTTTTAAAATAGCTACTAGCAATAGCAAGAGCTGGGAGTTCTCCATACAAGGCAAGGTGCAGCACTTTCAACCTTTCTATAAGAAGTGGTAGGTAGCAGGGCCCCTTTCTATCATGACATTCCTAAAGAAAATGTAAGTAGATCAGCATATTTGTAATAAGATGCATTAAAGAGCTCAGGAGGGAAAAAGAAATACTATTCTCTAAAAACAAGGCTACTTTTTCCCTTCTCTTTAAAATCTTAACTCTTCTTGTACAGAGAAAGAAGGCTTATTCTTGCATGATGTGTGGAAAAGGAAGAAGTTTGCATAAAAGGAGGTATCTATCATCTGAATTAAAAAAAATTGTGTTCATATACCATCTATTTCCAGCCTTTCTGCTCATCTCCAAAATATATGATAACCTCATAATGAATGAATATCAGAGATAGGTTTCTATAGGTTAGATGCATGATAGACTGCAGTGACTCTGAAAGTTTATTGTGGCAATGACCATTGAACTAAGGAGAATTTACATGACCAACCACTATAATCGATCCAGTCTGTATTTTAGATAGTCCCTAAATACATATCAATGTGACAAATGGAAATGGCTGTACTGTACAGGCCAATAGGTTGTGCTTCAAAAGGATCGTAAATACTTATTGACACATAGACTGCTCAAAATGAACCTCAGTTTAATGAAGTAGAAATGGGATTTTGAGGTCTGTTAAAAAATACTGTATTCTGCTAATTACAGATCCCATTAGGTTACTTAGAGTTGTTCTGTAGGCAGAAAAGGCTTCCTAATGGGTAAAATCCTGTCACACATATGGTCAGTACTGTGGTTATGGGGAATGGTCAGGCAGAAGTGAAGCTAAAGGAAGCCTTCACATTCATTTCCTCCTTGCAGCATGAGTATTTATCAGCTGTGGGGTTTTTTTGTGTTTCTGTTCCCCCTATGAAAATGTGTTGAGCGTGGAGGACATCAGTAACACAGATGCACCGTGTGAAACTTTCTGGTGTAAATAAGATATACTGTCACCCCAGGACGCTCCTGAGTTTTGCCTTCCAGTGATCTCAGAGGAATTCCCTTTCTATTTTTTGCAGGGGGTGTGTGTTAGGGCATTATGAACCTATTTGCACCAGCCCTTTCTGGGGGCTAAGCAGTGGAAGGGAGATTTTGGCACCAGTTGTACACACTAAGTCAGGTTGTAGTAGATAGCATCAGCCTTCTGCTTTGTTAATGTTATTTTTATCTCTAAGCATTTATCATAGAGATGTTATGATGCCAGAAGATACTGATTACTGATATTGATTACAATTAGTGTTATCTGTTGTCACTGAAGTAGAAACTTTCACTGGGTATGGTGGGAACATCTTGGGTTCAATGGGAGGTATTCAGTCACTGGAATCTAGGTACGTTAGCATTTCAGATGCCTTGGCTATCTAAGACATCTTCATGGGACTAGCAGGACCTTCAGGACACCTTCTCCTTCTGGAGTGGCAGCTGGAGTCCAGCAGGGAAACTGAGCCATCTTAGTTTTTATTTAGGCACCAGTCTTTTGCAGCTGAATCCCGTCTCGCATTGCACGTCCTCCTACTGCTGTCCATGTCCCTGAGGGGGTGGCAGGAATCTTCAAAGCGACTCCCAAAATATTTTTACAGTGAAGGAACAGCCGACTACCTTTCTTTCCAGCTGTTGCTCAGTAATCACAGTCAGTGTTGTTCATTCCTTTGCACTGAAAGAGCCAAGGTTCTTCCTGCAATAAAAGGTAGCAAACTGCTCTGTGACTCTCACAAGCATTTGTCTCTGCATGGGAAGGAGAAGGTTGCAGTCAGGGGTTACACCAAGGCAGGTGAACCTAAAGGAAGGGTGAAATTTGAGGATCTCATTCTCCATTGTGCCATCATCATTTTTACAACTATAAAGGAAATATCAAGTGGAGGGAGGAGGAGTCCCAATGAGTATGGTAGCATTTTGTCTCCCCTATGCACAGGTGCAGAGCAAGACAGAAACAGTCCTGAAGTCTGAATTTTTAGCTTGCTTGATTTGTCACAGTTTTAATTCCTTAACACAAGTCATGTTTTCTTTGCTTAAAGGAGCTTTTAGCTGTAAATGTACATTCAATATTTAATATTTTAAAAGTTCTGTTTTTTAAATTCTGAAAACAAAGCCTATTTGTAGATAATGTTTTTTCATTTGTCCAAGTTCCCCACTATAACTGAATAGACAGGATACTTCAACTTTCTTTCCTAAAACTTAAGGGCTTCAGCATGCAGTTCTTCCTGCAAAGAGTTAATTGAAGCAAATAAAGTTCTTAAATTGTTAATAATCCTCCCAATTTGATCTTGTTCTTTTTCACCCTCAAGCAGTAAGAGGATAAGTGCAAGTGATAGCCAGATTTATAAATTATTTCTTGCGAGCTGAATGCTTTAAAAGGGAATATAAAAATCTGCTATGTGTCAGGCGATCCATGGAGGCATTAGCAAGCGTGGCTGATTCTCAGTCCCCTGAAAGCAGGAGTGATAATTTGTAAATCTAGGAACTGTACGTGGAGAATGGTAATTTGTCATTAGTAAGATTAACATGATCAAGGGAATAGAATAGATTATTTACATATAAAATACAGAAGATCATTGATGCAGCAGTAATGAATAAATACATTTTGATAAAATTAAGTCAATATTTTTGGGAATCAATACGAGAGTTTTTAGCTGTCATATAACACTGCAGCTTATGTTTGATGTTGTATAAAATGTATTGCCTATTTGAGAATGGTTATATAGACAGATTTTTTTGGCCCGAGCTTCTTTGTTTAATCTACCTGTAGAGCAATCCTTTTGAAACACTGTACATTTAGCCACAAATTACTTTTCTTAGTTCCTTTAGAATGAAATACCACTTAAGATGTAGAATATCTGAGCACTCATATACTATTTAAAGGGACATGACATTTTTATTATTGCAGTTTCATATTCTAGTTAATTTTTTTTGTTCAAATAGATTTGCCTTCTTGCAGAGAGAAACTAGCACAAATAATTTAATACATTTTGATCATGTTTTCAATGCTGACTGAATTACAGTTGCTGACATGGTTCATTTACTTACACAAACTGTTCTTGTGCTCACACTGCTGCTCAAAAATTCAACATTATCAGGTAAAAAAATTGCATGAAGATAGGAAGCCATTATCCTGACCACTAAGCAATGCAGAATGAAATATCAATTGGCAAGTTGTTAACTCTGATTTTCAAATACACCATTTGCAATGACTTGTAACTACCTACAATAAGTGGTTATAACCTTTTTTTTTTTTAATTTTCTGAAAGCTTCAGTAAAGTATGCTATCATAGTGTTTAAAGAATTTAAACCAAATTACTTAAGGAATATTGCTTAAAGCAAGTGCTATGCAAGCAGTAAGTGACTTTTGTGGGTGACTGAACACTGAAACAAAGCTATGAGGTTTGCTAATGTAGACACTGTTTATTTGCAGGAAGATTCCTTTGCCATAGATGTTCTCGACAAAACCAGTTCTTGATCTTGCTGATGTGAATATGTGCAATACCACACATGTGTAGACCCAGGGAGTTCAGTGGGATTGCTCATGCACATAAAATTACTTGTGTGCCTGCATGTCCAAGGCTCAGGGCGTTGGAGAGATTTAATCATTAAAAGGTGAAATAGAGGCATTTTTGTTATATTTCGTTATACTGTGAAAAATCACAAGTCAGTCTTAGTTACAGGGTTATTCTTCTTACAGAACAGGATATCCAAGAAAATAAAATGAACCAGAAGACAGCATTGTTTTGTAGCAATATAAGCTTTGAATGTTCTCTGCCGTAGGTTGCTCAGACTTCCATTGACATCATGAGGGGGTTGTGTTTAGGTGAATAATTTTTTTGGCAAGGGCAAACAGATGAATAAATGCTCAAGGGAGAGCTAAGCTAAAAGAGGAGGCCAGAAATCCAGGACCCTTGCATGTAAGGTTACTATGACATGTTTTTGCTTGTAATCAGAACTACTAATTCACAAATGCATTAACCTGCAACAAGCACCCATTTGCTAACCAAACTGTTGGCCACAGAGGGCTCAAAATGGCTGCACTAATATGTAGAAATAAATTAAAAGGAAATGTATGGATGCATGCAAGCAGAGGAAGACATAAATAATATTGAGTGTCTGAACAACCACCCCATAGAACATAGCTTAGTAGAGAAAGCATGAAAGAAAAAGAGGTAATTTTCTATTATCAGCTTTCAGTAGCAGAGGCTTGACCATATAGAAATTTCTCCTATCCTGCTCCAAAATGGACCTTAGTCTTCAGTGCCCAGATTGACAAGTAATTCCATAGAGATTGCAGATACTTCCTGAGCTTCAGATTTATGATTTAAAATAATTGTGGATTACAAAGACTGCATATCTATCTCCTTAATAGGAAAAAATGAATGAATTCATGCTCTTATTGTTTCCTTCCCATCTTGAAATCTGGATGAAGGCTGGAATTTTCAGGGAAAACTAAGGTTTTGTCAAAGGTGTATGCTTGACATCTGAGGTTGTGTTTGTTGCTCCTAAACTAAGGCATTTATCCAGGGACAGAATCTAGAAGCACTGTTAACCCAAGTTGACCATATAATCAACATAGAAAATGAGATCTCTCCACTAATTGTATAAAGGAGCACAGGACAACTCTTTGCACATATTACATACCTAGTAGAGGGGCCTAATATTACTTGGATTAAATTTGGGCTTTAACTGCCTTTGAAATGCCCAAGCATGATTTTCACCCTGAAATGAACTTCCTATAAAATTCCTAAGGAGAAATATTGTGATCTAACTCACAGAGATAAGGATTTGTGGTAACCCTTCAAATTAAGTGTCTCAAATGAATAATTACATTCCCAGACAAAAGAGTTCAATTTAATAGGATATTTATTGTGTGTTAATTGAAGATTATTAAAATAATTTTTGGGGGGAAGTTTAATAACTGTATAAGAATGATGTGGATAAACACCAAAGATATATATCTTCTGCTTTCTTGTTAACCCAGTAAATATTGATAATAATTTAATACATCCTTCAGATCTTGACTTTATACTAATTGAGTTTGCACACTGGAGAAACAAAGGTGTTAAAATAGTGCAATTTTCACTTTAGCAGTCTCATTACTCAAAATTCTGTCATAACAGATGACAGCTGGCCATGCCCTCTTAACTCAAGTAAGAATTTCATCATAAAAATTAGAGGTAAAATAAAATAGAAAAATGCTCATTTCAGGTATGACTTTTGGGCATTAAAACTCTAGACAAGAAAAGTGATGGCAGCAACCATATTGTGAGTATCTCCATGGCCTGTTATAGGCAAACATTTCATGAATGACTTCAGAAAACAGAGTTTTAAAATATGTGACTTTTTATATATTAATAAAAAAATTCCTATAAACCATTTCTAAATCTACTTAGCAATGTTTTTGTAGCCAATGGTTAAAATGTATACTGACTACTTTGATATTATTGGAGTGGTGGTTTTAAGATGCCTTGGCCTGAACTTTTTGGAAATGTCAGTTCAGGAAGAGTTTCGGGGGTTATATTTTTATCTGAATAAGGAATGGAAAATTGTTTGAAATCTAGAAAATAATTCAATAACTATACTCCATTTCCTCTGCCTCTATTAGCTGTGATGGAAAGAAAGAAAGAGCCTCTCAGCACCAAGGAGCATACACTGTAAATGTACTCTGTGCAAAGGTGCACTAGTCTACCGCATCTTTTAGAAAACTGAGCCTCAGTAAATCTTGTGGTGAGGGCTGAGTGTGGTGCTCTGCATCCTTGGGAGAGGTAAATACTCCCTCTGCAGCAAGGCACATCCGCACCTTTCCCTGTGCTGTGCTTCCAGGATTCCCAGTTTTCCCTGTAGGCATTGTGCTAGGACTCCACAGACTAGCCTGGTGGCACAGTTATGCAAACATGGACTTCTGTGAGTCCCAAGAACTCTGCAGGAAGCAAATTTGGCTCACAGAGGATCATATGAAACTTTTCTCTGGCTTCATAGGAAAACGGAATTTTGCTTTCTGTTTTGTATTTAAACTGACTCAAAATCTCAAATCATGACACTGTCAGACTTACTGAGTTCCACCTGGCTCATGTCAAATCCATGTAATACCCCAAGTTTTATATGGTTTAGGAAAAAATCCATAAATCGAATCAGAATGACTTGAAAGGCTGAACTTCAGTGAACTTTAGGACAAACTGGAGCTGAGCTGCAAGCTTCTGTGAAAACTGAAACCAAGTGGATTTTGCCTGACTCCTTTTGAGGTTCTTAAATTTTGAGAAGACCCATAGTGTTGCCACTTTTTACCATTTTGTTGTGAAACCTGCCCTAACTGGTGTTTTCTTTAAGGCCTCCATTCTTGAGATGAAATGACCATGTGAGTAGCTCCCCTTTCACTTAAAAGAGAGCAGAAGTTTCCAGTTCCTGTGGTTGTGGCGAAAAGCTTAAACATGTGCCCAAGTGCACCAAGAGTTCAAAACCAAAGGTGACTCCAGAGACTCCAGAGTGCACTTCATTATTTTAAACTCATAATTTTAGGGTCTTAGATATAACAGTTTTTGAGCATGAAATCTAGCCCACCACCTGTAATTCTACATTCTAGCTAGAAGACATTAAATTTCCCCTCCCTCTCTTATTGTTATGATGCTTCAGAAAACAACTTCATAGCAAAACACTAGATTTGACTATTGGCAAGCCTGGCTCCAGATCTGACAGTTGTGGCAATGTCTCTCTGTGAAACCCTGCATCCCTGTGTACCTGGGTTTTGTGTAACCGGTGAGAAAAAAAATCCAGATAAGTGTTTAAGTCTTCTAATGCAGGCCCACTTTCAGTAACCTAATTCCTTCCAATCCCGAAGTTTTTTTTAACAGCAGTGTTTTCCTTTGAAGGCTATAGGTAATTCACTCCTCTTCAACAATGTACAGATGGTTTCTGGAAAAGCCCCTTTGTTCCTTCAAATAAACACATATAGGCTTACTTATTATGCCCATGTAGGGCACTGTGGTGTGCTTTTTGTTTATTGGTTGATTGTGTAATTTGTTTTGGCTTGTGCCCTCTCTGGAAGTGTTAAAGACTTGCTGATGCTCAGAGAAAGAGTTTGTTTGATGCCAAAGCCAGAGAATTTCCTTGCTATCAAAGAGTCTTACAGTTTTACATTAAATACATTTAATGGACCAAAATTCCACCTGAATGGACCACATATTTTTCCTGAATTTTGCTCAGAGACATTGTAACTGCTTCTGAAAATCCAGCCTCATAGTAAATGTTTAGCACAACAAAAATGATAGTCACCAAGACAGAATATTTGGCATGCCACTAGCAGAAAAATGTATTGGTCGGGAGTTTTAGTCATGTTTTCATGTTATATAATTTGAGAGAACTGATAATGTTAATACTTGAGAATTAGCTGCCTTTTCTGAATTAAGCTAAACCATTTTTCAGAAAGGTTAACAGAAATAAAGGCCCAGTAACTAGGTGTTTTGTTGTACAGTAGCAGTCCATTTTATTTAGAAACTGTAAAGCTATGATAGTGTTATGGAACCAGATCTCCTTGTGCTAACAAAGATGGCAGTTATTGTTTCAGGAAGAATACAAAGTCCGTAGTGTTTGCTAAAGGTAGTAGCAACACTTCTTAATTTCATATTGTATAAAAATTTATCTTTTCTGGAGACTTATTTTAAGAATCTAATATGGATAACTAATCTGCAGCTCAGATGTAAAAGTATCAGCTGTATTAGCTATGTAGTAATGACACTGCAGATTTAAACTAGTCTAGTAAGAGTACATTTCGGTAACAATCACATGAAACATGCTTCAACTGGCAGCCAGTTAGTGGAGGAACACCTCAAAGCCTAGCATGCAAAGAAACTCTTGCAAATCTAAAAATAAGTTGAAGTTTCTTGAGATTAAAGATAATTTCTCTTTCCGTTTTTCCTGCCATGTGACTACAGCTGGAAATAGTTGGACAGTCGAGCTGAAAATATGGACTTCAAATTTCTTGGGTATATAAACAGTGTCTTAGAGGGCAGTGATACACATTAATTTTCAGAGGTGCATTTCAAGTTCCATTAGCTTTAGTGAGAAATGTAGATAATCTGCAGTTTGGAAAATCAGGTCAATACGGTGTACTAAAGACTACTTTGCACATAACACATCCTTCTGTATTCAGAAGCTTCACAAAACCACAAGTCCTTCATCAGAAATGGCAAGAGTCATCTTTTCTGTAAGTATTCACTTTCTATTTAATGCCTCTGAAAAAGCCCCAAGATGTTAAAACATACCAAAAAAAAAAATTGCCTGTGGTATACATAGTTAAAATTGATCTCTTATTTTATCTCCATAAATCAGACATAAAGAGTAATGTAAGAAAGATTGTGCAAATGATTAAATTACAAACCTTTTCATAGTCAAATATTTAATCATAAAGTGTGATATAGTTTTACATGTAAACAAATCACGTTAGGGTTATTGGGTATATGCTTTAGGTAATATTCCTATATTATTTTCCCTTCAGAATACAGGATATGAGGTTGAAATACTATATCATGTGCAGATTAAAGACAAATTACATATAGATGAGGTTATATTTAATTACCTGGAATAGCTTTGTATGTTGAGTGAAAAACATAGTTTTCATCAACACCATATTAATTATTGCTGCCGAAAGCTGTAATTGACTACTGTGTTTTTCGGCTCATGAGTCAATGGTGACTAAATGTTTACTTTACTGCTCTTAATTGCCTGAAATGCAGCACTTGTTTTTCCCTGGGAAATCCGTGGTCTAAGTTTTGCTCTTGTTTTGATGCATGTAACCCCACAATGATTTACATGTATAGCAGAAAGCATAGTTTGGCTTCAAATTCTCTAGCAAAAATGGTAAGTTAGGAGTGCTAACTGTCTTAGCATCCAATACGGAGAAAAAGGAAATGCTGTGTCAATACTATCCCACTTCTGGCTCTACTTTTCCATATTGGTCCAGTAGGAAGCCTGAACTTTGATTTAGATCAAGGTGCCTACAGACAGCACTTGATCTTGTGTCAGCTGAATTCAAGATCCCTGTGGTAAAGGCACCAGCTCATCTTCTCATTTGTATCAAGCATGTGAGGGAATATGGTATACATGAAGATGACTGGGACTACCATTAGGATTTTCTGCTACAGGAATAGTTTTGGAGACATGGAAATGTTGGAAAAGGACTGGAGGTAGAACCAGATGCTACAAACCCACAGGGATTAGACTCATCTCCACCTTTACAGATGACAGGAGTAACATCCTCTCACAAGAGCAAGCAGAGGCAGTGTGGTTCCCAGGAAAAGGTGCACAGCAGTAGGAAGTGTTTCTGCTGCTACAGGGTATTTGAGAAATTGCATGGTGGAATCACCAGCCTTGAACTTGCATGATCTCTCCATTCAGAATCACACTTCATCCTGTTGAGGGGATAAAAATATTGCAGGAGACAGAGTAGAAAATAAAAAGAAAGAAGTGGCCATCCCACTCTGGGAACTCAAAGATTAGCTGTTGAGTAATGGAAGAGAAGTAATTCTCTTTTTAAAAAAAAAAAAAAAAAAGGTGGGGAGAAAAAAAAAGGGAGAGAGTGGTTCAAAGAGCCTGAAGATTACTGCCCCTCTCCCTCCATCCTGTGATTTACTGACAGTGATAATGACTACTGTCCCGACAAGAAATGCTCTCCTCTTAGAATGCCACCAACAGAGTCCAGGTTGCTCTTAGCTTCACATGATTTGGGGGAATATTACTGATTTTCAGGAGCCTTGGGATCCCTGTCAAGAGAAAGATAACCAATTTTTATTTTATGTCATTCCATTGCCCAGGCCTTCCCAGAAACCTGGTAGGACTCTTTATCCTTCTAGAATGAGTATTTTGAGTATGGAGGGAACCAATTCTAGATTTCAGAAAATTCTGTCCCAGTTACAGCTGGCGAAAAGATTTTTAGCACAGGGTCACTTTGATCACCGGGGAATCTCCTGGATATTACTAAATCTTTCAATGTTACCAGCAGTAATTTGTGTTACATGAACTAAGATGCTCCTCAGGCATAAGGCCTGGGCCAAATGAGCATTGTGGACGTATTTCCAATATTTCCTCTGCATCAACTACCAATCTGTTGAAAATGGCATGCATTCCCAAGAGATGCCACTTGCCTATTGCTAACAAAGTGGTTCAGACATAGGTTTCATATCCATACTTGTGAACATAAAGTAGAAGAGATGTAGGGGAGTGGACAGAGTTTTGTGCTCTCTAGGTAAGTACTGCAGTGCCGAGCCACAATGACAAAGACTTGAGTAAATCAAACAACTCATGTTTAAAGAAAACAGACAGGTTAAATGAAGGAAGGTGTCAGTAAACCTTTCTGGAGTTTAACCAAATAATTTTTACTGTGCTTTTGACAAATGTGTGTGTATCTGCTGTACATAAAAACAGTTAAAATATATTGCTGTATGTGCTCTTTTTATTTGTTAGGTGATTTTAGCAGTGATTTTTACATGTCAGAATGCATTTTCAGTAATGACTGTTTTCCTCAGTCTTGCAAACTTAAACTTCTGGCATAAAATTTTATTCATATTATCAAGTTATTCTTTTTCCTCACTATTTTTAAAACGTATTGTATTATGAAGGTTTTTCTGCCACTAATGGCAATGATCTTTCTTTTCTTGGATTTGTGTGCATCCACTGTGTTCATTTTCTGTTGTGGGTACCAGTCTATGTTATGACACAGATTTTGTTCTTTCTTCAGATCTCAAGACATTCTCATAATGGTTGTTACCGTTCTTTTGACACTTCTTTCTTAGCCTTTGTGCATCTATATTTTGACAATTATTCCACAGGAAAATAAAAGACAGCATCTGTATTTAGTGGTGAATTTACAATAAACCTACACAGTTCCACCTTGGAGTTGGAATGCAATGTCGACAAAGCTCATGTGGCTGTATATAAATTCTTCATGAGGCTACTTTTCATTGGAGGCTCTAATACAGGAGGGACAGATATATGTAGACATGTGGTTGTCCAAAACGTGGTCTCTTTTTCTCTCGTGTACATACAGAGACATGTACACAGAGATTTGTTGCTGTTGTCACCTCCAGATGGTGACCACTGATTCACTGATTTTCAGTACTTGCAGAACTTTCCTTAATAATATATTAGATTAGCCTGTGAAAAACGGGTATATGAAAATGTACTTCTAGCTATATAGTTGCTGCCATCATGCACAAACACACATGCATGCACTGTTTTCTATATTGGATCTTCAGCTTTTTAAAAGTCCACAGTAAAGGAAAAGAGTAGTTTCAAAAGAAGAATATCACAGGAAAAAACATAGGCAAGAACTCAAACAAAGAGCAGAAGACTGGGTGAAGAATACATATGTTCTGGTGTTTAGGTGTCAAAATGTTTTCTGAGTTTTGGTGAAATATCATATTTTAAAACAAGTCTTTTGTTAGAGAGTAGAAGCGATCCTCTATTAGATCAAGATTTTTTTAACAGAATCACTGTGATGTGACTCTTCATCAGTTCACAATGTGATCTGCTGGCCTTCTCACCTTCCTTCAACTCCATTAGAGTGGCAATATATGGCTTACCACATGAAAAATGTATTCTCTGTCAAGTAAATTAAATTCTTATAATAAGAGGCAGAGTGGTCCAGTGGTTGAAAAGTAGGGCTGGCAGCCAGCAACTCCTAAATTTTAATCCCAGTGCAACTTATTGAATGACTTCAGGCAAGTTACTTAACCTCCTGGTTTCCACCTCATAAAATTGTGATAATAAAAGTGTTTTTCTGAAGATCAATTAGTTATTGCTTGTCCTCCACTCTGAAGAGAAAAATGGAAAGCACCATGAAGGTGCTAAACCTTACTAATTCTTAAATTCTAATCATATCAAGGACTCATCATGATTACCACAGCTAAGTAAACTGGTAAGATTATAAAAAGTATATAGGTTCTGTAAGGGGCCTGTCATCCACGTTGACTCAAGGGTGATGTGTGACAGGTTGAAAGCCAGCCCATGGCTCCCCATGGGATTCTCCAACACCTCACAACTCCAGCTGTGCTCTCATCCCCTTGTGTGCAGGTTGCTAGGCTGTAGCATGTACTTTTTGAGAGTCAAAGGGTGCTGCTGCGAGTCAAACATCCAGATGGCACTGAAGTGTGAGGCTGCTGTTTAGGTCTCACATTCTGTTTAGGTTGGATGAGTGTCTGAGGAGGATGAAAAGCAAAAGTTATTCCTTCCAAGGCTCCAAACGCAACTGATGCCCACTTAAGTAGTTCCAGATCTGCTTTGTATAGACAGAAACATAGGAGTAATTTAAGTGTTTTGAGAGAAATATCCACTTCTTCCCAAGCCTCCTCTCTATTGGAGACCAGCCATCACAAACATGGAGGACATGCAGATCTGAAGATCCATAATTTATGGAAGAGGGTGGAATACCAGGCAGATCAAACGTCTGGTAGGGTGGCTGTTGTCAAGCTCTCAAAAGTTTAACTGATTGCACTTGTCAAAGAGCTGTAGGATAGATCTGAGGGAAGAGTTTGGCCCTTAGTGTTGCTGGTTTTCATCCCGTAATTTCGAGAGTGTTCTTTGTGCCTTGTTTACTGCAGAATATGATTAGATTTTAATTTAACAGGCAAGGAATGCATCTTTCATGTGGCAAGTCAGAAGGGCCTCGGAGCTTTATAGTGGGGATGGGGGGATGGGGCTGGCGCTTGTGAAGTGGTGGAGAGTCCTGCTATATTGCTCATCTTAAGATGCTGTTTATAAATAGGTCCCGCTAGTCTGGGGCATAATGATTTCAATCGTTTGTGCTGTATAAATAAACAGGGCATTGTGAGCTTACTTGTTCAGGAATTGTCCCTGGCTTTAGTTTTGGCCACAGACTCCCAGAGGCCTGCAACCAATCTAAGCCAGAGGATTTAAAGAAACAGTCCGTCTCTGATCTGAAGCCACTGTGGGAGAAGGGAGGGCCAGTGGGTCTGGAGGGAGAAGCAGGAGAGTGGGGAAGGGGGATCTTCCACAGGGTCCTGCTTTCCCTGGTGCTGGGGAAAGGGAGCCTGGGAGATCCTCTGGCAGGTCTGCCATAAGCGCAAGGCTGGCCTAGGCTGATGGGATGCAAAATGGCTTCTTTGTGGTCTGGTGGGACATGGGCAGTCTGCAGGGAAGGGGACTGCTCCCACCTCATGTGGTGTGAGGCACGGGAGGGTAAGCAAGGACTGCCATGGGGTCTGTGTGGGAGGTGTTAAGTGTGCAAAGCATAGGGTAGATTGAAAAGGTCAGTGCTGTCCTGACTAGCACTGATTTACTGCAGACTGTGCCTGTTTGTCCTGTGCTGCATTTGCCTCTGTGGGTCCTTCCATGGGCACAAACTACATGGCCAAGCTTCCCTCTCAGGTTTTCGACCTTGCAGCCTGCCCTGAGAGTAAACACTGTTTCAGTTGCTTCTTGCTTTGGCCCTGTGGAATTTCATTAGGAGTAAGGCTTGACTTAGGAAACAATTTTAAAAAATTAGCGACTTCCCTGCTGACACTAAATGTGCTGCAGGTTTCTGGTATCATGGACAATGTGGTTTTGTTTTCTTACACAGCACTAAAGATGTGCAATTCACTTAGTAGCCCTGCCAGCAGATCATGCCATTCCCGTGTAAGCATTGCATATTTGGGCAGGACCTGTAGTAGTCTCATGTTCAGAGCCTCTTAAGAGGACAGAGACATGAGGCTTTCCTGAATTCTCCAGTTCTTTCCTAAATTTAGGGCTTTTTTGGTGCTGCAGTCTTTGAGTCCTCACTTCTGTCAACCTTTGCCATTTGCCTTTTTGTTTGACACCTTGACTATCATCTTCCTGTCTTCTTTGTCTAAGACATTGTCTGAAGCATGATGGAGAAAGAATGGACAGGACCTATTAGAGTATGCAACTCCAGTCCTCACACATCATCCCATCCTCACTCCTTGAGGTCTTAAATAGGTTTTCTGGGTTGATATCACTGTATCGCAGCCCTACCTAAATCAGTGGGAATTGGCCACTGACTTCTATGGGACCAGAAAGCGTCAGAGTGCCAAGTTCTAGGGCAAGGAGCACAGAAAAGAGACTATATTTGCCTTTGCAAAGTATGAGAAGGTAGAACAAGTATTCTTGATGTGATATTCTTGCAGCATTAAGGAGCACTGATCCTGTATCCAGTTAAGCAAAATTTATTTCTGAACCCACCAGCTTAAGAAGAGCAGACAAATAACATCCCCTTAAGAAAATAAGTAAAAATTGCAGTAGCACCAGTCAGGATGCTGGAATTGATACCACCTGGTCTATATAGTTATCATGTCTAGCAGACAAAGTTTAATAGCTGACTAAGAATTTATTAGAAAATGTTTCTTCAGCTTCCCGGTAAAAAAATAAAAATCCTCACAAGTAAAATTGTTTTCAGTATCACTAAATTTCTGGAAACTTGAAGAAAAGCACACACTAAGTGGGAAGAAAACCTTGCAGTTGAATTTTACACGTATATCAGTCTTCAATTTACCTTCCAAATTCTATGTACTTTGTATTAAGAATAAGGTCTTCTTTCTTTCCTTTTTTTTAAACTCCTTTCAGTAAATATTACAAGCCACGCAACTCCCTTTGAATTTCTGTCTTGTTCAAGGATTAATCTCTAAATATTTCATTTGTATCCATATATCTTAAGATTTGCTTTTGTACCAGATAGTGTTGCATGGAAGGTTAATGAATTATAACTAAAAGGTTGTCATTTGGAAAATTTTGTTTTAAATTATCAAAATTAAAGAAATGGTTTCTTTTTTATGTGTATATAAAATTATTGCACTTTCCATTTAACAATCTAGCTTTCATTTTCATTATCAGATTCATAAAAAATGATTGAAGTGATGGTTTCTTTTTAAAATGCAAAGTGTTTCATGCCAGAAGTTCTGAGAAATTGGATTTGCTTTTTCTATTTGCAGGTATAAAAGGAATTATATCTGCTTCTTTTATTTTTTTATTTTTTTTAAACTCTATTTTATTCTACTTTTCAAATGTTTTCTCTGCTGTTTACAAGTGAGGAAGAAAATCACTACAATTATTTTTAGTGAAACAAAGAGAGGGAGTGAGGAAGTTCAGATGAAAAGTTATATTTGTAAAGGCAGAATAGAGAAGCAATTCACATTAATTCAAAGCAGAGTCTCTTTATTGGATTATGGGCTGATTGTGTTTACAAATACACTGCCAGGAGGGTTTTAATTTTGGGGCAATTTCATTGTTCATAGATATATATCTATATATAGATATATATCTATGAAATTATGTGGTTATGTGTTTTAAATGAGATACAGCTCCTTACTGCTTAATGTAATGTATGCTTCCATTTTATGACATAGCGCAAAAGCAGAGCAATTTTAGAACAACTTAGTTGAAATATCATAAATGAAAGATGTAAACAATGTTATGTTTATAGGCACAGTTTAAATTTGAATTCATTGGAACTTGGTGATCTCTTTATTTAACAGGGATGGACTTTATTGTGAAAGTACAATCAAGTCATAATACTACCCTTTTGATTTCAGGCTTTTCAGCATTTACTACAGCAGGGTAAACACAAGAATTTACATCCTCAGGCAGACCAGAGCTCCATCTATCCCAGTATTCTCTCTCCAACAGGAGTCAATAATACATGTCCAGGGGGAAAATATAAGAAAACAGGTAAATACAGAATGATTTCTCTCCCAGTCTACCCTCCCAGGTTCATGCAACCAATAATTTAGCTACTTCTTAAACTGGAGATTGTGGCTAGATTTGTTTTTAAAATTCCGTGATTACATCATCTTTTCTGGACATTTTTATGCTTCCGGACCTCACAATGTCCTACAGAAATTAGTTCCAGAGTTAAATTTGTGTTCTGTTAAGATATGTTGCTGTTTATTGAATAGATCTCTCTCTCCCCCTCATTTCTATGCTGCATTTGAGAGCGTCCATAATATACCAAAACTGTGTTTAAGAAGGGAATCCTCTTCTTAAATGGTGCTTAGTATGTTAAAGGAATTTGACAAAATCAAGACCAGATTAACCATTGGGACAGCACATCCATGCAAAGAAATAAGGCAGAGAAAGTTTATTTTGCATCTTTGTGCATCATTGTGTAGATAAGACATAAGCACATAGACACGAATGTGTGAAACAGCAGAATATGGCTGGAAGGGATAAAGATTGGGCACAAGACTGACTAAAGGTCTCTGTTGAATCACCAATCACAAACTAAGCTGTAGAGTGCAAGTCCATGGTCTTTTCATACTCAAAATTCCCATTAATGCCATTCAACACTTGTGGTGTTCAGCTGTCTCCAACTGTAAAGAGGTAGGACAGAGTCTGGTTTACTGGGTAAGGTCTTTGCTGTAAATCAGGAAGATTCTCTCTTCATTGCTGACAACAGTTTCCAAAAAAGGTAGAAAAAAGTAACCTGTGTCTTGATTTCACCATTTTTAATCTGATTTACTGATGTTTGTCTTCCTGGTCTTTTGATGTTTTTGATACTTGCATAAAATGAAAGACAGAGGTATAACTTGAGCAGGATTTCCAGTCAAAATTTTATCTTTCCAATAAACAACAATGGAGACCTCTGACTACCATTTTATCTACCTGTGTGGACTATGATGTTTTTATTCTAGTACTTCACTGGGATGTGGCATTATCCCTATTCTACAGGGGGATAATTTGACATAAGGAATGGTATCTGCAACCTTCAGGTTTCAGTGTTGCATAGAGACATCTGAACTGGCTTTAAAGAAACCTGTATGCTTGCTGGAAAAGTCTATGGCACTCAAGTTTCTCCTTGCATAGAATTTCATGTGTCTCATCCAGACTTTGCAAAAACAAACTTGTTGTCTGTGAATTATCGTGTATACCTTGAGCCAGGTTGCCTTTATCAGCAAGTGGATTTCAGAGGAGGGTATTCCCAGAGAAATGAGACCAGCTGTGGGGAACGTTATAAGTAATGATCCCTTGTAACTAATTGAATTTTATCAAATAAAAAGAGAATAGACATGTATGGAAAATCTCAGCCTGCAGAAGAAATGTATTTGTTGAGAACTTCTACAGACAGCATCCAACAAGCATTTGATATGCTGATGGACTAGTGTAGAAACCATGCATGTAAACATATTACTGGGACTGTTTAAACACATGTGGACAAAACCATTCTCCAAACAAAGCTGAACTGAAGTGTCAATTATGAATGCTTGTAAATTTTTGAGGGGGGAAAAAAGTCAAATCCACACATGCTTTTCACGTGTATACCCATTGTTTACATTAGTTCAAGTTTCATTTTTGATAAAGTAAAATTTTTTAACAGTTTCTGCATAAGCTATGATAAAATGGAATTAATATTATGTGTGTTAGAGGTATAAAGCTCTTTGTTGTTTGGCAGTGCTACGGTCTTTGCAAATTTTTCCTACTGTTTTTGGTTTTGTAACAATAACAACAACAGCAACAACAACAACTATTATTATTATTATTATTATTATTATTATTATTATTATTATTATTGGATTGACCCAACCATAAAGCCTATTTCACAAGGTATGTTAAAAAAATACTATATTTACTCTTAGCATGTTTTCCACTTCTTTTAAATACTTTGAAAAGTTTTTGCAGTTTCAGAATCTTTCCTACTTCTTCCTCTAACTCCATCTTGGGCACTTTTTGACCTCCTAATCTGTCCTTGGATGACATCACAATCTGTTGCCATGGAAAGGACCATAATATCAAACAAGTAAGCTGGCCAAAGGTTGCCTTGCAGAAGAGAGATAGAGATGACATAGGAAAAATCCATTAATACTTAAATATAGTGCAATGGGAAATATCATAGTATCTTTAACCAAGTCAGTTAGTTACATAATTTTCAAAGGAAGCACTCAAGCTGGCTGAGCTCTTATCTCCTGTCAGAATCCTCTGTTTTCAGAGGTAATTGAAGTCTTATAAGTATATATTTTTATATATATAAGCAAACTACAAACTGTGCATGTTATAATATCCACTGCAGTCCACTGAGTCTTTCTTTTTGCATTTAGAATGAAATGTGAGAATTTGATCTGATACTTCTGCAACAGTCCTGAATCTACCATAGATTTCCTGAGTGACCCAAGTGCTCTGTAAAATGGTAGGATTGTTGCTAGCAAAGACTAAATTAAGTAAATCAGTGCTTAAGAATATTTGTAGTGTACTGAGCTGGTGCTAAGCTTCCAGAGCTGCACCCCTTCAGAGTATAAATTGTGGGATACAACCAAAAATAGGTCAGTCCTGCAATGAAGAAGAAAGAGAGAAATGAGGCACTAAGAGGAGTTAGACAAGGTCAGACACAGTGCTCTTTCTGCTGCCAGGGGAATCGGAGGTCTTGGGGCAATGACTTCTACCTCTGGGAGGGCTTCCACTTGCCCCCATCACCTGTGTACCACGCACCTTGACACAGCTGCAGCAGCCAGTCTGGCTTTCTAAGGCTGTGGTATAAGCAAAATAGGGAGCAGGGCCATGGATGTTTTTCCTTTCTGGAAATTTGCCGTCCAAGTTACTTGCTTGTTTTTGTTATGCCTAGAGCTGATCCTGTATGCATAGCAATTACCCTTTATTATGCCTTTGAAATTAGGCAATGGTAGGATATAGAAGAAGTAGCTCTGCTTTAATGGTTGAAAAGCTTTTATGGACCATAGGTGTGGCTGTTTGTTTGTGTTTATGTTACTAATTTGTAGTTTGCAAGCTCATTGAGGTACTAGACCTCAATGAGCACTGAGCCATAAAGAAAGGTTTTCTTTTCCATTTGTTGAAGTTCTATAACAAAAAAATTAGTGAAAATTCTTTAAAGAGAAAAAATACCTTGTTTGTTTTTATCACACTCAGAATGGCTATCTTTGAACACCACCAGGCTTGCAAATGGCTGACAGGATTTTCTTCAGGCTTTCAGAGAATTTTTCCTGGTAGAAAATAAGAATGAGGAGATTTCGACATCAGAGTCCAAAAAAGTAGGGCTGTCTGAAAGCAGAGTATTGCTGCTGAAATATTTTGTAATTTTTCAGTAGTATTAAGGAAGCTGAGTTTATCAAGATTTGGACACTCTATATGTTATGCAACTGCCCTCTACACATTAAACAGGCAATCACCTATATTTTCTTTATAAAACAGTTTGTGCAGTTGGTGTAACTAGACTCTGCCTGCTGTTGGCAAGGATGAAAAATACATCACTGCTTGTATCTCCAAGGTAAATTATTCTTCAGGGAAGTGTGCCTCTGGGGGATATTTTCTTAGGAGACCCATGAACAATGAGAGATTTTCCACAGGGAATGCCCACGGGGTAAAGTGTACTTCAAAGGGAGAGATCCAAGATGAAATGAGACTCTTCAAAGGCCAGATCCACTTCCCCTCTCAACAAGACAAATGACTTCAAAGGGGAACCCACCAAGGTTGTAAATAACTTTTCCCCATAATACAAAAATCCTTATTGAAGACAAGTTCTCTCAGTAATGTGATATTTTTAAAGAAATCATCCAAAGCCAGGTGAGGTTAAATGCATCCAGTGACCATCAGTATAAAACATTTCCACTCTTCGAGTAAATGTATCATCATCTAGAGATCTTAGGGAGTTCAAATGTTCACTGGTGATTTCCTTCTCACTTATATAAAGTTATAGTAGGATTTAAAACTTACAGGTCTGATGGCTGAAGGAACCATGAAAAATCTAGCAACAGCTTTAGGGACAGTAGGGACCATTTCTATCCAGTGTAGTTTACCATGTTAGCTACAGACCAAAAGTCAGTGAGGGACTAAGATGATCCTATTTTTACATCAGAGATTGGATTTCACAGCAGCTATCTAACTGAAGTCTTTCAGACTCAAAACTATATTACAGCAATATCAATTAAATGTAAATTTTGTTAATGACTGCTAAGGATCTTTCACTAGATTGACATCTTATGGCAAGGCAGTGTCTGCAGGTATGTCTTTGTACAGGAAGTGAATTTAAAAGACAATCATTGAATCACAATCTGATAGAATAATTCAGGTTGGAAGGGACCTTAGGAAGTCTCTAGACCAATGTCTTGCTCAGAGCTGAGCAATTGAATTCAGCACAGGTTTCTCAGGACTTTGTCCAGCTGGTTCATGAAAACCTCGAGGGACGCAGTTGAGTTTCGGTCTCTTTGCTGACTCTTGTTCATCCTGCTATATCCCCTGCTGTGGAGAGTCTGGCTCTATCTTCCAATTACCTTCACAGCGGGATTAGTTCCCCCTTACATCATCTTTTCTCCAGGCTAAACAGCAGCACTGGAAGAAGAAGTAAACAGAAAACAGCAGCAAGAGACACCCAAAACAACCCTTGTCATTAGCATTACAGAGAGTCCTAAGTGAAGAAAACAGCTACTGAGCCTGTTGTCACTGAGACAAATGGTAGGGGAGGTCCAGCTAAAGGTGTCTGTCAGGGTAAAATCCAGTTAAATTTTGTAATAAAGCTGAAAATAATCCTCTGATCAAGCCCCAGAAAGGTGAATAAAATCCTAGTAATTTTTGTCTACTCCTAGAGATCTGCTGTACAAGAAGTTAATGCTAACTTCACCAGATATATCATAGAGAAACAGTCCTCTATTACTCACCATTCACAGCCTCACACATATATGTACTGTAATGGAAAGGAGCCATACACAGTGGCACCAGACTATTGATATTTCTACCCTAGTGTTTAAGTAATGCACAACATTTAATATGTCAAATGGCATGACCGTTAAAAAACCCAACTAATTACTAGATACACTTCTCACAAATCAATGATGTCATTTACAATCGACCTGGACAAAACAATGGGGATTGTATACACTAAGAGGCAATGCTGCACTTACTGCTGGAGATCTGGAAGTCTTAGAGGCTCACCTTCTATGGGTTTTAGCCTGGTTTGCTGAGGAAGGAAAACGATAATAATTACACTATGTGTATGTGTGATCAGTAACTCAGTACGTGTAGAACATGTTGGCTAAACTCAAGCAAATTTGACAGGCAAAGATCTCAAATATATAGGCCTCTTGCAGATGTTATGAAAATTGACAGCTGTGCAGAGTAAGGACAAGTTACTAACATTCTTGAGCCCCACTGAGGGAAGAGCTAGTGTGTGGATCAACCATTGGTTGACCTCAGAGAGTCCACACTGGATGTCCAGATCTAGCTACAGATTTGTAGATGTGTGTTCTGTTGCTCACAGGAGGAAATTGCTGAATTTAGATTGATTGACTCCAGTCTGAATACTTGTTCAGCTGAAAAAGTTCTGGCTGGAAAGACAATGCATGGTGGTGTAGTAAATATCTGTCACAAATATTTGAATCCAGATATTGTCTATTTTTACAAAAGCTCATCAGTTCTCTGACACGATTAGCCTTTAATCCTTTGTGTGGCTCTTTATGAAACCATCCATAAAAATGCCACTTCTGAGCCAAACTTCAAGTCCCTTCCTCCCTTCCCTAAAAAGGAAGCTTGACTTCTGGAAGGAAAAGCTTCACTGCAGATTAATAATGAAGTTCTCCAAGAGTCTTGCTCTCAAATGCAACTGAATCTTCAAACTGAAGTTTTCCCATAAATTGCCTGTGCCCAACAAACTTGTATCACAAACAGGTAAAGTGTAGCAATGTTATGATTGAATGCAAAATAGCTCTCATCAAGTGCTCCATGCTGATTTTAATGAGATGTGTATGGTGTGTGCCCAATCACAGATGACAGTCCACCACGCCAGACTTTGCAAGGCAGACCTGACTGTCCCTAGATGCATGCCTATTTTTTTGATACAATTTAATCAGAGACAGTAATAACCAAATATTAATTAGAATTCAGGAGAAAGAACAAAGACCACAATGAATGTGACTGTGCTTATTTAATCATATACACCCTGATGGATTTTGTTGTGTGTCAACTATAAACTGTGATCCCCATGAAAGGGCAAGATGGATAGCTTCCATGGATTTTGGATTTGGCCATTAGGTCATAGTTCAAAAGGGAAACTTTGCTTTTAATAATTGTGAAATCTCCTAGCACACATTTGAATGATAAATAAACAATAACTGTAGCTGCACTTTCTGAAATTCACCAATCAAATTCTATGCATGTATAATATATATGTTTCATTTAAATATCATGTTGTCAAACTGTTGAGAAAACTCTTACTGGAATTGTCAAGGAAGTGTTCTTTTTGTGTGTGTGTGTATGTGTGTGTGCTTGGTGTAAAATGTTATTTAGATACCCAGGTTAAAACTGTTTTTTCTTAACACGACTGGAATGAGTATCATGAATCTTAATTTAGAAAGCACTTAGCACTTACTGTTGCAATGGAACTAAATAATCACAAGAACCAGAATTGATAATAATGGGTCAAGATACCTGAATTAGAATATGAGTAGCTTTATTGCTTATGGATTTCACTAAAATTGCATCTGCTGTTTATGGACACTGAATGGAACTATTGTTAATAAATAGAATGCTAAAACCTGAAAGCTTCACATGCATTTTCTTTATGGCATGCATTCTAAAAATTGAAAAATATTCATAGTAATAATAAGTAATAAATCTAAGTGGAAACTTTGATTATTATGTTTTCATCATTACTCTCCCTTCTTTGAAGTTTTATACCCAAAAGGTATCTAACTAATCATCAGGTATTATTTTCCACTTTCAGCCATTTATGAAAGAAAGAAAATAAATGAAATGAGCTCAAGGATGGAAATAGCTACCACTGCACTACCAGCAGTGAATAACCATTACAATTTATCCAGCAAGTTGAAAGCTGTGCAGTGAAGTTATCTCCAAAAAACTTGTGGGTTTGCTGCAAAGGCCTCTGGGGGAAAAACATATTCTGTGTAGCTTACTACAATGTTGACCACATCCGGGTAGACTTCATCTACTTGTGTACCTGAAACCAGCTGCAGCATGTCAGCGCTAGCTTAGTGTACATGCTGGCTTTGCATGTGTGGTTCGTTTTCGATCAGGCTCTTCTGTGCAAGTTCACTGCTCTCTGTTTCTGGCAGGTAGCAGTCAGCTGATCACTTTGTAGCCTGACTTGTGAATACAAGACCTGGGGCTGGTGAAAGGCATTTCTGGCTTAGCGCATTCCTGTCTGAAATCTTTTCAGGGTTTAAGATTTGTGTCTCTGATTAAAGCCCTGTAGAGAGTTTCAAACTGATAAAGAGGTTTTGCTGTATGTTACCGGAAGACAGAACACTTAGACTGTGTTACAGTTTTCTCTTGTTGAGCTCTTCGCGTGCAGTGCCCGGCACAAGCGGTCTACACAATTACGGGGGGGGGGGGGGGGGGG
>JANZLQ010000041.1:8116892-8147159 GCA_026212715.1 Elanus axillaris | reverse complement strand
GTGATTAGTGAATGATCTCTCCTGTCCTTATCTCGACCCACAAGCCCTTTGTTATATTTTTTCTCTCCCCTGTCCAGAGAAGGAGGGGGGAGTGATAGAACATCTTTGGTGGGCACCTGGCGTTCAGCCATGGTTGACCCACCACAATTGGCTTCTGAATAGTCCAGTCCTTTGTTTTCTGGTGAACCCAACAGGGATTTTGCTTTTCAGAAAAGTCACAGGGTCTTATTTTTCAGGGGTATCCATGAAAATTGTCCTGTCAAGGGGTTCCTGTGAGTTTTCATGTAGACAGGAGAAAGTTCTCATTTAATCTCTTCTTTCTGTCATCACTGCAATGGAATTTTAACATACAGGTATATGAAACAGGTTTGAAAGAGAACCAAAAAACCCAGATCTATCCTCGTCTTCCAGGGCAGAATGAGCTAAAGCAGAACCTAAACCAGTCTTGTCATCTTTATCTAACCTGCTCTTAAGATTTTCCAACAATCTAGATTCCATCATCTATTTAGACAATGAACTCCAAAGCTTATGGTTAATATCTTTTTTTTCTGGCTTGTTATTTCTTGCCTTATAGTGTGAAGAATGGATGATTCCATTTTGCTTTGTAATGTCCTTTTCTGGATCTCCACTGGTTTTTACTGCCCTGTCCCACAGTCTCTTCAATGAGTTTATGTCTTCCTTCAGGTGTGGGGCCACAGCTGGACACAATTTTCCACTTGTGGTTATATCAGCTCAGAGGAGAGGACAGGTTACCCAGGTGCCTTTTAGATTACACTTTTAATACATATTGTTTGCTTTTTTACCACAACATGACATACCTCACTCATGGTGAGTATTCCTGAGTACAAAACTTTACCCTTGCCCTTACTAAGTTGTGTCCTCCTTTTTAAGGCCATTATTTCATCCAATTAATTTTGATGTCTAATCCAAAGTGCCTGAAGTGTGGTTTAGCTGCATGTCATGTATATATTTACTACAAGTACACTTTATTCCATCTTCAAGTTGTTAATGGAATACAAATTAGTGCTAAACATAGGACAGACCCCCATGGAACTCCTATGCATCCATCCAGGACAAGAAAAAATCACTAAAAATATTTGCCTTAGTTAAGTTGCACTAATATTTTATTTGCCTGCTTTCTATCACATGCTGTTAAGTATTTAGTAAAATCTCAGTTGTTATAAGTTTTGAAATTAAGAACTCAGATCCATAAAAAGGGAGATGTGTCAATTCATACCAACAAAGGTCAGTTTGTTTTAAACTTAATTTAAGCCAAGGACAAAAATTCTACCAATTTCCTTTACAACAGGTGAGCTGATCTACGTTTCGTTGTGTTGGTTGAAACTTAGAAGCATATTCAGCTTGTTTATTGGTTTACAAGTATGCCTTTTCTCCTGCCCTTCCCTCCTACCCTCTTCTTTTCCCCTATTAGCCTACAGTGGAATAAGTGAGTCTCTTAGCAAAATAACAGAATACCTCAAAAGTAAGTGGTATGAAAAAGAGCACATCTTACATGACTTAAACTGTATTTGTTTTGGAAGATAAATGAGCTCTGCTTTGGATGTCTGTTTCTGTTCCAGGCAAATTTAATCAAAATCTAAACTCTACTTATGAAAATAGTCCCCTATTTAGTATCATTAGTATCTATACTTCATGGGGGGTTCACTATTTGGTATTTTTAGTATCTGCCTTTTACCTCATTTCAGCTTTACGTTCTGTTTGGGTCTTCCTACCAATTTTTTTAAATAGGACATCAGACAGCCCAGCTGAGTAACTCAGCATTGTGAGAGAACTCAACATTGTTCACATAGTTTCTCAAACAAGACTGCAGTGAGCTCTGTTAAAAATAACATTTACCATGGCATGGTGCAAATATCTCATAGTGGAAAACACTCTAAGCAAGGAAATACTGTGGTAAAATCAATAGCCCGGAACACTATTATGCTTTCTAATGGCACCCACTGTTTGAGCAGGGAACGTGTACAGATATTTCCACATCTCTTATGTCCTATTCATGACTACAGGAATCAAATTACATTTAGGCCTGCAACAGACATAGATTTATATCCTAGACTCCAAGCTCCTCTGAAGCAAAACTTGTCTGGGGTCTGGAATCTTATCCCAATCCCACTGAATTCGGGGGAGATTCTCCCTTTTCTTCAGCCAGCTCTGAGACAAGTCTGAAGGGGACAGCATCCAGCACAAGGAAAGTGGCAGAGTGGTTCTTTTGAACACGGCTGGCTTTGGGTCCTGCACACTGCTCCACCTTGGGACATGGAGACCAAGAACCAGGTGTCTTGGCTGGGGCCAGGCGTGAGGAGGAGAGGGGAACAGGGCACTGGAGATGACCAGTGGAGGTGTGGAACCCCAGTCCCTGGAGGATGTGGAACTCCACTCCCTGGAGGATGTGTCTCATGTCTGTTAAGGCAGGGAGTGCTTTAGCCTGGGGGAGGAATACACTGAAACCATTAAACATCTTCTCAAGCTGCAGTCCAGGTGGACACGGAGAACTGGCATATCCCGCCTTTGGTGACTCATGGCAAACCTCTGCACCTTCCCTCTGGCGGGTGTCAGGAGGGTCCTTGTCTTGGCACGCTGCTTTGTGGCAATCAGGAGCATGGCGCAGCCACAGTTTGGACAGCAGCTCCTCTTAGTCCTTCGGAGCCATTCTGTTTGGGGCTGCACAGAGACAGATGCTAATAGTGCTAAGGTTAAACTACAAAGTCATTGATTTTTTAGATTTTGGAGGAGAAAAATGGTGTATGGGTATGACAGCATATACACATTCTAAAAAAGAAGTTGGCTCTTAGTTTCCATATATGACACTTTTGAACACAAACCTGGATGTACTTCTGTAAATATGATGTTTTGGGGGATTTTTCTAGAAACACATAAAGAAAGAATTCTGATTTTGCTTACTCCCTAAGAAGTGTAAAATTGTTCCATACAAGTGGAAGTCTCATTGTACAAGACAAACTAAACTTTGGTCTATTAGAAGGGGAAGTGATTGAAACCAACCTTTATGTGTTTTACCACTTCCTTGGCATTGTGATCTCTAGGAACTGAGGCCAGAATATGGCACATAAAATAAAAAAACTTTGTTAACAGCATTGATATGTATATGTATGTGTATGTGTATATGGAATATCCTTATATATGTACTATTCTTTGATTTTGTTAGTAACATTTCATAAGTACCATGAAGTACCTGTGTATTTATAAATATTTCATCTTTATGTGCATGATAAACTAAACATTCTGTAATTGTATAACAATAATGAACCTTTGCATAGTTCAAGTTTAGCATGTGGTCAAACAATTTAGTATGTGGGCAGATAATGACCCCAATTACAAATAAACCTTCAAGAAGTTTACAGAATCATTATTGTGGAGACAATTTGGATATACATGTTTGTTGTATGCTTAAACACATTTTGGAGTCAGCATTCTAAACAACTGGTCAAGGGTGAGGAAAGGTAGAAACTAATAGCTAAAAAGGATCCCATTGATTAAAATTTCCTCCCACTTGGATTTTTGTCCTTTTCATATGACATTATTTGTGAGCTTGCCTGAAGTACTTTATGCAAGATTCAGGGGCAACCCCCTCCCCCACCCCTAAATTGTATAGTATTTAAATAATTGAATGCTGGCAGAAAGGTGGGGTTTTGATGAGTCTGCAGTTTTGTATTGAAATCAAATATATTGTAAGCACAGGGAAACACAACTCAGTGCCCTAAGAAGGTCTGGTGTCATGGTCAACATTTAAAATTTGCATGAGAGGTTATTCAAAAGAGAGACAGGAGACTTCCCTATTGTATTAACATGGTAATGCAATTCTTTGTGTCTATTATCCTGATCCACACCAGCTCTGGTATGCACAGGGTCTGAGTTTTTACGAGCTATAGGCTTTTATGCAGAGATATTTTATTAACCTAATTAAAAGTTTTATAAAAGTAAATTATATTTATGTTTGTGCCTCCTATTTGCAATCATTAGGGAACCCGGACCACCTCCGGTGACTTCAGAGAGGGCTGGTCAGGTCCCATCTGTGTAAATCTTGTGAGTTGTCATAGACTCATTGCATTTGATTTACATGTGAAACCTGCGGACTGAGCACAAATGCTAACCAGACAGCTGATAAATAACACAAAACCAAAGCAAGACTCTTGCATTTATTTAACTCCTTTCTTACAGGGACCTCCAAATGTTTTTCAGACCTTAATGAATTAACCTTCACAGTAAAAAGGTCTTGTTACAATAATATCCATGACACCAAAATACTAAATGTTTATATACCTTACTATGTTTATCAGTTTGATGCCTTGTAATTTTAACAATGGACGAAGACTAGTTGCACAAGTTTTCTTAAATACAAACCCAAAACCTGCTCCTGTCCCAAACATTTCTCAAACTAGAGGCCTGACTGGTGATTTGCATCGATTGACAGAGGGATTCCTTTAAATTTACCACCCCTCTGCTGAGACATGTCTTTGTACATCTGATGCATGTGAAAACCAAACAAGCTCAAGTTACCCAGGAAGTGGCTTAAATCCACTCTGAGCTTGGTTTCAGGCAACCAGTTTCATTTCTTACTTGCAACAGGCTAGAAGCACATATACATGCAGTTATCAAGTCTCAACTGAGGGCCATATTTCAGCTGCTTGTGGTTGGCCTGCTCACACCCTAAATCTTGTACTGCTTCAGATGACGAGACTTAAAATGAGGTAGCAATTCCAGCTTTACAACCATACACAAAGAGAGGTTGTACAGAAAGCTGACCGAATCTGGTATCAAATGCAAGAATAAACGTTAATTTCCCACTCTGTAGCTCTAAGTGCTAGGAGACCTGTTGCACAGCCCAAAAGCAATTTAACATTGATATTTGGGAAATAGGTCCTGGGTTATACAGAAGTGAGTCAATGTTTTTGTGTAAAACTCACTTGGCTTAGCTGCTTCTCATCTGTCTAAGCCTGATCCACTGTCCAGTAATGCCAGGGGGAAATTTTGCAAGCTGTGCCTCCTGAAAGACATTGGGCTCAAGTAAGATTTCTCTCTGAGAACAAGGAGGGAATAATGTGCTTAGTGATGGCATAGAGGAGAGAAACTGCAGAGGCTTAACAACCTGCTGCTTGCTGCAATGCAAACTAATGACAAACAGGCACATCGATTTACACGACTGATAGCCATGGTCCTTCTGTCACTGTGCCTCTTCACACACCTCTGAGAGTCTCTAGACAAACCTGTCAGTATGACCTGTCTGTCTTCTTTATATCTTTTACTTTGGCTTGTCTAAACCCATTGAACTGCATTAAAAATGACTTCAGTGGATGCTGGATCAGGCCTTGGATTCTCTATAAAACAGTGTTATGCACCTAGGTTAAGCAACTCCTAAGGGGGAAGAAACAGATGCCAGGAGTGTAACAGAAAGGAGCTTTTGAAAAAAAAGTTGTGAAACAGACCTATTAGCAACTGGTACTTACAGGGCTGAATGACACCTTGATGGTGGGGGGACAGGAACAGCACATCGGGTGACATGAAGCATGCGCTGCACTGCTTGTTGTTCATGGGTGGGCAAGAGAAACACATGCCAAATTCATGTCTGTTTTGCAGCATGTGCTGTGTATCTTGATATAGTTGCTGTTGATTATTTGGAAATATTTACTTTACAATGAGTACAAAACCTAATGGTTACTCTAGCTATTCTGGGAGCATGGTTTTGATGGTCACTGCTGCACAAAAGCAGCCTCTAGATAGTGTTATAAGAAATAAAATTAAACTGACATGCAATATTATTCTACCAGTTTTAATTAATTTAATTAATAACTCCAAAGTAAAGCAATCAGATTTAGGTAATGCCAGAACTAAAGTTGGCCATTCAGCTATAATTTAACCCACTTATGCATATGGTTTATATTAATTATATAATTGCCTTTCAGTTTTCCTATAAGATCCAGGGTTATTGTGAACACAGGATGAGTGGTGTTTATGGAATGAACTGCTATTCCATAGTTTGTTTTACTTCCATTATTTGGTCTGTGCAATTTTTATGTACTTTGATCAACAGGACATATTACAGCTGCATTTACCTTATAAAAACTTGCTAATTGTTAAGGTATTTCCTGAATATTTCTCTAATTAGGATGTGTATAGAATGCTGAATTCTGCAAACCTCACAGAGGTGCACCATAAACACCATAGTAATTGTCATACTTTTAATAGCACCCATTAGGGTGCTGTCAACACCACATTAATCAACCAAGACCAAATTTTACCAGGTTTTATTTTGGGGTCAAATGTAGCCTGGGTCATCAGTAAACAGAACTTTAGTCTTCTGGTTTCCTTGTGTTCTAGGTGAATTTATATGGTGCTTTTCAGGCCATGTTGTGGGCTATGCAGGCTCACATCCCCCCAGAGTCCTGTTGCTTTGGCTCTAGAAGTATGCCTCCACTACATGATAAGTGCAATGCAGAGCTACTGCAGAGTGGCAAAAGAATATCCATGTTATCATAGACAGGGTTAAGTCTGATAAATTAAATGCTGAGGAAGAGGATACATCAACCTAGTGGAGTTGTGTGCTAACCTGATAGCTCTGCCTGTGACCCTGACTCAACTCACTTGAGTGTCCCTCCATGACATTGCTTTGTGTTAAATATCATGTATTGACTAACAATGCAGCTGGCAATCTTAGTAAGGAAGGCAGGGCTGAGCAGACACTGACACAATGCAACTGAAACACGTTAGAGTTCTGCAGGCTGTACTTTAATCATGGTTGTAGACCATGGTAGACTGTGGTACCTTTCAACAACACAATTACTTTTGGTTTTGTTGCTAACTGAGTAGGAGACAACCTTCAGAATGAAAACAGAGCCATTCTCCCAAGCAAGACAGAGGAAAGGGTAATACTGACTCCCTGTAGGGAAGATAAAACTTTTAACTTTAGTCCAGTACCTTAGGGAAATGCCTTTGATATGAGAGGCGCTGCATTTTTGCAGATGGTTTCCTTCCCCTGAATTATCATACAAGGTGACATCCCAGACTGTACTTTCTGGGTTCTAAAGTTCTGGGCAGTTATGAATGATGGCATACTCTTTTCTTCAGCTGGAATGGAAAAACGGTAAGAAACAATTTAGAGGAGACCTGAAGGGGCAAAGGAACTTGTAGGTGCAAGATGAGTCAGGAAAGCTCTGTGTTTTAGTGGCTGTCTGTGGAAGATTGGGAGCAGTATGATATTTAAAAAAACAGAGCTTCAGCTGCTGACATTAAAAAAGAAAATAATAAAAAACCCTTCTCTGGAACATAAAGCAATTCTGGGCCCGACAGAGCACTAGGGTCTAGGCATGGCTTAAAATCACCTAGGTTTTTCACCCATAAGGAAATTTCAGCCCTGCCACCAACAGAAAATAGCCCTTATGAACAGAACTATATTAAATAAAAATATTTTTAAAAAAATCAGGAGATTTAGGGAGTTTTGAATTTCTCCTTGCAAATACCATACATCTGTATGTAATTCTTCTGCGGAACAAGGGGAAACTTGAAAAGACAGAATTGGAACATGGTCATTTAAAAAAATGAATCTACTGTATGTAAATGGTTGCATTGTTTGAGAGAATAGGTGACAACACATTCACCAAGAGCCACTGGTGCTTCATTCCCAGGTCCTTCTGATTCATGGGTAATTTACATTCCTCTCACAGTGCTTTTCAATAAACAGCTAACTCTGATCTATAATATAGTCAGTTCTAACAAGCCAGATTTCAAAAGGTTTATCCATCTAGCTAATATGAACCTCAGTCATCTTTGTGCACAAAACACCCACATAGGCTATTTGTCTTGGACTTGAGTGTTTGGCAAAAAGCCTGACTTAAGCCTTGAGCATGAGAGCTTAGTGAAAAATGCTGTCATTCATAGGGGGGGTTTGATGTCCAGGACTGACCCCACCCTCTGTACTTAGCTCTGAGCTTCTTGGCAAAGGCAGAGAAACCACAAGACAAGTTTTATCATCTGGTAAACCTGTCGCTTGAAAAAGAAAATGACTTCAGCAAAATACTTCAACAATTATAGTACATTTTAATTAGGTGTATATCACATAATAACAGCTTGATTTTTTTTAGTGTATAAAGTTTCAAAAAAACCCACCCCAAACCAAAACCCCAACCCAGTGCTATTCACTGTAAGAGCTTTAGGAGAGACCCCTGGTAGCAGTGGTCTGTCCTCCCACACCTGTGGAATATCTGTTAGTTTTGGCTGTTGGAAAATACAGCGATTAGGTCATAAGTGAGTTGGGTAGGCAGCTAGAGATGGGCAGATATGAACACCTCTGTCACATCAGAATAAAAGAGGAAGGATTTAGAGTGACAGAGAGTGAAAGAGGAGTGGGATGGCAAAACAGGCAGCTTGCAATGGCAGAACCTGTTCCCATTTCAGGGATAGGACAATACTGGCATATGAATGCAGTGGAAGAAACTTTTAAAGCAGAGGGAAATGCCTAGCGTGGTGGGTTGTACCTGCCTCAGACAGTTATCTGATGAGTCTGTCTTTTTCTTGTATTTTGGCAAGACTTACTTAGCTTGTCTTGCCAGTAAATTCTCATCTAATTGAATTGACAAGCATGGACATTTTAAAATTAAATCTTCCAATCTGCCCCAAATTCAACTGGTTATTTTTTATTGTAGTGTAGTGTCTGCCATATGAGTTAATATATTGAGTCACAGTTGCTGAAGAAGAAAGCTGGTAAAATATCTTTGCAGTAATAGAGAGTAGACCTATGATATTTTTAGGTCATTCTTTCTGGTAGTGTGCTGGCTTTAAGCCCCTTGTGTTTGGTTTGGCATGAATGCACCTTTCATTATTATTCTCATCCTTAATTCTTTCCTCAACTTTAGGCAGTGAATTCCTGGCTGTGAGTTCCTCCCATCCATTACGGTGTCTTGTTTGCTAATCATGAAGCACCAAGATCGTGTGTTCAAAGAGGTCAGTCCTGAAAGTTTTGAGAAGTCCTGCTAGCTGCTGGTCAGCCTCAACTCTCATTAAATCCAACAACAGTGAAGGCTTCTCTGTACTTCTGCAGTTGGCAAGATGAAGCTATGAATTGGTAATTATAATTAGATAATTAAGCATTAGGTATTATGGAGTCTCTTGAAATACCTCTGTCCTTTCCTTCCTTTTCCCCCTTGTTGTTGAGACATTTGTAAAAAGCCTAATATTCGACAATTTTATATGTGTGAAATTATAAATTTATCTTTTATGCTTCTATTTCCATATTTTTGATGTGTGTGCTTTCAAAATGTGTGCCTGTGTGCATCTTAGTCATTAAGACCCTTTTTGGAGGGATTAGACTCTACTATGCCAGTGAATATAAAATACCAAGCAGTCCTTTTTATGGAAGACACATCCAAAATGATGTTCACACTCAAATCTCTGAGACATGATCACCAGCAAGACATTATGAAGAGCACTGATGTGCAAGGAAATTATATTTGTGTATTTTGTGTGCTTGCACACAAGTGCATGAGAGTGCGTTTTGCCAGAAAGTGTGTGTACCCTGTGCATACTTTGCAAATATAATTGCCATATATACAGTTTTAGAACAGTTTGCCAAGTTCTACTCAACAGCCTCATGATTTGTAAATGACAAATATTTGCTTGGAGGCTGACAACTTCTATGCCAAGTTTCAATCCAGATTGCCCACTGTAATATCTGAGTTAAAGAGCCATGAAACATGAAATACATACTGGAAAGTAAGGAGGAAAAAGTTAGCTTTTGCAGTTTTGCCAGGTGAGTACTTAAATAGTTGATTCTAAGCTTGCTACAGTAATTTAAAATCACAATTACCTGTTCCAATCTGTATATTGAATGATGCCATTTAGGAAAGAGTTTTATCTGATTGCAAGGAACACTTAAAAAAGACACTTTTACATATCACACAGTTTGGAGTTGTGACTATCAGGACTTGATCCAAAGCCTTCTGAAATGAAGGGAAAGAGACCTGCTAACTTTAAGAGCTTTAGATTGGACCTGAATGACAGTATAAAATAGATTTTCTTCTCTACTTAAAAGTAATGCAGACTCACCTTTTAAGTTTTGTAGGTTAAATTCTATCCGGATTATCATGAGATAAGAGCTAAGGATCTTTGGTGTGCCATGAGCTATATAATATTAAACCTCTTCATAACATTAATTCCTCATTGAAAATTCTGCTGTTCTTCAGTGGTCACAGTAAGTTAAGTTAGAAATACAGTCCACAGTTTTTTGGATTTTTTGCCTGCATATGTATATGGTAGAAAAATTTACTTGTCATCTCAGTCACACCTATGCTTGGATAAAACAACCCTGTAATTGTATTGCTGTAACCCTAGTCTTTTACCCCATATAGCTCTTATCAGAATTTTTTTCCACAATAGTAAAAATACAGAATGAGTCTCACTTGCTTATACCACAGCACCACAGTTATCTCCTTGCAGTACAGAAGGCACTGCCAATCACCCCTATTGGTAGCAACTTAGAGGTTAGTTTGGGAGCACTTAGAAAACAGGGACTGCATCATCCTCTGCCTGCTATAGCACTCACAGTGAATTGATCATACTTGATTACAATATATGAAATCCCAGCCTGCAATACAGTAGTTATATTGCAAAGCTCGTATGTAATTAGGGGAAAAATCCAAGTGTCTTGCTGTGTCACAGTAGCGTTGGAAGGTAGAACAGAAAATATGGGTAGTCTGGAGGTAGAGAGGGAGATTCAGAGGTTAGGCTAAGCTGGGGATGTGTCTTTTTCTGTGTCTGTCCCAACAGAAATCCCTAGACAAGCCAACAGCCTGAAACTGTGTAATATTTTCCCCTTTTGCCCAAGAAAGGGAGCATCCAAGGAAAGGCACAATGTGAGCGAGCAATATACTATGCCTGCAAAGGAAACACAGGATGATATGGTGAGGAGGATAACCATGGTGGAACTGTTGTAGAGTAACAAATTAGGATGAGACAGTTTCAGGTTGCAGTGGATACTTCAGCCCTGCTCAAAAACTGGGAGAAATCATCTGCCTGCAACAGTATACCCTAAACCATTTTAAAGACACTGGCAAAATCTGCTTCCACAATAAAATCACAGAAATCCTTATTACTATTTCATCTTCTGGTTTAGTTCCTGTTCTTGACACCCTCCTTGTTAGCACTCGTCAGCAGCAGGGATGGATCATTAGATTCATAACATGTCCACAACCTGTCTGTGAACAACATGCCCTAGACATTGGGCTAATTGCTAAAGCACTGCAAGATGAGCCAGATGCACCGAACAGTATTTGGTACTGAATGCCAGTGATGTATAACTTTCTTATTAGGTTATCTGATGTTAGAAATTGCTGACAATCTCAGTCCTCAGAAAGTTAAGATGGAGTTTCCTCAAATGTGTTCCTGGAGATAGACCATGTTTCACTTTAGCTTCAGGCCCACTGCTGCCTACCTCCATCTTATAGAACTTACAGATTTCCACACTTCTGCTTATAGTCTCTTTCTTGTACCTTAACCAGGCAGCTGCACAGCCCAGGTAAATCAACTCTTTCCCTTGATGGAAGATTTTGGTCATCAGAAAATCTCTTATTTGGTTTTCATTCTTTTCTTCCAAATACATGCCAGAATCCTACCATATGAAGAATCTGTGCAAAGACTTTAGTGGAAATCAGTAATTTTTCAATGCAAACCCAGTTCCCCCATAATGATAATGACTATATAATGAATACAAAATGAATACACTTTAGTCCTCTGATTCTTGTCTTTTGCAGTTTTTCTCACTGAACTTCCTGATACAGTAAGACTCCAATGATAACTGTGGAAAAATACCTTCCAGATTAAATACAATTAGATATAAATTTAAGGCACATTAATAAAAAAAATCTAAGTTATGTATTCATGTAGACATATTCACAATCTTCTTAAGTTCAGTTGTCACTCTTTAGAGGTTATTCCTTGACTATAAAGCAAAATGCACACAGTCATACAGAACCTAGTTCAGTAAGGTGCTGAGTGAATCCTTCATTGTTCTGGGAATTGGTGTTTATAGGAACTGAAGCTGCTAAACATCTCTCAGGACGAGCTCTTTGTTTCCCAACTTCTGTCCCACACAACCTGGTGGTAAAGGACATCTGAATAACAAAAGAGAATGCATATAAAGCTGGAACTGCTAATTTTGAGTCCTGTATCACCTGCATCTCATCTATGTATCTTATTAAAGGGCAAAGGGCAGAAGATCTGAGGTCTTTCCTGCAAAGACCTGCTGGTTGACACAGAAAGATTTCAGGTCTAGTTAAAGTTTGCTCTGAACCTGCACTTTCTGAGAACCTTACATAAATATCTCGTATCTACTTCATCCTGTCAAAAGCTGTGTCAGTGTCAGACTGCACAAGCGAGCTCCAAAATGTGTAACCAGTTTTACAAATGAATAAGGTTAACGGGTATCTCCCTGCAGAGCAACAATTTCCCTTTTATAAACCCCACCTGAACTGGGTGAGTGCTGCATGGACATACTGTTTTCAGCCTGCAGCCAACATTTAAGCAATAACCCAAAGTGACAGTTTTATGACAGATCTGAGTAACTCATGAAACAATTGAAAGGACCCTTTTCTCCTTTCTTAAGTGAGATCCACATACAGGCAATTTACGGATGCTGAGCAAAGGAAGGACTCTCCTCAAAGAGCAATGCAGTATAAAGAAATGACCAATCCTTCCAAACTGCAAAGAGATTTAAATCAGAATGCCATTTCCAGGTTAACACTTCTGAACTCTAAAGTACCAGCATAAAAAATGTGTTAATGACAATTGACAGAATTACCCTTCCTGGGCAGCTAATGACATCTTAACTCACAGAGCTAATATCTCTCTACATTTCAATTTGCAGTCCTATGCAGAGCTTAGTTAAAGGGATACATGTGTTGTTACTACGTTCAGGTCAAGCTCTCCTACTATTAAACACAAAAGCAATTTTTAAAGCAATGATATGGCTGACATACAAGCCCATAAAAACAGAAGAATTCCCAGTTAAATCTACAACTGGCCCTTCTGTTTAGCTCTGTTGTGCCTAAACATTTCAGCCCACAGGGACCTATAAAAGAAACTCTCCCCAGTAGATGATATTACATGATCCATGTGGTCATTTGTAAATGCTGTAGTACATATAATGCACCAAGGAATTCACTGAGGTTTTTATATTAGTATCTTGTTTGGTTTGGTTTTCCCAGTTGCACAGTAATGGATCTCCATAGATTGGATTTTTATTAGATTACTGTGCTGTTCTTTTAAGGAGGTGGTCCTCTCTAGAGACTGTGGCAAAACACATTACAGAAGGTAATCTAGCCCAAGCATCTTCCGGGATCAGGCTGGAAAAGAATCCTTAGGACATTGTAGCTAGGTCTTTGTCAGCTAAACCAAAGATTCCCAATTATGGCAACAATCTCATTTACAGACTTCTCTAGAATTATTAAACAAGCATAAAAGTGCATGGTGTTTGTAGCAATTTATCTGCAAAGTTTTGGATAAAGGTGTTTGCAAGTGCTCACTTAAACATTTCCCTGTGGAAAATATTTTTTTTTTTTTTTTTTTTTGGTTAAATGGAAATTAGTGTCTGCTTTCCTGGAAAAACAAACAGTAAATTTGAGAACCCCAAGTCTCAAACTAACATTTGAAGTACTTTAGTAGTAGTATATTTTTTTTTCTTTTGACAAAATGTACAGTTTTTTCAATAGAGGAAAAGAGCCTACAGCAAGTACTAGCACAGGCTAACAAGTATTACCATAGAATAGCACAGTTCCCACCCACTAAAGGCAGTGCCCTGTGGCATGTCCACAGGAACATTTCAGGCACAGAAACGTTGCTCAAGGAACCATGCTTGCAGAACTAAGAGAGAGTAGTTTTCTACAGCTGCATACTGACAGAGAATTGCCCTTCTACCTATAAGCTTGTTTTTTTAGATGGAGCCATAGGCCTGTACATTTCTTGCCTCATGCTGGTGGCTTTTCTTTCTGTGCCTACAGCCAAGGTTTAGCAGTCCTATAGAGGTAATACAGTGTTGCTTTTTAACTTCTCCTTTTATTTCTGTAATCACAAACATTTTAATTATGCTATAGCAATGTCTGTATTTAAGCATGTAATAGGTATATAATGTTCTATGGAACAAAAGATTTAAAGTCATATAATGGCATTGCACAGTATGCAGCTTTCACGTTGTTACTCAGACTTGCTGTCTAGAATGCTTTTGCTCCCTATTCCTTCTGATTCACACTTTGCAGCATAACAGTAAATAGGCTTTGAGTACAGTATGTGGAACAGAAAGCCTGGAAGACAAGAAGGGTTTTTTTCCTCCTTAAATACTTTTCAGCATGACACAAATGTTAGCTTTGTATTAGCCCTGTAAAGGTTTCACAGCACCTGGTTCCACACCCAGGAGGAACGTGCCACAGGACAGGGAAGGGGGCTGAGCAGGAGCCCTGTGCATGTGTGGGGCTGTGTCTGAGGACATACCACAGAGCTGAGTTTCACCATATCTCTTCCCCCATCCTAGCACTGCTTTGTACACCCTTCCCTGTCACCAGACATGCTGGTATGCAATAGCTGACAGTGCAAAACCCATAGATAGCCCTTCTATTATTTTTGCAACCCTCAGAGTGTACAAACAGGGTGAAAAAGACTTTACCAGTCAATTACTACTGTTAGTGTTGGGATGCAACAGATGATATACTTTAATTTTCATAGTAAACTTGCTGTGTCTATTAGCAGTCACTTCGACGGCTACAAAGTCCTTATGCATAGCCACACAGGAAAACTGTGTGAGGTATTGAACTTTTCCTCATTCAACAGTTTCACTGGGAAGAGCTATAGTGGAAACTTATGTCTCAGTTTGCTAACATTTTCAATTAACTCATTGTACCATACTACGAACAAAACAATTAAGATAAAGGATAATAAATCTCTTTTAATGTGAAATAAGATATTATGGTTTTTTGTGTGCTTTTTGAGTTTTTCAAATATTATAGAAGTTTTTGCAGTGCATTTTTGAAAGCGACATCTTTTAAAAATGTGTGACTAATGCAGGGTACTGAGCAATACTAGAATGATAACATGCTTCTATTCATTTTATAAAAATTATTCTTATTTTTTTCTGTTGCTGAAGTCAATCTGAATTTTCTAAGTATTTTGTTTAACAAATCTGAGAAAATATTCTTCTGTAAAATTTTTCTTCATTTCACAATGGAGAGCACTCACCATCTTCTGCAGCATCTTGTGATTAAAGAACTTTTCAAACCCTTGCTCCCATCTGTAGATCTTATAGAAGTTAGGAAGTGCTTGTAGAATGGAGTTCTAGGAGCAGAGTCATTAGGAACAAGAACATGATCAGCTATTGGCAAATCTTTTCCCTTAATGACAACCACTAAACTAAGCTGATAATATTTAATCATGAGCTTAAATTAGCGGTGATTGATCATGATGCTCATTACAAGTGAAAAAGGTAAATGGCAAACAAGAGTCAGATCACTAGAAGTAGTTGAGAGAGTTTGGTGACTGCATTTGGCTCAAAACCCTGGTCTTTTGCAACTTGGGCTGAGTAGTGAAACTGTATAAATACAGGTTTAATTCTTCATTAGTATATAGATTTAAACTAGTCCATACCATAGTTTCTTTGCAGCTCATTATTCAGCAGATGGGAAGACTGAGTATCAGCCCTATAATCTGAGATTTTTGGTCTTTGCAAAAGGACCTTTTTCACAAAGAAGGATCATATTTATTAAAAACACACCACTAAATGGATTTTAAAATAAAATGTTCCATCTTCTCTTTCTTATTTAAAAATGTCAAAAATAGAGTTTCAGTGTTGTAAATGTGGCAAATCCAGTCCTGCAATGAATGCAAATCTGTACATTTCATAAAGGCTACTTAGGGACAAGATAGTTTTAGATCTAAGAAACATGTAAAAAATGACTCATTGTTAATAGGGTGAGCTCTTTGCATTCGGATTAGGGTTAACTGACAGTATCCAGTCACCTTTTATTCTCACATATTCCACAGGAGGAATGCTTTGTGCTGGCCTGAAAAAGAGAGAATTAGGTGTTCCATTTATACTATTGATCTTAATAACCTCATCTCATAAATACCTACTTTATGACATCAATAAAAAGAGAATAGCAGCAACTCCTAACAATAGAAATTGTTACTTTGTAATTCAAGTATTTCATTGAGCATCTCAAAGAGACTCCATAGTGGTACAGTAGTGATATTTTATTACCAGCTTTTAAATATGTGCACAGAGAGACCATTTTTTTAAACAAGTGAAGATTCTAATTAATTGAGCACACTATAGCTTCTAGGTCCTACAGTTATCACAGTTCTTCTTTTTCTTCTCTTATCCTCCTCCTGTTCTTCATCTCACACATTAAAAGGACCATATCCCTTTAAGGGTGTTGGTGGGTGTAAGACTAATTTTTCACTGGGCTGAATCGGATGAAACGAAACAGAGATCATTTTACACAACAGTCTTACCTCCCTGTTACCCTGCATTAGCATGCCACACATGGAAATGATCTGCTCTTAGGGGGTGGATCAAAAGATATTCCGGACAGAGCTATTCTCACCTTCCATAGACACCTTCCTGCAGCTGGGCCAGGCCAGGACTGTCCCTGGAGCTCTCATCCACCAAAGTGTCACCACCAGGAAGAAGTGGATGTGGCACTGCTGGTCTCCACTGAAATCTCCCTCAAAAGCTCTGATCCTGTCAGCTTCCATGCAAGGCAGAGGAAGGAAACAAACAATCATAAATCATACACAAGAAGAGGAACCAGAGCCTTCCCTACAATGAGCATCTTAAGATGGAAGATTACGGGCTTATTACACAGTCAGTGTCCACATCGCTGCACCTGAGAAGGGACGAGCGGCCAAATAGCAGTCTCAGATCAGCCCCAGATGTGTCACAAACTACAGTGCAGACGACACATTGCAGGCTACCTGAGAAATAAATGTGAAACACTACCTCTTCATGTTCTTTTAAGAGATCTTTGGCTTGTTTTACACATTGATTTAGCTGTATTTTTATATATAACTTTCTTTGTGTAGCAGATTCTTCCCACTGATGCCCAGTGGTATCCTCCCCAAAGAGCTGGGTTTTCTGTATCCTTGCGGAAAGTCAAGTACTTTTTATGTTTCCCATTGACCTCATCAGTCTCCATAGAAGACAATCATTTAATAGAATAGACTAGACTAGAATTGTTCCAGTTGGAAGGGACCTACAACAATCATCTAGTCCAACTGCCTGACCACTTCAGGCTGACCAAAATTTAAAGCATATTATCAAGGACATTGTCCAAATGCCTCTTAAAAACCGAGGCATTAAACATTTGAACATTTGAAGATGAATATCCAAAAGCCCAAGAGTGTCTAATCTTTATTGCAAAATTTTGCCCATTAGAATTTGTCTTTTCTGGGATTATTTCATACAGGCAGTGTCTAGTTTATCTCATCATAGTTATTTTTCCTGTGAGGAGCTAAGGGGAGAGTACAGGTATGTAAGACCTAAAAATATTATCCTTTTTTTGTTTTTTCTTTTGCTTAAAATGGCAGAACAATGGTGTGGCCCTGAGGGGAAAAGAAATGCCAAATGCTCAGTATTGAACTGATTTGTCCTGTACAAGTCATTTCCCCCAGACCTAAAAGGCTGTTGTTTTAACTGCCTTTGTTTGGACTTTGTAAAAGTCCTTTGTGTTGGTAGCTTTAAAGTGCAGGGCCCCTAAATTTGAGTCTTTGCTTCTTCAAATTCTACCAGTATTTCATGTCAGCAACTAATCCAGCTACCTTAGTCAACTAAAACATCCCTAAATTACATTCTGTTTACAGAATATTATAATTATTAGCAGTTGGACTAAAAATATTTCCTTTGTTTTCAACTCTTTACTAGAAACTTGCTCACATTTTTATTTCTCTAGCTCTCTGGTGCCACTGAGTGTGTGATATGTAATGATGTCACCACACAGCAGAGTCACCCCTTTTTTTCCTAAACCAGCGATTTAAACATATTTCAAAAAGGTATTCTGGTAGCTATGTATCTCAAAATTCTTTAAAAACACATCTCTAACTCAAAAACCTTCTCTGGCATGCAAACAACTTTCCAACAGGAAATTCAAAAGAACCTAGCATTGAGTTTTCAAGTACTCAGCACCTTCAATGAGCGCCAGATTTTTAATAATATTCAGAATTCGTAATGAAGCACAGATTTTCAGAAGGGCTTGGTTCCTGTTTGTGCCCCAAAATAAACTCAGTGTGTTGGAGGTTGAGGTCTCTGAAAGTCTGTCCCTGGTTTTGGGTGCTATTTGCTTGCAAGCTGCCTCCTGAGCACTCTTAAAATTGGTGCTGGATGGTTTTAATAGTCCAGAAGAGGTTTGTGAGCTTGATAGCTTTTTAGATCTGCAAATAAATACAAATGGAGATAATTTGTTTTTAACCTGCGGAATACTTAATGAACCAAATAATTTCCTTTCAAGCACGATAGCAGGACTGAAAGATATGATCATTTGATGTTTTATGGTCTCCAATTTTCCAGTTAGAAGTCTGTCACAGGCTCAGTACTGAACAATAAACCACTTCCTATTTTGTGTTCCTGTAAAATGCAAAAATTTAGCACTCATAGAGAGAGATCCCTTTGGGGTGAACACTGGCTTTAACAAATATTCCTATTTACAAATGTGTAGCATGATTGTTCTTTGAAGACATGACCCATTGAGAAAAATCAAACAAAAATGTCATGGCACTTGTGATAAACTTCTAGAAGTTGAATTCAGCTGGGAGATGATAGTATGAAACAGAAAAGTTGATTATTATTATTTTTTGCTTTGGCATAAAGGTACTGAATCATCAAGACCTTTAACTGGATACCTAGCTTTAAGCATATATGTTCTTTTTTAAGTCAGTGGACTTATTTCTACATTGTGAAAGTAAGATTATGTATAAACACTTCATTTTCACACACTAAGAAAAAAATTAACCACCTGACCTTAGCAGGTGATTTATGGGACCTGTCTGGTCAGTGAGAAAGGCTTGGTTCATCCAAAATGTGAGCCAAAAATTCAAGATGCTGAAGAAAGAGCCCCAGAGGGCTAGCCAGTACCAAAGAACAATCAGTGCACATTCTAACTTTTTGCTGTTTTCTGAACTGAGGATGGCTTTTTTTGTGGGAAGATCATAGACATCTTTCTTTACTTGTAATCCAGATCATGGATTATGCTCCTGGGATTAAGCAGCTAACATGGTTTTAAAACAGTGACTTGGATGGCAACTTCTGCCATGAAGCAACTAATACTCTTAATTTCCAAATATGTTTTGGCTGAAAGCAGCTGGCCTTTGTGCAGAACTCACTCTGGTAGCTCTGTAGTTAGCAAATGGATTGGAATTCTCTGGCAAAACCCCCTACCTAATAGTTCACTGATTTAAACTTCATCATTAACTTTGGAACAATCTGCAATTCAGTAGTCAACAACAAAGTTTAACATGAATAAGATGTGGGTAGCAAAATCAGAGGTCAATTCTATTTGATTCTACCTATAAATATGGGGAGGAATATGTTATGATAATAAAATCCCAAATGTTTCTTTTGAATAGTTTCAGTGTGATTAAACTGGTCTTAAATAATCACTTAAGGCATCGATTGGAATTAACTGATATTTCTGAGCCCTAGTTTCTCATAACCAGAGCCAGCTCAATAATGTTATTTTCTGGCTCTAATAGGAACTATATCTTTGCAATAACTCATTTGCTTATTGATATAATTTTGGTAAAAACAGAGAAGTCCTCATGCATCCCACAGGATCCAGCACCTCAGAGGTTGATATTTATATACAGATATATTTTTGGAGAAGGGAAAAGGCCTTTCTCAGATATTTAAAGCTCTTTATGTTGTTGTATTTAATCTATAAATGTCTGTCTGCCTGACTACTTTTCCATCTATTTATTGGTTATGTATTGCTACTTCCCATAACATCTGAATGCTCTCTACTTAAAATCAATAGGTTGGATAAAATTTCTAGTAAGCATCCTAAAAACTCTGTCTCTTCCACTTTTTTAGAAAAAAAGATTTCATGGGCCAAACTTTCTAAATTTTATTGTTTTAGATCTAGTTATTATTTTATTACTGTATCATAGATTTCTCAGGAGATTTTATTTCTGAACAAGTTTAATAATAAATTTTTCACAGTAGCTGGGAGGAAACCCTGGCAGTGTGATAGAACATGTCTTGACATTGATACCAATGAGTTCAGGACTGTACTTGAAGAGATTTAATTTCTGTAGAAAGCTTTATGATACATTGCTCCTCAGACTGCAGCATACCAGTGGCTTGACTGGACACCCTTCTTCAAAATTCCTGAAAACATTTCAGTTTATTCCTTTATTATGCTTCTGTAGCAGGTACGAGGATAAGCAAATAAGGATGGACTCAGACTCTGTGGAAGGAAGTGAGCCAGGCAGTAAGCGACTGCAATGTTAGCACCTCCTGCATTGTGAGGCAGTTTCTGAGGGTGAAAAGCAATGGGACCGCTGGTCCTTCTCTCTTCTCAGAGGGGCCAGGACTGGTGTGCAGCTGGGCTGGCAAGTGTGCTAGCTTGTATGGAGAAGTTTGAAGCAAGATATTTCCATCACTGGAAGATGGAGGAGAAGGAAAATAATGGCAAATCTTATGAAAACTTATCAATTGATCTTAGTGTTTTCTTTAGTAACACAGGCCAGTGTATTCACAAGCTTGCTGTTGATGTGGAGGCGCATGGACTGCCAACCCCTTCTTTATGAGGGCAGGAGACTGCTTTCTCCAAACACTGTCCTCCTGCCTTGCTGACCAACTTTGGCAGGATGTGGAGTGTTCTCAGTGGTAATGAAGACATTCAGCATCTGGCAGAAAGCATCCAGTACTTCACAGGCTAGTATCCCTTGTTAAACAAAGATATCTGCTCTAAAAAGTAAGACTGAAAAGCCATTATTCCTGTCTGACATCCAATCGATGCATATGTTGCCAAAGTGAACATCAGGAGGTGATTCTTGAAAGCACCCAGGATCGGTCCAGCTCAATTGCAAATTTCACAGTAAAAAAATCTCTCTCCAGGATTCACTTACATGTGAAAGCCATCCACATTTGTGATATTATTTGGGATTTTCAGTAGGGCCTAAGGGAACTAACATCTCACTTTACAGAAGTGTTTACTGAGAATGAAGCACCTGTTTCCTTCAGACACCTTTTGATGTTCATTTTTAGGAATAATCCAAAACCTATGAGAAGTCATGGTGTGTTCCCCACTGGTTTCCACAGGCTTTCCATCAAACACTTATTCCACAGCTGAGTGCTATTTCCTGTTTTTAAGACTTCTCATTATTATGTTAGATTTCCTGTTGGAAGCAGTTGTCATTCTTTCAAGAGACAGCAGCAACAGTTGTAGCATGGAGAGATGTTTAACAAAAATGGCTTACAAAGGTGTGTTCATGGTATCAGGGCAGAGCCTTGACTGATACAAATCAGTGTAGTTTCATTCTAGTCAGCACAACTGTGGTGATTACAACACTGAGGATCTGGCTTGCAGGATTTTTTTCCTCTCCAGACCATATTTATTCACCTAAGTTGAAAGTGAACAGGGATTTTCTCCTTTAAATAGAAACCTTATAGATCTCATCAATCCAAACTCAGCAAGGGAGAGAAGGGGATGAAGGCATGCCCTACTGAAAACCTCTCATAGTTGGCAAAATATTTTTAGCAAGGAAACAGAGAAATTCCCTCAGCTCCCCTCCACCACCTCTTCCTCTAATCGCAGTGAAAAATATCTTGGAGAAAGCAAAGACGTTCATCGACTTATACAAGGTAGTTTTGTTTCCCTGTGGGCTGCATTTCTGTAGAAATTAAAATCGTGCCCCTTAGTTGTCCATCCTGAAAAAAAAAAGCTGCTTTGATGTGCAATTGGATCCTATTCTGTCTGGGATCCTGATGTTCTTGTTGAAAGAGGATAAAACCTCTGGGGAGTGTGGCAGAAGAAACTGTTCCAGAAGCAGAGTCAACACACCTATTCTCCCTTGCTGCTTCTTTTTTTTCCAGCAATAGCAGGGTCGTTCACTACTCAAATGTCTGATTACTCGGAATATAACAAAAGGTTTAGTTTCCTTGGGAGTCCAAATAGCCAAGTATGTGGCTGCATGTGCTGTTCTTACTCATAAATGCAAATGCTAACCTATAAATCTTTCCTTTTACAGTACTGTAATAACATTCTATCTATTTAGCCTAGTACAATACCATCACAATAGCTTTTTCATTGTGCTGCATTCATATTAGACTAATATAATGAGATGCTACCACAATACCATGAAATAAAACGATGTTCTTGACGTATTTCCAAAACATTTGAACACTGTTTCCAAATCGACCTTGTGAATAAATTAAATAATAGCTTGCAAAAACGTCCTCTAGCATTTTCAGAATGTATGCAAATGCAAGCTCAAATGTTTACATGTTTCTTACAGTGTCTGGGATTATACGGCATATTTGTGCACATGAGTGTCGTCTCTGGGTGTATTTGTCATTTGTGCTCAGTGGCTTGCACAGAATTCTAGCGTGATTTGCCCTTCAAGTTGTCCAATTCTTCCTCCTCTCCCTGATGACCTGCATATTAAACTTCTCTTCTGTAAGACTTCAGATTTCAGTGGCCCTTTCCATTTGTCATATGCGTTATAGTCACTCAGAAACCTTTCAGTACTGTTTGTTCAGTACCTACCCTAACATAGTTCTCCTCTGAACCATCTGGTGTCTTTTGACTGCAGATTTCTAAAGGATGTCTTCTTCAGAGGATCTGTATACATATGTATAAAAATATACATACATATATATGCTTAGGTTTCCCACATCGAAGAGGTGATTCAGAGCAGTGGGGGGAGACTGAAAACTGGAATGAAATCTGAGGGACCCATTTTCCTGGAAGATACTTTGGTTTGTTTTTTTGTTTGTTTTAAATTAATTTTTTAATGTCAAGACCACAACTGATTGAAAGAGCAAAGTTTTTTTTTCACCTGGGAGCAAGTATTTGCAGATTCTCCATAGCTATTCTCTCATTATTGGCAGACTCATAAATATTTTCTCCCAGTGATGTCTCCTTCTCTCCTTTAGAAAATGCCCGGTCATGATGTGCTGTAGAATGAAAATGAACTTGATTTTTACCATCATCTTTCCGATATCTGTAGATCTATTTGTAGATCCTCAAAAATGCACAGATCATGGGTTGTAAGGTGCGGTATAGATTTGTGGTTAATAGAGTCCAAGAGATCATTATGCCAATATTGACTGTTTTCCTGAATAACACAGACTGAAGAATTTTGTCCAGCCATTTCTGGTTCAAGCACACAACCTTTGGCTGAGCTGTACTGTACTTTTTTGAAAGATATCTGCTGATTATAATAACTTCTGTTTCAAAAGTGAAACCCCCTAAGGGGAAGGATCTTGTGGGAAGCCCCAAAAGACTTCTTCTATTGATACACTAGCACATATCTTTTCAATACACTCATTGAGGCATCTAATCCAAACCTCAATGATTTATCTTCACTGACTTTAATAGGCCTCACAAAGCTAGTTTAAAGTAATGGATTGTGAATTTCAACCAGCCTGTTCTTCTCTTATGCCATAAAAATCCACTGCAGACAGAGACACAGTTGTCTTTCCCCAAGATACACTAGCATCATTTCTCTGAGTTGCTGTTGGCTGGCAATAACAGGTGGGTTGCTTCTAAATGCTCCTCTTGATAGATGCTATTTTACTTGACCTTTCTGAAGAGGAAATGGTGCATATGTTTATGAGAAACACTCTGACACTGTTTCATGGGAGAACGTGCATTGTTTGTACAATGACAATGGGAAATTTTCCACTAAGCACTTTGCCAAAAAGTAATTATTATGGTTGGCTATATGTCTTGTTTGCCTGTTTTTTCCAACACTGTGGAACTTTTCATCTTCCTGGTGGTCACATCCATAGCAGAAACTGGAAAAATCTTGTATCCTTTTAGACAACCTGCTGCTTGAAACATGTAATAATACACAACCAAGGAAGCATTCACAGCATATACATTTAAAGCCAAAAAACCTGGCCAAAAGCAGTCATATAATTAAAGCAAAATTGGTTTTTGTATTCTAAGTTTCTGTGCACACACATTTTATGCAAAATGAAATCAGCTGGTAAGTGCCTGTCCTGTCTTCCTTCCTCCCAGAGGTGCAGCTGAGATCTATTGCTATGAATGTGGAGCTGAAATCTGGAGACCTACGGTCTGTTCTTCAGCTTATTGCTGATTTACATTGTGACCTTGACTAAATCACTTCTCTGCTCTTCCTCAGCTGTAAAAGAAGGATGCTTAGACTTTATAGAACACCTTAAGATCAGTGGGATGAAGGCACTACATGTGCCCTTATTGTTATTATTTATAATAAGAATGAGGAAAATCCATGGGATTTGGTTCACCTGTAATATTTGGAAGACTGAATTTCAACTAAATGTGTTTCTAGTTGCAAACCACTTTTTTTTTTTTTTTGCAGCAAATGTAGCTGTTTGACTGGACAGCTGCTTAAAATGATCTGCTCTTGGTGGCTACGCTTCGAATGTCGTCCTTAAGTCCAAGTGACAACAATGGGTTTGCTTGGACACCTGCTGTCTTTTTCTTCTCCTCCCTGCAGTTTCTGTTTGGGATCCATACAACCCAAAGACAACTCTCTGTTTTTCCTCTGTTTAGCAATTTGTCATGCACCAATGCATTAATTACAGAAACAATGGACAGCAAGATTAGATTGATTGTATCGTGGCAAGAAATGCAGTGTTGAGAATACTGACGCTGTGTCTGCAGCTACACTAGAGGAGAGACTGGAGAGATAATCCAGCAGCAAGACAGACGTAGCAGAGGGGAGAAGATAACAAGACCTCAGTCCTGCTACTTGGTCCTTGTAGTATGATGGACCATTGTGTGCAGACAAACTCCCCTGGATTATCAGTGAGGCTTGACTCAACTGCTTTGGGCCACCCACACAATGCAAACTGGAGAGAGGGGCTGCCAGCAGTGAATAGAGGTGATAATGTATGATATATCGGTTGACAGTGCTAAAGGCAATCATGATGTGGGCAGCAATTCTGCTCAGTTATTACTCCCTGCCTTGCAACTGGGAGGATTCATTCCCTGAAAAAGGGGACCCCTAATGCAAGAGCTAATCATCCAGTAAATGCATTCCTGAATGAGTGCTTATACACCTAAAGAAAGGGAGAGCAGCAATTAGCCCCATACACTCCAGAGCACTTTATCCTGTGCACCAAAACCTTCTTTCTCCCAGTGAAATATCTTTGCCCGAATTTCCCCTCAGACAAGGACAATACTCTTTATTCATAAAAACGGCCAGGCCTCTGATTTCTGCTTACCCTGCAGACCCTGATGTGAGATTAATGTAGACTGTAAGATTCCTTTCAAAGAGCTGGCTTCCCATTTGAAGAAATTATGCTCCCTTATCATTGATCCAGACCAGATTGGTTTTATTAAAAACAGAAGTTCCTCCCACGGCATGTGGCGATTATTTAGCACTATGCATTTTTCCTGTAAATACCATGAAGAGCTGTTAGCCCTCAGTCTGCACATGAAAAATGTTGGAGATCTTGCAAAAAATAATAAAAAAGCTGGTTTTAATGTAATATCTTGAAGTCCTTCAAGTTTGAGAGGATTTTTATATAATGGTTAAAAGAAAACGTATACGATCTCTCCTTCCTCCATGTATACTAACATTTATTCGCATTACAGTAGCATCTGGCAGTCCCAACTGACTTCAGCACCCCAGCGAGCTAGACACGACACACACATAATAAGAGACAGTCCTGGGCTCAAGGAATGTAAGAGAAAATCTTTGCTCAGTGAAGCTAATGGCAAAACTCCCATAAACCAGTGGGGCTGGGATTCAAACTTACAGCCAAATTAGTCAAGACATACAAAGGGTGGACAGGAGAAACCGAGACCTGCAGAGATCTGAATCTGAGACCTGCTCTGAATCATCTATATCAAAACACAGCTGTAACAGAAGAGCAACCTTCCCTCAGCAGAAGAACAACCTTTCAAGTATCCTGTCTCTGACAGGGATGTAATGAAAGCATAGGAAAGCACAGGAAAAAAAGGAACTATGAAGAGATCTTTCCTTGGTACACCCTTTCAGTTTCTGTACTGAGATTTGATGAGGTTTGAAAACCCCCAGGTCATTCAGACCATGATGTTTAAAGGATGGCCTCTCTGCATGAGTCTAAGCCCTCTCTGGACCCGTAATACACCTCTGGCCTCAGCACCTTCCATAGGGGAACTTTGGCACCTCCGCTGAGAAGCTGAGCTTAAATGTGCACAAGGTCACACGGGCATCGGTGAACTAGGCTGGAAGTGAACTTCCTGCGTTGTAGGAATAATTCTTTCCCTTCACCGCAAAGGCATCCTTTCTTTCATCTCAGTTTCCAAAGCAATACTGCCAAATAAGATCCAGCTCTGTTACATCCTTTTAATGGTAGAACCTCCTGACTGGGTTAAAAGATGCAATGCTTTCAGTTCCCCAGCACATCTCACACCAACGGTTGTTTACAGATGGGGCTGGGCATGCAGGAATTAACCATTTTGTTCCAGATAAAAAGAATCTTACTGAACCATCTGTGTCAACACTGTTTGACAATAGCATTATCTCCTTTCCAGCCTTCTCAATGCCTAATGAGTTTAATTTTATGGAATGCTTTCTCATTGTGGAGCAGACTATCACAGGGCACAACATTTTCTTTCCTCCTGCATACACTTGTGATCTTAGGCTAGCCCATGCCACTGTTGTTATTACTTGATTATAGCAACATGTGTAGGCTCCATTGTACTAGAAACTGTACAAATGAATGGGAAAAAATAGGTATAGCATGGGAAGCCAAATGTGAAGCAACAGATTCTCACACAGCAAGCTGTTGATAGGGCCAGGAGTAATTCGAGTATCTCTGAGTTATAATCCAGTATTTTGTCCACAAGATCCTATTTCACTTTGTGTTTGTCGTGGTTTAACCCCAGCCAGCAACTAAACACCACACAGCAGCTCCCCCACTCCCCCCCACCCCCCACCCAGTGGGATGGGGGAGAAAATCGGGAAAAGAAGTAAAACTCGTGGGTTGAGATAAAAATGGTTTAATAGAACAGAAAAGAAGAAAGTAATAATGATTATAACAACACTAATAAAATGACAACATTAATAGTAAAAGGATTGGAATGTACAAATGGTGCACAGAGTAATTGCTCACCACCCACCGATCAACACCCAGTTAGTCCCCGAGCGGCCATCCCAACTCTCCCCCCACCTAGTTATTTCCTGAATGTGACGTCCCATGGTATGGAATACCTCGTTGGCCAGTTTGGGTCAGTTGCCCTGGCCGTGTCCTGTGTCAACTTCTTCTGCTCCTCCAGCCTTCTCACTGGCTGGACATGAGAAGCTGAAAGATCCTTGACTAGTCTAAACATTACTTAGCAGCAACTGAAAACATCAGAGTGTTATCAACATTCTTCTCATACTGAACTCAAACCAGCACTGTACCTGCTATTAGGAAGACAATTAACTCTATCCCAGCTGAAACCAGGACACAGAGTAATAAAAAAAAATGCACAGTAAAAGCTGGAAATTTTACGTTGATAAAAGTTCACATGTTGATGCACATGTTCACATTATGTTGATGGGGGAGCAGCTAGGGAGGAAGAAAAAGAGAAAAACTTTTCGACTAAACCATGCCTGGTCTAACTATGGTCTGACTGGCAGCCTTGGTCTCATAATCACATACTACTGATACGAGAATTTTTGTGTTATCAGGTGTGTGATGGAAATACTCACTGACAGTTTCTTGCTTGAGAAAAAGAAAAAAAAAGAGAGGAAGAGGCTGCACACATAACATAGATAATGTCATGCTCATCACCCGGTTGCAAACTGGGGCCCTGGTTGAGCACTGGTTTCACATTGTGCTTCACATGAGACAAATGGCCGTTCAAGGGAATATCAGTGGGTGAAGTGACCAATGGCCTGTCAATGTTGAAAGAAACTCTGATGGGAAAATCTGTGTGGGGTTCTAGGCAAATTTATGGTCTGAAAAGATTAGCAGATGAGGAAAGAAGCGTTTGTGAATTAGCTGTGCTCTTTGGCAATGGAAAGACTGCTAATAGTCATCATTGCCACATCACTTCCATGCAAGTGCAAGGATTTCATGACAATCTTCTTGAGAAGCTGGAGGCTCATGGCTTAGACAGGTGTACTCTTCATTGGGTAAAAAACTGGCTGGATGGCTGAGCCCAGAGAGTTGTGGTGAATGGAGTTAAATCCAGTTGGCAGCCAGTCACAATTGGTGTTCCCCAGGGCTCAGTTTTGGGGCCAGTTCTCTTTAATATCTTTATCAATAATCTGGATGAGGGGATTGAATGCACCCTCAGTAAGTTTACCAACGACACCAAGTTGGGAGGGAGGGTTGATCTGCTCGAGGGTAGGAAGGCTCTACAGAGGGATCTGGACAAGCTGGATTGATGGGCTGAGGACAACTGTATGAGGTTCAACAAGGCCAAATGCAGGGTCCTGCATTTCAATCACAACAACCCCATGCAATACTACAGGCTTGGTGAAGAGTGGCTGGAAAGCTGCCTGGCAGAGAAAGACCTGGGAGTGCTGGTTGACAGCCAGCTGAATATGACCAGCGGTGTGCCCAGGTGGCCAAGAAGGCCAATGGCATCCTGGCTTGTATCAGAAACAGTGTGGCCAGCAGGAGCAGGGAGGTGATTGTTCCCCTGTACTCAGCACTGGTGAGGCCGCACCTCAAGTGCTGTGTTCAGTTTTGGGCCCCTCACTGCAGGAAAGACATTGAGGTGCTGGAGCTTGTCCAGAGAAGGGCAACCAAGCTGGTGAGGGGCCTGGAGCACAAATCTTATGAGGAGCGGCTGAGGGAACTGGGGCTGTTCAGCCTGGAGAAAAAGAGGCTGAGAGGGGACCTTATCACTCTCTACAACTACCTGAAAGGAGGTTGTAGTGAGGCGGGTACTAGTATCTTCTATCAAGTAACTACTGATAGGACAAGAGCAAAAGTCCTCAGGTTGTGCCAGGGGAGGGTTAGATTGGATATTAGAAAAAAATTTTTACTGAAAGGGTTGTGAGGTGTTTGAACAGGTTGCCCAGGTGTGGTGGGTTGACCCTGGCTGTATGTCAGGTGCCCACCAAAGCTGTTCTATCACTCCCCCCTCCTTCTCTGGACAGGGGAGAGAAAATATAACAAAGGGCTTGTGGGTCGAGATAAGGACAGGAGAGATCATTCACCAGTCACCGTCATGGGCAAAACAGACTCAGCTTGGGGAAACTTAATTTATTACAAATCAAATGGAGTATGGTAATGAGAAATAAAACCAAATTTCACAACACATTCCCTCTACCCCTCCCTTCTTCCTGGGTACAACTTCACTCCTGGCTTCTCTACCTACACCCCTAGCGGCACAGGGGGATGGGGAATGGGGTTTACAGTCAGTTCATCACACATTGTATCTGCTGCTCCTTCCTTCAGGGGCAGGATTCCTCAAACACCACTCCAGCGTGGGGTCCCTCCTACGGGAGACTTCTTCTGTTGAACTTCAACATGGCTCCTTGCCACGGGCTGCAGTTCTTCACAGACTGCTCCAGTGTGGGTCCCCCATGGGGTCACAAGTCCTACCAGAAAAACCTGCTCCGTGGGCTCCTCTCTCCACAGATCTGCAGGTCCTGCCAGGAGCCTGCTCCAGCACGGGCTTCCCACAGCGTCACAGCCTGCTTTGGGCACCCACCTGCTCTGGCGTGGAGTCCTCCACAGGCTGCAGGTGGGCATCTGCTCCACCGTGGACCTTCCTGGGCTGCAGGGGGACAACCTGCCTCACCATGGTCTTCCTCATGGGCTGCAGGGGAATCTCTGCTCCAGCACCTGGAGCAACTCCTACTCCTCCTCCCCCTTCTTCTTCACCGACCTTAGTGTCTGCAGAGTTGTTTGTTTTACGTGTTCTCACTCTCCAGCTGCCGTTTCTCTCTGTCCCACAACTTTTTTTTTCCTTCTTAAATATGTTATCACAGAGGTGTTACCACTATCACTGATTGGCTCAGCCTTGGCCGGCAGCAGGTCCATCTTAGAGCCGGCTGGCCTTGGCTCTGTCTGACATGGGGGAAGCTTCCAGCACCTTCTCACAGAAGCCACCCCTGTAACCCCCC
>JANZLQ010000041.1:8089101-8116792 GCA_026212715.1 Elanus axillaris | reverse complement strand
TTCCCTCCCAACTTCTTGTGCCCCTCCAGCCTTCTCACTGGCTGGGCATGAGAAGCTGAAAAATCCTTGACTTGGTACAAACATTACTTAGCAGCAACTGAAAACATCAGAGTGTTATCGACATTCTTCTCATACTGAACTCAAAACATAGCACTGTACCAGCTACTAGGAAGACACTTTATCCCAGCTGAAACCAGGACAGTGTTGGTCTTCTCTGCTTTCTTTAGTCCTTTGCTGAATGGACAGAGTGAAAGGGCTGCACTCTTCTTGGGATGGAGACACCACTTTGTCTAGTTTGTGTTGTTATCCAACATGATCCAGCTGTGTTGAATTAATCTTGGAATATTTGTTGTTCCCATTCCCTCCAGTACAATGCCTATTTCATAAATTGAGATCAGGCTTTACAAGGGGCTGAAGCCCAGGGGGAAGAGATGAGGTATCAGGTTTGGTATTTTCAGATTATGGTGTCTTCTGCCTTCCATAAAATTATTTCCATTACATATTTATAAATACACATAATTTGAAGCCATTTGATCAGACCTAGAAAGATGGGCTAACCTTCTCTGTGGTCAGCTGTTTGATATGAATATTCCTAAAATCTATGTCTTGCCAGCTGTCTAGTAACCATATTTCCTTTAAACTATACAGTTCTCTTTTTATTTGCATTATTAAAATACCTTCTTCCCTCTTTCTTGCAGCAAGCCAAGGGCCCAAGCATGGAGACTTTTCCACTGCAGGAAAAGGCTGTTATGCACAGATTTGGCATTGTTTTACCATGCCACACATAAAATTGTATTATTTCACATGCCAGTTTGAAACAGATCTGCAGATTTATGGCAGAGATGGGCTTGTCACATAGAGCACTTGGTACTATGCTTTTTATATGACTGAGTTTGCTGCTATTTCCATTGAATGACCTCTCTTATTTAGCCGTATGACACTTAATAATCTCACTGCTTGAAATAATGTCAGAAGATTCTGTTAATGGTAGAGCAGTCCCACATTGTAAGTTTGAGACAGCTCATTTGCTCACAATCCCTGCAGCACACTTCCATCCAGACATTGCCCATTATGTATAATCATCTGGGAGTAAAGCAGGCTCGATGCAATATTTGGGATAGCGTAATGGAAAGCGAGATTCATATGGATATAGTGCTAAAATGCTCATGTACTTGGACTGAATATGGAAAACTGGCCAGCATCAGAGGAGACCTATAACCAGTAACTTGTACTTGGCTACCATTTATTACTTATGTAGTGAAGGAAGCTGTAGTTTAAACCTCTGTTCTGTGCTCATTAATACCAGATCTGGGCACAACTGTATTATCCTCTGTACAGAACACGATCTGGCTCAGGTATGAGAACTTGACAGTATTTATGTCAAATTAATCAGAGCATACAGTATAGTGTCTATCCTGGCCTGATGATGGCTGCAGGAAGACAGATGATAGCTGATCCAGCATAAAATTATGCTTTTGAAATATATCAAACAAGTGTGAATTGGCCAAATGAGTTTGTACTAGTTCTGCATTTTGCCTCAGGTGGCAATAGCATTTTTGATCTATTAAGTATGCCCCTGAAACTGTTTTTGCCATCTTCCCAACTGCAGTTTACAAAGAATTGAACTTTTCCATTTGTAGCTGCTGTACGCAGAAGTGGAGGTGTGCACAAAGAAATATAGATTTGCTGCCTTGTAATTAAATGCAAATCCCAAAATAATCTCAACTGAGCAAAATAAAAAAAAGGTAATTATTTTTATTTAAGTAATTGCAGTTTCTTCCTATATTTACTTACTAGGTGCTAATGAGAAAAAATTGATCAGAGAAACAATCATATCTACCACATTCACACTGAAAAAATAAGTTCTTCCATATGCAATGGAACAAATTCAGCCTGTCTTTCAATATATATGAAGAAAAAAATCTTCTGTCCCCTAAACAACCCCTTGCATGGCACACCATAATAGGTTCTATGCCAGCCCTTCCCTTTTATTTTATCCCTGTTGAGCAAAAAATGTCACAAGCTTTGGTTAATCGGCCAGTTGGCCATTGCCAAACAGAGTGGACAATGAACTATTTTTGTCTCTTTTTTCTTCACAGGAGGCATCAGTTTTGGTTTCCTCTACCTACTGATTTTCATGAGTACCTTGGAACTTAAGAATTTTTATGATTTTGCATGTGATTGTAACTGGTCAATGGCTTTATTCAGGGAAAAAGCTATTCAAGGGTGGAGACAGCCAGCCAGCCAGCCCACATAATCACATCAGTCTTCTTTCTTCAAGGAAACAAGACTGAAAAAAAGGAAAGATGTTACAGTGGCTGGCATAATAACCCAAGTTACGAGTGGAATGCATTCAGTTAACAACTTCTGTGACCCTGGGAAAGATTCACAAAGGCACTTAGCAAGGTATTTTTCACATAGCTTTTGGTGTCAGGTTCCAGGAGTCAAATTCACAAACATGCATTATTACAGCCTTTGAGAAGACTCAGATGCCCCAGGACTGGACTTCACAATCACACACTGAGGGGTCTAACTAGAAATGTAACAGAAATACTTGACTTAGAGGTGCAGCCACTGTAGTCTTGCTATGTGGTCAGGGGAAAGACAGGAATGAGTTTGCAGCTGATCAAAAGTTGAATTTCCCTATTAAGACAGAGCTTTTTTCATTGGTTATGTAAGAAATCTACAGTAACTTTGCTTCTGACATTCACTTAATTGCTTAAATAAAATAGGATGGAGCCAGCCCTGAATGGGACAAGAGAAAATAGCCAACAACACAGGTTCACAAAGGAAAAAGAGGTGACAGATCATCTGAAATCCCCCCTGTCTCCTCAATTTTGCTGCCCACCTTTTAAGGCCCTCCTCCATGAGGCTGGGATTCATAGAGCAATGCTCTTTCCCGCCCTTCCCTTCTTTGTGAATAACAGGTTTGCTGTCATCTTTTCAAACTGATTTGGGAGTGGTGATAGCTTAAATGGATTGGAGTAATTGCTGGTGAGCAACAGTCTAGAGCTTTGGTGTCCTGAGGAAATTGAGCCTCAAACCTCCCAACTGAACAGCACGTTTCCCAATAGCACGTTTCCCAACCAAAAAGCACCCCTTCATGAAGCCCTCTTGATAAATCTTTTCCAGTGTGGTATGTGAGGCATATTCACATAACAGTACTGGAGCCCTGCAGTCTGAGTTAAAAGGTGATCCTTAAGGAATTGAGCTGGGTTGAGGTTTTACATATGCCTAACAGAGTACTTCCTGTGAGTTTTATAACATAATCTGATATGAGAGAAAAAAGATAAAATATTAACACTCTCTCCTATTGCCTTTCTTTAAAGTGACTTAAAACTTTCTCTTGATTAATCCCATTAGTAAGGCTTGTAGGGTTGGGAAAGTAAGGGAGGAGGACAAAATGTAAGGTGGGGCTGTGGAAGTAAGCCTTTGGGTTATTTCCTTATTTGATTTTATCCAGATTTAGCTTTTTTTTAGCTTGCAAGGATGCACAACACTGATTAGACTTATTCTTCTTTTACCCTCATGAAAAATGTACTTAAGAAGCAGACTTATAGCAGAGCTGCACGTATTGGGGAAGGCAGAAGATTGTATACATAAGGATGTTTGGAGGTAGGACATTAGGCAGAGATTTATCTTTTTCAACAGTGAATCAGAGATACAAAAAACCAGTGATACACTGTTCATAAGACTTATTTATCTTTTCTACATAATTATTATTTTTTCTTATTTATTGAGAATTAAAAGTGCTCTTTCTTTTTTGTCTTCTGCTCCTGTCAGTTTGAGTTGTTAAAAGGTGCCAGATTGACTGTGCTGGAGATTAAAATCCTTTAATTACCCACCAAACAGGTTATATGTGGACAACAGAAGTGTAAGCTTCCTCATGCCACCCTGCTGGTGCATGCAACCAAGCTCCTGAGGCCTGAGAGAGAGTCTGCCAGTCTTTACAAGTGAAAGAAAAGCACAAGACCAAATCTGCACCTAGTGAAAACTGACATTGCTCCAAAAGCCTGTGCAGCTTTAAGCTCTGTATCTTTGATTTGATCTAGATATTCGGGGGAAGAATAATCAGTGGAAATTAGCTCTCTGTAAAAATGATTGGTTATTTCCAAGTAGAAAACTGACTGATACCACTTAAATGTATTAGGTTGCAGATAGTCTTACTGTATTTGCTTAAATATTAATGCAGCGTGTCTCTAACATTTGAATTTAAAGTACCTTCCACCTTTTTATCAGTCTCTGTAAAATAGTACTTCCTTAAATTCTTCTAATATATATTCCCACTTTACTTAAACCTAAATCCTCTAGTTCTGGTCTCTTCAACAAACTCAAATAGATCATCAAGCTTAATTTTATAATAATCTTCAGCTAGTTTAAATACCTCAGTCATGTCACCTCTTAATCATCTTTATTATTCTTCCAAGACTAAGTAATTCTCTCCTTATATGCAAACTCTTCCATTCTATTTATCAACACAGCTTCTCTGCACTCTGCTGTCTTGGTTTCTATTTTCCTGTCTATAAATTGACCTTATCTAAACAGCATGGGCCAAATTGAGATCTCACTCATGCCACTCTAAATCCAGAGTAACTGACTTCAGTGGCTCCAGTTTTGATTTGATGGATTTACTTCAGATTTATGCTGCTACAACTAAGCTCACAATCTAGCATTATAGTGCTTAAAACTTGAATCTCAGAATACCCTGTGTTTTGTGGTTTTTGTTATGCGCTCTCTTTTGAGTTCAATTAGTATTCTCTTGACCCCCTTTAAAAAAAATCATATGGGAAGTTTAAATGGAGGGGCCATTTTTACTTCTTTTCTGCCTTATTTGATGCTTTTTCACTTCTTGAAGTCTCTGCTGGCAAGTGACCACCTGAAGTAATGTGAACATCTTATGTGGAGTTAATGTCTTTTCATGTGTTGTAAGGGCTTCATTCCAAGTTTGCAGAATAAACTCTTGGAAATGAAGGATGATCGCAAATTCCGATACCTCTTCTTTTACCTACACTGTTCAGATATTAAACTGGCAAGTGGTTTTAGGAACTAGAGACTAGAATATACTGGGAAGAAATCTAATTTTTGAAGGCTAGAGGTGTGCCAGAACTTTTTTGTCTTTCCTTCATGCTCTGCTTTTCCTAATTTGTAATTCGGGTTTAATGTAGAAATGAAGAACCTGGTTTTACTATAATCCTGTTTTAACAACCATATCTGCTATGCAAATCACCATAACCTCCACAGAAGGATGAAGTGATCATGTTTATATGATCATTTTTTGAATGGCAAAAGGAATTTACTAGAAATTGAAATGATGACATACAGAAAGTTTTCACCAAAGCAGATTCTCAATGGAAAAAATGGAACAGCAAACCTTGATTATACAAGAGATACATTCCTAGCATTTTCGGGAGGTTTTAAGAAGAAATAATTTTTTTAATATTATCCACTCTTTCAGTGTTGTCTTTCCATCTAACTATTTGATAGTACCAGCCTGTTGAAGGAGCTCCTTGTTAGGTTTGGCAGTCCTGCTCTTTACTCTGTCCTGAGTTCCTCCCATCCAGTAGAAAGCTAAGAATTTGCTTCATCTCAGTTTGTGCCCCAAAGGTAAGCAGAGTATCTCATTCATAGAGCTATGTGCTGGGATGGAGCATAACCTCTGGAAGAAGTTCAGAATAATACCAGTAACTGCTTATACTAGCATTACAGCACTCCCCATATGCCTGGAGTTTGCCAAGAGAGACACAGAGCTTGTGAAGGTCCTGAGAAAGCTCACACTTTAGATACATGGTTACTTTACAAATGGGTGAAACAGATTCAAGCATTTCTTCCTGCATGCTCTCCAGATGATTTATTATTGCCCCTCTCAAGAGCTTACCTCTCATGGGACAGGGTTAGTAGAATGAACCATGGAAACCTATACTACTGCCTGAGCCAAACTCACTGATTTGGGTGCTGACAAATCTGTATGATGGTCTGTTCCACAAGAAAATGGTGGGGGCCATCAGTGGCAGCTGACAAATGTAGTTGCACTGCTGGGCTTGAGACTGCCCATGAGAAATGAGGTCCTGCTGCTACCTTCCATAGAAACCTGCTCTAACCACTGAAACCCCATTCTATGCTCCTAAGAAATCAGGCCTTGCCAGGTATGGCTGATTTTACATCTATATATTCTTTCACCTCAGAGAGCCACAAAGTGTTTTACATGCTAAAAGGAATCACTTTGCCAATCCACTGCTAAGGAGAAACATGGCAACTCGTTAACAATGCACAGCAATATAGCACAACACCTGCTGTCTTCAAATGAAAAAAAATCCTAGATCCAATTGAAGCTTCAGGGAGTTATTTTTTTAAGTAGGGAGAATGCAATTACTCAAACTTCATCACTGTTCTACCCAATGATTTTTAATTACCTTACTTTTATGTCTCCTGTGCAACTGCTCACCTCTAGGATCATTGCCTCTGCTTTTCTGCTGACTAGGAGGGCAAACTGCTGAATATAAGACCGGTTCTGCAGGCCCCTTTCAGCTGGGTCTGAGCAGGTCATTATCTCAATGTGTCCATCCTCTGACCACCTCTGTGAAAATGGGAAATTGTATTATACCTGTGTTACAGCTGAGAAACTTGAATGTTAAATGACTCACCAAAAGTTACACAGGAAGACTAGGGCAGAGTATGCACTCTGTTCCATAGATTTCTTGAAATCTGTGACAGTGCTGCTTACCCTCATTCATCCTTTTCTCTAACTCACTAAAACAGCTTCTGTTACAGTTTTCTCTGAAGCCAGTTATGTCTACACCTTCCATACTCATGGACATGTTGTAAAATCTGAAGCCTCAGCCTGAAGTTGTAATATACTTAGATAACCAGATATAACTACTTATTTCTTTAAGAATCTGTATTTAAGAATCAAAATTTAACATGAGAGAAAATCTGGTTCTGTCTTTATAATAGCTTTATACTTTTTTTTCATCCAGTACATTCAACCATTAACCATAATTTATGCCCCTCTACATGGAAGAGGAATATGTACCATTTACTTCCATAGAAAAGTTTCCTTGCTTGTGTAGCTGCAGACTGGGGATGCTGAGGCCCCTGAACCCAGGGAATGTTTCTGTTTTTCAGAAGTCTGGTAACATTCGTGGGCTGATTAACATATACTCTGCTTTTCCCTCCATGTGGATGTGTTCTGAGCTGGCCTTTCTTTGACCTTTTTCTTTATCGGGATGCTGATTATATCTGTTCTATAGAAGAAGTAGACATTCATCACTGTACTGCATGAAGATTTCTCCACACAGACTGACCTCATCAGAGCTTTGTTCCTCCTGTGCATAGGTATTTATCTGCAGTCTTAAAAAAAACACCAAAAGAGAAACAGAGAAACTCAGTCTGTGCACCCTCAAAATATATTAAGAAGGAAAGTTACTTAAAGATAATGGCTATGATGCACTCATCAAAAAAAACCCATAGAAATACTGTGGCATTTATTTAGCAGGAATACTGTGCAACAACATCTGAAACATTTCTCCAAGTCATTACATATGATAAAGAGGACTTTGTTCTAAGCAGCCTGAACTATACAGTATGTATTTGTTTCACTAAGTACAATAGCAATTAAAGCGCAAAGGAACACATTAGTGAGGGGATGTCCTTTGGTTATACTTGCCTAGCAGTTCATATGGAAAGAAGTTTGAAAGGTCAGGATGCCCATAGGCCTTGCATGAGTCTGACAAGCTGAGCCTCAACTCCTCAGCTGTTAGATGGGACCAGAGGTTCTGAGGGGATGCTGGGAGGTTAGTACATCAAAGCAAGAGACTGAGGCACTGAAGTGGGGGCTCATGTTTGTGCCTAAGATGGATATCTAGAAAGATAAATCTTCAGTGTGGCCACAGTTTTTCACAGGGCAATTCAGAAAGCCCAACCATGGAATTAAAGCACATTAAATCTTCTCTGACTGGGTTGTCATCAGCTATTGTGAGAACATTTCCCCAGGGCTATATCACTTCCAGGATTTTCCCTTCTATCAGGCCCATATCCCAGCTCCTGTAACTAAAGCTATATTTGGGAGAACCTCTGAAGGCCTCGGAGATACTGATGTGCCTTGGGTTTGCAGTTTTGTGCCTTGCAGAAGATATGAACAAATAGCTGAACAACGTATATAGTAATAGTTATTATAATAGCACAGCATGTAAGTTTTCGGTTAAATGTTCTCTTCTACTGTATGTCATCCAAAACTGGCTGTGTTGTGGGACTTGTGATCAGAAGAAGATGAGAAGGATACACGATTACCTAAACAACTCTGCTGGCCAGCCCAGAGAGTGAAAAGGGGTGGAGTGAAGGGAAAGGAGAGGGGAAGAAGGGTGGAGAACAGAGATTCTGCAGTGGTAATATGCTGGCAGAGCCCTCCATTGGCAGCCAAATAACAAAGGATTTTGTGACCTTCTGTCACTTGCGTAAAGAGAAGCACATGTAGAGAGTGACAGCAGCTTGGGCCTAAGGTTCTCAGGTCCCTCTCCCATTATCAGGTAACGGACATCGCATACTTCCTTGGATATTGTTTGTAATAAAGTCTTATCCCATGTTGTTTACATATGATGCCTTTTCAGCACAGACCATTCTTTTAGTCTTAAAACATCCCCTTATTTTATGTTCTTTTGTTACGTGATGAGTGGAGACATGCAATACAAACTTTTCATTTCATCCATCTTTATAGCTGTATTCAGTAACCAGGCTTGATTATTAAATTTGAGCCTTATTCTGCATCAATCTACTCCTGTGCTGTGTTCTCAGGCCAAGTCGTCTAAGCAGACCATAAACCAGATGTGATTCTTAACTTTTTCAGGACTTAATTTTGCCACTTGGTTTGGATCACAGAGAAGTTTTCAGCCTGAAGTCTTTGATGCCTTATGTTTGTGTTCATAAAAATTATATAGAAAGTTATAAAAGAGTGATAAGGCCTTCCAGTTTTACCACCAAATGGAAAAGTTGTCCACACAAAGAATTTATAACCATCTTGTAGCAATTTCTAGGATCTAAAATCATTTTAGCTGATTATGCATTAGAGATGTTGAAAAGAATGTAAACCTACCAGTTTCTATGCAAGAATCATGAGAACCAACTCTGTTTCCCACTTTTATATACCAAAGGCCTCTCTTCAAACCCCACTTACATGCTGAGATACAGTGACTTCAATAGGACAACTTACGTGAGTAAGAAAGATTTGAATGAATGAGGATTTCAGGCATGGCATCCAAGATCAAGAAGCATGAAAGCCTTTTAGTTAATTCACTTCAGCATCACTAATACTGAGTGACTGCAAAACTTCAGTTATGATTAATAACTTTGGGATTTTTTTCAAAAGATATTCAAGATTCTTTGTAAGTCTTTTTGCCTGTTTTTAAAATGTGGTAGTTACATTTAAAACATCTTTAAAAAATACTAGTCAAGTAAAAAAGCATGGATATTCAAAAACTAAAAACTGTCGAGAGACAGATTTCAAGCCAAGCTTTCTAGTTATTGAACGTTGTATAGGAAGCTTTCTTTTGGAAATGGGTGTATTTAAATCTGTGAATATTTCGAACAGTCTTTTGTGTATGTGACTTTTGTGACAAGCCAACAATTTTGTTATATTTTGTCCTATAAGGGTTAGCAAAAATCTAGTTTGCTGAAAAATGCAATGATTTTAAAAAGAAAACTTAGGAACATTCTTACTGTCAAGGATTAGAGTGACAAATAGCTTCATGTTAGGCATCTGCACCATCCCCCCATCTTTCACTAATATCCTTTTGGTAGACAGTATCATTTTTGTCTCAACAATTTAAACCCACCCAAATGTGAACATAAGTTAAGAAACATTGATGCACAGAAGGAAAAATTACACTAACCTCTACATTTGATATGATAGTGCTTTCACTTGGCAGGTTGCATACAGTATACTTGTAGTAATAAACTCTGCACAATAAGTGTTGTTGCAACACCCTGCTATTAACAGTGCTATTTCATGCACTTAATGATAGCTAAGCAATGGAAATAATAAGGCAATTTACAAATACTAAACCAAAAAGAAGTTGTATTTCCTCACATATGTAGGGTATGTTCTGATCCATTTATGCTTCTGCTGAGTTCTGCTGAAGCGTGAAAAAGGTTGTAAATCATATCTGACATACATCCCATGGGTCAGCCACCACTCTTCTAAGATAGCTGAATGGAATGGGAATAACCGCTGTTGGAGGCAGAATATGAAAAAGGAACTGTGATGTACTGTATAAGGCAGAAACCCATCACTTAAAAATGATCAGCAGCTTAAACTCAGGTGCTTGCACTTCTTTTTTCAATTCAGGTGAGGAAACAGTAGAACAGAATGGCAAAATGTCAGTTCTCCATGAACTTTAACATTGTCATGGGATGGGCCCCAACAAGGTCAGAGACTGCTTCAGGAGTGCAGGGAAGTTGTCAGGGTATCACTGGAATGATGATCTGAGAGAGAGGCAACTGGTCCCATCAGTTCTTATTTTTGAGAACCAAACAACATCTTCTTCCACCATTCAGGACCCTCTCCTGACTCACAGCATGGCAGTACAGATATTTTATATATTCATGTGAACAGAAGCCCTTTGAGGAAGCATTGTAGAAAGGGTGAGATATAGCTGCTAATCAGTTCTATTTATGTTGCACGCACTATATGAAATTACTAGTACAGACCCGGTTCTGCCCCTAATGAAGATGATGGCAAACTCTTTCCTAGTCCACTGGGACTAGGATCAAGCCATGACAGTGTTTGGTATGCCACCCTCTCAACCCCAGAAGCATATGACGAAGATGCTCTAACATACCCAGGCAGAAATGTTATGACATTCAGCGCATCTGCAAATGGAATGGCTGTGTTTGCACCTGCTCTTTTGTCTAGGCTGCCTTTTCCTATTTCAATCAAGTTCCTCCCATGTCCTCTTTTTCCTCTGGCTCTTAGACATTTGCTATAAGGAAGAGAAAAGAGCAGTGTGACACTTCCTAAGCAGGGATGTAAGTCACTGTTTGTTGAAGGGGCCAAAAGTGAAGACAGCAAAAAAAGGCCACTCCCGCTGCTTGCAAAACTCATCCACCCTCTCCTGCTGGCCAGCCTGGCACTGCCCATGCCAGGAGCAAGTAACACAAGTTCCTGTGAGATGCAGCAGCTAGCCCACGTTGCCCTCATGTACTGCTGTCCTTCAAACATTAGTATCAGGATACAGGAAGTAATAAATACTTGCATGCATACATGCTTACACATACGTGTAATGTCTATATGTATATTAATGCATTAACTCATTTGTAGATGAAGGGTAATCAGCAATGTCATGACGTCATGGGGACCTGTAATTGCATATCAATCTGGACTCTGTGCCTTGATCTGCAGGCTCGCATTACTGGCAATAACATTTCTGGTGTAATCATGCATATACTTTGTATTCCTCTGGCCAGGATGAAGCTGTAGGAGCTAATGTATTCTGAGTCAGACCAACTGCCGCTCATGAAGGGAAAAAAAGACTTGCTTGAGTAACCGTAATAATTGGAAAATTATTTTGATAGCCTGAAACAATCTAATATATTACAGAATTTTATTAAAATAATATCAAATCAAATTAACTGCTATTCCATAATGAATTAGGTAACAAGGTAGGCAGATATTAATCGGCCTTGGCTCCCAGGCAGGGGAGCCAGGAATTTATTAGCTCTTGCGGCTTGTGTGAGGGTGAAGACAGAAATCAGTATCACAGGCTGCAAGGGAAGCCCCTGAGACAGCTGAGCTTTTACTTTTTTCTCACTTTCACTTTATAATCCATCATTAAACACTTGTATTTCTTTTATGTGGGGTCTTATGAAATTTTTAATTTTTTAATTGCTTTGTGATTTAATAATGAGGATTTTTTGTGCATGTGTGTGTGTGCATAGCATGTGTAACTCAGCTGCCAATATTAGAATTAACTCACCTTTCTCCACCTATGGCTAACCTTTGTGAAAGAAAGAAGTCATTTTACAACTTGCCACATTACCAGCAGAAGGATTGCTAGGTTTGTGGGCATTATGACATCAATAACTGGGTTTAATTGGCTACCAGACCTGGCCTGTCCTGTCTTGTCCTGTCCTGTCCTGTCCTGTCCTATCCTATCATCCTCTTCTATCCTATTCTATCCTATCATCCTATCCTATCCTATTCTATCCTACATTGTCCTATCTGAAAGGGGGAATGGAGGAACAGTAGGCAGGAAGCATGGAAGAAGGGGCAAAATAGATCTCCAGTGACATCTTAGTGGTAGTTACACTACATACTTAGGAAATGATGAGGGTATGCCTTGTTCATTCATTTTTGTTAGCATCAGAATTTGCTATGATCAGCACTAACTTTATTTCATGTTGCCTTGTGCGGTCTGCTGCTAATTCCCAGCTGGGTGATGGTCCTAGCAGCTACATGGGTAGCATAGGGCTGGAATCTGACTTTTTATCCTAGGTTTCTGTTTGTACAGAGAGATAGATCCCCCTTAGCCTGAACCATAATAGCTGAAGTTACAAATCATGACAGTCCTAGCAAGAAGGAAGACACTTATTTGATTCAAAAAAATCTCACGAGTAAAACAACTTGTGGAGCTGGAGCTTATTGAGTCATGACAGTAAGTGAATCTGGACTGGTGTGTTCTTCGGAGGGTGGCTGTTTTGGGGGGCTGATGGAATAACAGCAATGGATATAATAACAGAGATAGCACCAGTGGGTAAATTGAGCAAGAGAAAACTGTCAGTAAAATCAGACCTCCATTTCCTTGGAAAAAAGCTGATTTGGAGTCCCAGATTTGGAAAATAGGTGAGGAAATGAAGGTGAGAGGAGACAATTATGTCTGAAATATCCTCTGCATATTGGAACAAAAGCTGGAGGAGCATATCTGCCTTTGCATCCTGCCCCACAAGAGAACTGAGGCTTGTTCTTGGGACCTCTCAGCCAAAAGGAGGGTACAAAGCTGGCATTGCACTTCCATTCAACATTTTAAAAAATACCTCTAGTTTTGGGTTTCATATATTTAAAGGCAAAAGTGGCTAGGGCTGCTTGCTGCTTCTAGAAGTTCTGCCTCTGAGCAGGGCCAGCTGGAGTCATTTTTGTGGTCCTGCTTGGGAGGAGGAGAGAGTGACACTGGTGCTATTCTGAAACACGAGCTCTCTGTGTTCCACCCCATCTTGCTTTCTGCAGTTTTTCTCATAATTCTGGTCTGTGCTGACTTTGCTTCATAAACAATAGGCGTTCCCAGCACTGATATTTTCTGTTCCTTCTTTGTTTGTGTCTGTGGAAAGGAAAACAAAACATAGAAGGTCAGAAGAACAGAAGCCTCCAGCACCCTTTCCAGACATGGCACAAGCTGGATTGTGTGGTGCCTAATGGGATACATGAGACCAATGAAACCCATATTGCAGAGCAGCACTGGACCTATCCATTACACCTCTCCCAGGCATACTGCCCAGACATTGGTCAGATGCCTTCAGTTCTTGTATTATTGCTGTCACGCTTTCTCCTTGATTACCTCCTGCCTCCTTATCCCTCACTTGGCATTTTTATTTGGACATGGAATTTCTTGACCATTCCAGGGAAGTTTAGGGGACACCAAGGAGAAGTAATGGAAGTACCTGTCCTTCTGGCAGGAGCTGGGTAATAGAAGGTAACTTCATTGTCTATGTGCCAGCCTTTTAACCATTCCACATGTCTGTTAGCAGAACACATTGCTGTTCAAGTACTTGCCTTAGGAAAAAGTTAGATCCTTTTTCAGTCAAAGCTTATGTTTGTTCTTGCTAGAAGAGTATAATGACAGGCAGGAGGGTGCCTGGATGAGGTTGAAGTAAAACGTGTCCAGTTTGGAAAACACTCACTGAGGGATGAAAGTGTGTATCTGCTGCAACTACAGTCTTTCAACAGAGAAGGGAAAAAAAGGATAACATGTTCCTTAGAGAGCTCCATTTTTCTGGGGTTAGTGAAATCACTGCATACTCACTTTAGCCTTTAAACTAAAAGCCCAGCTATTACCCCAGATGAGAAATCCAGATTTTGTCCTGATAAAGGTAGGCAGAGGCTTTTACTCCAACAACTGTTGTTGTTCAAATATAAAAGCAGTTCTAAAGAAAAACACCTCTTGGCATTACAATTGGCTTTGGACTTTCAGTACATAAAACGAGTGGAAGAACATGCCTCTTTGATGACATAGGATGTTCAGTGTGTGCTGTAGTAATGTCATTTATAGCAATTCATGCCTTGCTATTGCTGTTTTGCTGCTGGACTTCCCTGATTGTCATTTCTGGGCACGACAATCTATACTTATGTAAAGAAGATTGTACAAAGAATGGTTCTCTGGTAGGCTGAGGACACAGTTCCTTAAGCTTCCCTACACTGCTACCTGCATCTTACAAGCCATAGGTCTAAGCTGAGAGGCATGAGTTAAGTACCACATGGCTCAGAGAGCAGGACTGATGGGAAATGCTGGAAGTTGCCTGCATGTTGAAGCTGACACAGTCTACTGCGGGACTGGGGAGCAGGGCTGGGAAAGCTCCAGTGGGAGCCACTGTGCTGTCTCCTCCCTCCATTTGCCCAGCAGCCTCATGCTAGCCCTATTCAGCTTGTAACCATGTAGCAGAAACCTGGAGCCTCAAGGGCCACAGGGTGCAAAACTGGCGCTTGAAAATTCCCAGTTGTCAGGTAGCTCCCCATCTTGTCTTAATGAAGTATCTGTACGTATTCCAAGGTATTAACACTGATGTTTTGGAGGTGCAGTAGCATGTGGGCCTTTTGTTTTTCATGTTTTGCACATAAATAGATCCAAAATGAAATTAACAGCTCCCTGGTTGATAATTACTTTGAAGAGAATAAGATCTGATTTTTTACAAGCCCACTGGTTAGGGAGATAAATAAGAGACCTTAAATTAAGAATGAGGGGAATAAAGGTCAAATGTATAATGGTTGAGATGCATGTGCGGACAAATTGGCTTTTTGGCTGTATCTTTTTATAGAAAGATTTAATTCTAAAAGTCATAGTATGGTAGAATGAAATGGAATATTTTTATTAAATATCATATCATTGACTGAAATGACGCACAAGTGAGAGTAGTAGACACTGATTAAAACTAGTTAGTGAAGATTTTGTTTTTACCATCTCCTTCCAAAAGTTGAGACAATTTGGGTTTGCCTGCTTTGGGAGATACACAAAGGTGAGAAGGTTTGTTTCAGCCTGATGGAGATGAGAGAATAACAGAAGGCTTCTAGGGGATTAGTGATGGAGATTTGGGAGGCATCTGCCTGGGGATCTGAATGTGTTAGCTCTCCCAGGGCCCACAAAACTGAAGTCTGGACTGGGCTCAAATCATGTTTCACACAATTCATTCTATCAGTTTGAGCTCTGTGTTTCTAACCCCTTTGAGCTCCCTTTAGGGTTTAGAGTGAATTTAAATGCAATAAAGCCACCAAACTCTACCTAAACAAATTATCTTCTCAATTCTTGCCATTTGTGTCTCACTCTTAACTTACCTCATCCTGTTTCTCACACAAAGCATCCAGGTCACAAATGCAACTTCTACAAAGAATATTAAAACTCTCTTCAAATACAGCCAGATGGATAACTGAAGGATAAGGTAAAAAAACATTAAACCCATTGATATTGGTGTGAAATCTCACCAGTTCCAAAGTTTCTGAAGCTTCTTCCTCTTTGTCGCTTAATCATTAGCCCCTTTGCTACAAATTATTTCAAGCTGGTTCCACCATCACAGTTGGCAATTCTCTATGCAAGCTAAGCCACATGGCACTGAGCTGCTGGCATACACAAGAGCATGAACACCCTCTCAGTTTTAGACCCCAAGCTGCAATCATTAACTCACATGCAAGTAGGCTTGCTTGCACAAATATCATCCTGTCACAGCTGGACTGAGCACATGAGAAGAGCAATCCCTAAGACTGCAGCAGTGGAAAGAGCTAACCCTGCTTAGTACTAACAGATCTCTCACATCTTGGTGTGTTGCACCTTCCCTTGTTAAAAGGCCTCAAATTACTAATGTACTTATGCGTTCAAGCATTTGAACATTCAACAGAGCTAGTCAAATGTTAAAAGCCAGGGAGTTATTTAGGTGTTTTGGAGGCTATGGGACCTTCTGCTCTGGAGCATGTCTGTTCTGGGTATCGTTGCTGTAATGCTGTCAGTGGCCATTTTGTTTGCCTTCTGTAAGCTGCAGGCTTCCATTAATATAATGAGTGGAATATCATGTGCTTGACTGATGCATCTCCATAAAGGGGTAGTGCTTTAAAAATAAGAGCCTGAATTCTCACTTACATCGAGGCCATTTTACATCATTCTGGCAAGCATAAGAGGTCTTTCAAGTGGGTGTAGAAGTAACTTATGGCCCGTTTACACAGCCAGATCAGTGTGAAGCGACCTTCATATAAATGACAACCAGGCCCCAAATTGTTAAGGTACTTTTTTTAAAGATCCAACTTGGCCAAGGAAGCTTTGAGAGGGGAAATGAAGTGTTTTTCTTTTCCTTCTTTTTTTTTTCTTCTCAAATTAGTCAAATGAAGTTGATCGCTTTAAAGGATGGAAGAGTTCACCACGGCTCCAGAAAAACATCAAGTACGAGAGCCTAGATTATGTCAGAAGACATGCAGCAGCCCACGCATTAGACTTGAAATCTGTGCTCGCACCTGCCCCGACTCATTTTTTTTCCCTTTGCATTTATTGAGATGACACAATGTCAACAGAATTCTGCAAACTTTATGACAAAATTGTGACAGATCTGCAATGGCAGAATGACTTATGGAAATGTTGAAGTGGCTTCTCAATCAAGCCTCAGGATAGCTTGTGACTCCATTGTCTTAGAGGTCAGAAGTCAGACTCCACCGAGGAGAGACATCACTTGATTCTGGTCCAATTTCCTGCCATATGCTGGAGGTGGGAGGGGGGAATCAAGGCTTTTAATTGCTTGATCCCTATGTTTTCTCATCTACATTCCCCAAGCTAAAAATGCTTTCCATAGCACACTCCGTTGTTTGCAATGTGGTCTGATGCTTTTAAAAGCTTAAGATCTAATTCCTTATGTTCTTGACTCTTTTCAAATCATTTACGAATGCCCAGAACAAAGTAATGGACCACCATGGCCATAAGCAGGTAGGTAATACTGGGTTGGTAGCATTTCACTCCCATTTCATATCTGTGGAAATAACTTCACAAAGTATAAAAGAATGATGGGTCAGACCTGTTGCACACTGTGAATTGGACAGTTTGAGTAGGCTATCCAGGCATGGATGGATGGGCAGAGGCTACTGACTTGTGGTACCTTGCTTGCCTTCCATCTTCACTTCACAAAATATGGTAGGAGAGTTCCAACCTATTGAGAACACAAACTACTACTGTTCAGTGAGACTGGCAAGAGGGAGACACTGAGTCCAGTACTCTGCTTTATGTCTGATTTACACACTGGGTTCAGGGTCACAATCTTACTCTAGTGAGCTCTCTATGGACTACAGTAGCCCTCAGACAGCTCCTCTCATTGCAACCAGCTGCAGCTGTGCGCTTCATAAAGGCTGAACTTATCTTTCACAGGAGCAAGATTTAGGAGAGCCACAGGTGGGAGGAAGGGGACATGTGAAGGAGCAGTCTTGATTCCTTTCCCAAGTCCTAAATTTCTGAGACTGCAAGTAATATTTATCCTTTGGAGAAATTCTGCAGCTTTCCGTAACAGCATTTTGGTCACAAGAGTAATCTGGTCCTGGCCTAACTGTTATTAATTAATTTATTTTTCTAGAGTATTTTTCTCATTGCAGTTACCAAGTCCTTCTCACCTTTTCAGATTTGGATGCACCACCTTTCTAACCTGACTTCCCCAAAAAGCAAATAGAAAATCCTTCTGTGAGAATGACAAACTAACTATCAGTCCTCATAACAGTGAAACAGGGATGAGATGCTTGGCAGTGCAACTGCGTTACCATGAGGGATGGGGACCAGACAGACGGACAGCTGCCAGAAGTTCACACTGTAATAATGGGCTCAGCAACAGAAACAAACCCAGCAAATCAGCCAAACAAAACACCCTGCTTACCTGTCTGTTTCTGCTGCTGCCTCCTGCACTCAAACAGGGTAGTGAGTCTGGGGTACCTTAAATGTAATTCTACAAAGAGTGCTGAAGAACTGAAGTATTTGGAGTGAGAGGTCAAGTTACCTATTTGTGCTGGCAGCATTAGGAAATGCTCCTTCATCTCCATACCTAGCAGCCTCAGTTCACCAGCAGACTTGGCTACTGAGATGCAATGAAAGGAAAAACTGTGAGCATAACACATCTCAGTGACTCTCCTTGATACGAGACTCTTCACAGTTCACTGAAAGAGCTTAAAGAAACTCGGATGCTTCTGCACAACTTTAGTGTAGCAGGCGGGTACCATGACCACTGCTTGTTTATATTTAATGACTATAACATTATGGTACCATTTGTTTCTTTAAAAATGAAATTCTGTGCTCAGTCAAACTTTAGACACATTATTTAAACATAAGCCAATTTGCCAATCATGTATCTGTGGCTATTTTCCTCCATAAATAGTTAATAATTGAAGATAAATGTTTGTAAACAAGACATTTTTTCCTCAGCATTAATTTTGTTCTCCTGCTCATTCATACTAAGAGGTCACTGTAAGCTTCTGGTTTTAGTATTTTATTTTGGAATCTCTTTGAATTTCTTTGGGAATGTTCATGACCAAACAACTCAATGGATAGATGACAAGCATTCAGCATGAATCATGTAAAAGAAGAGAGAGAAGGACAAGGAGGAAAACATTCACACACAAATTCACAGTCTTCTGAGGTGACTGAAAAAGAAAAAAAAAGAAAGAATCCATTCTTCAGACAGTGAGAGGTAAATACAGTGCTGAACCATTTTTTAACCAAGTAACTGGTCAGGATAAACAAACGAGATTTACTTCAGCTGGCTAAAATGCATTAGAGCTGTACCTGTTTCTCTTCACTCTGATTTTAGCATTCATTAGAGTACACTGATTTTCCCAGATAAAATATATCCTGATGCATCTGTAAGGTCTCAGACCCTCCTATTTCTCTCTTAAGCACTACTGGAGAAGTTCTATAAGCCTGGACAGTGATAAAATGGGAAAAATGAAATAGAGTGCTGCAAATCTTATTCTGAAATGAGACTGTCTGAAAACCAGAAATTTCAGTACTTTTTTTTAAGTTATCAACACATTTCTGCTCATGCAGGGTGAAGTGGCGAAATTTTGAAAATTTTGTTGGATGTGGAAGATTATGTTCAAGTCCCTGCTCTGAATCAGTTTGAACTGAGATTTATTAAATATTCATTGTGAAAGACAAAGTCAAGCAGAGCAACGATTTGAACCTGCAGTTTCTTCATCCCATACAAACATTCTACCCTTGCCACCAGGTCTGCCTGCCTGCATTCACAACCTCAGGTCTCCCCTGTTACCAGCACAAATATTGAATAGGATTGGGGTCTTTGAAATCCTGCTGTTTGTCCTTTTTGGCTGTCTGTCTTTCCTGCTTTTTCCCCTCTCCTAAATAACAGTTTTGAAGCTGAAGTAAAAATGGAGTTGGGTCAAAGGGAAGGAAGTGCCTGAAATGTAGCTTAATTTTCATAGAAATATTGTATTTTCATTTTATTTTTTACTAAACTTAAAGGTTAATATTCAAAGCATTAGTAAAGTTTTCATCATTCCTTTCCTGGATGCCTGAACAGATTGTCAGTATATGGAGAAGAATGCAAAAGTGACTAGTTTTTGACAATATTCATGGTGTCTGGTGCCTGATAAAAGTAAAGATTTTCAATAACAAAAATATGCATATCACTTTATTTTTAAAGGTGTTACTGCAGAGAAGACACTGTTTTAAATTGCTTGCTGTTGGGGACAGGACAATATGAGGGTGGATTAAGTAATTAATTTTCTTCCAGCATATTGCTCTCTTTAAATATACCATTTCCTGCTCTGTTCCTGGAGGACTTTACGTGCCATGGGCCCCAGTTGCTGATATACTTACTGTTTTTTTTCTTGAAAGGTGCTGTGTGCCTGTGACATTGTTACACATCGATGGCACCAAGCACTGAGCAGCTTCTCCTCGAACAGGAACTCGAGAAAGTCAGGAGTGAGCCAATACTTCCGTGGGAGATGCAGGAAATACCAGGAACACAGGGATGGGGGAAGAGCTCCTGCCTGAACCCATGATGTGGTGGGATGACTAGGTGGGTTCAGGGTTTTTTTGAGGCCTGCCAGTACTCTTTTAATACCAAACTGTTAGGGACTGCAAACACTGAAGAGTAGTAGCCATCCCTTGTTCTTTGTGCAGAATCACTCTAGAATTCATAGCATTATAAAGCACACAAAAATAAGGAGGGAAATCCTTCCTAACTTGCAGGCATTCCAGTCATATCCTTGATTCATGAATTTTCTGTTTCAAATAGTTGCTGCACCCTTTTCCTTCAGAAGGGTGGACACCTGAACTGGACCTGCAGTGCATTATAGCTGCACTTTCAGTTCAGGTTGAATACATGCGTCTAAAACAAAAACCTCTGTCAACTTGCCGTTCCATGTTTCCTTGGTGACTGTGGTGCAATATTGGGCAGCTAGGCTAATCCAAAACATAGTTAGTTAAACATTTATTATTTTATAACAATGTGTTAAAATTTAAACACATTTTAAAGCTATTCCAGCTGCCTCTATTAACTCTATACTATCAATAGCTGAACTGGAAGGAGTTAATCACTTCTTCCTAATTTTCTTTTATAAATATGTGATTAGCCTGAATTATTAGGAAGGCACAATAGCTTTATTCTTCCTGTCAACTATGTGCAGAGAAGTCGGGATTAGTAATCTCCAGGGATCAGGAGCTGATTTGGTGGAGGCAGGCAGGAGGACGGCTAACTTTTGAACCTAAGAGGGCTTTGCTGGGCAAGGGTGACAGCTGTAGCATCTTCAGCCTGGATTTGAATTTGAATTCTATCTACCAGTGCAGCAATGCTATGACTTGGCTATATGTTATAATAATCTTTGTGACACAAATGTCGGGGCCTTTTTGTTACATGTCCTCAAAGAGATTTAGGTAATTAATGTTAAATTGATGATATTAAACCTCCATTCTATCTCTTTTACTAATTCTGATCTACTGTAAATACACAGAAATATTCACAGGCCAATAATCCCAATGCTGTTTGGGGGTTTTGATTTCTTTTTTATCATGAGTGTGAGGTCAATAGTTGCTGTAAGATATTCGTCTCTGAATCTGAAAGAGTTTATATTGAAAACACATTGAAAAAATAGGGATGGGACCTGAATGAGTTGTCCTGCTGAGAAGGCCATATACTATTTCATACTGTAGGCTTAAGTGAGAAAATGGGCCAATGTGTCAGAATTTATCAGCTTTTCAACACAGTTGTGGGCTATTAAATGTTTATGTAGCAGATGGGAACAGTGGAGAAACACAGTGCATAGCACACATGCCGTGTTGGGCCAAGAGGAAAGGAAGTTCTCCAGCCTTCCCCCTTTGCTGTACTATGAACCTATGACCCTATTGCCCAGAGGCAAAAAAGCTACCTGCAGAGATGTCAGCAGTATGGAAAAAAAGGAATTACAGTGAAGCACAAACAGTCTGCTCTGCAGAGATGCTTTTCTAAGTCCTTTAAGCTTTCTATCCATTTGGCTCAGTCTTGGTGAAAATGCTGAGGAATTATTTTAGGTAGGACTAGGGCATAGAGATCAAGTAAAATGAGTGAAACTAAATGAGTGGAAAATAACTCGGGATGGAATATTTGGAATGAACTAGCTGACAATGGAATACAATGGGCTGGAGAATTGATGAGAAATGCAAATTATGAAAATCCCGTTTCTTGGGAAAGTTCAAGTGAAATAGGGGAAACAGGGAAAAGCACTCCTGTGCTAAACAGGAGCTCAGATATGAAAAGAATTCCAAAGGCCTTATGCTTGATATGTGTATTTTGTTAGGTACTGGGATCCATTTTTCTCAACGGGAAAGAGCTCAGAGAGAAAGCTCTGCCCGAGTTTTTCAGTCAATTAGCATATTCTTTAATTAATGAATTAAATTAGAGAATTAAACTTGGGCAATTGGTGAGGATAGATAGCAGTGTTGTAAATTTTACACTTTGGGGATCCTTTTGCTCTGGCCCTTTCCTTCCTAAATGATTGGTTAATAAATCTGACTAATGAAGCATGCAGATAAAAGGTAAAATTTTCAAATGCATCTAATTGACTTAGAATTCAAAGCCAATGGGATTTATTGTCCTTAAGTCATTTAGATGCCTCTGGAAGTTTTACTCATCTATTCCATTGTTAACATTGACAAAATAATGAACACTTACAGTCCACAAAGGGGGGAAAAAAAAAAAGAAAAAGTAAAAATAAGTTTACTTATGGGCTTCAGGAACGGAACTGACCATAGTAATAACTCCATAGACCTTGTGGTTGAAACTTGCCTGAGAGCTCCTGGCAGTTTACTCCAAGTATGCATCAAATAACAAATCACTAAATTGGTGTTGCACTAATATGTGATGCTCTGTAACATCTTCTCATCTCACACTGAATCTTGGGATCATTTCCTACAAGCCTCTGCTGCTGGACAGGCAGTTCCTAAGTCAATGGTCTGTCTTACTCTCTCTACATAATGTTAGATATAGATTCTCTACAGCTTTGAAATGTTAATTTTCTTTTGAACAGTGTGTTTTAAGGCTGTTTCTGGTGAGACACTTTTCCCCTCAGATACATTCTTTGTAGTTTCTTGAGAAACTGATCAACTATCTCTTGTTTTCTACCTCTCTAAGGTCTGGAAACCCAGATTTTGCTACCCCATGGCAGGGCTGCACCAGCTGGTACACTCCCACATATTGTGTAGCACAGTCCCTCTCCCAGCAGTGATGTCCCACCAGGCCAGTCCCAGATAATCAACTGGGTTTGTAGAAAAGTATATGTAAAATGACTAAATGTAAACTGAGTAAATGACAGTCCAAGGTGCATGGGCCATGGAGCAGAAGAAAGCACAACTGTAGGTGCCACAAAAAGGCTTGTGAGGCAACCGGGAAATGAGGGAGCCTCTATGAGCAGGACTTTGAGGTTAGGCAGTGGACCAGTTCCTTGGTTTACCATGTTTAGCATCAGAAGTTATTCATAAAGTCGCTGGTGTTTGCAGCGTTTTCAGCCTTGTTTTCAAATTGTAGGCTTTATTGTGACGACAGTATTATTGTTCATTGTGCTGTCAAAAAAGCCATGCAGCAAGATGACTTCCAGTAGTTCAGCTTGCTTGGATTGTATGTGGCTCCTCATACTCCTCCACAAATCCTCAGAAGTTACTGGTATTGGATTAATGTGCTAGTTTCAGTTTAAGGCAGCCTTGAACGGTTGTTTTTGACCCTAGCTGTATGCGTGTCTCAAGGTGGCAACTTTGAAAGAATAGAAGAAATGCATAAGCATTGCTCTGCTATTCAGTTTTAGAAAACCTTGAGGCTAGTGGCTAGTTTTCCATTTTCATACTTTTACTTTGTTTAAGATTAAATGGACCAAATTCAGAGGTCCCATTCATTGAGTTGTCACTCCAAAATTTCCATGGGTTTGAGACCATTTACCAACTTGGGTAAAGACTAGAAGATGAGATCAGGAGATAGAGTCTTTGGTAAACAGAAGCTTCTAGATTTCTATTAAAATGTTTAATTTTTAAAATCTTCAGTGTTCAGTGCTGCTGAGAGCAGTTACAGTTTACATGATATCATCATCTCAGAAATACAGTGTGATGATTCAGCTTCTAGGATGAGTCCACTTTGCTTCTACCCTCTTTTTCAGATGAAAACATTTTTGACATTTGAGGACAACATGCATGAAAGGTTTTATGCTACAGAATATTGAGATAAGCAGGGAAGAACTTCCTCATGAGAACCATGGGAGTTCCTTGCATTAGTCACACTAATAAATAATAGACTGTACCTACTGAGCTCCCCTTTGAAGCAGACCTCCCTGTGCTTAAGGAAAAGCTATTATTGGATTCTTCCTTTTAAATTCCTCATTCAGTTTTGCATCTTGCTTTGTGGAGAGCTGCTATTAGTTACTAGTGTTTGTAGGAACAGAAAAGTTGGGAAAATGCTGGTTTTTAAGTGTTCTGTTTCCTTTCACTAAATGTCCAGCAAATTCCCAGTTGAAGAAAGCCTTATTCCACCCCCTCCCCCTGCACCTCTCCTCTGTAAGGTTTTTGTGAATTGTGCTTCTAATTCTCTACCTGCCAACTCACTGTTTATCTTGGTCCACCATTTCCTTTCCATTGTGTAGTTCCCCTTTGCAGGACCTTTTACAAACAGACCTGAGTAAATGCTATTGCATTAACATACCGTGGTCTCTACTAAAAGCCCAGTAAGAATCAATGCCTTTTTATTTAAAAGTTTGCTACGAGTTATGTTCTCCTTGTATATTTAGCTGGTGAGGACCAGAACCCCTCACAGCATATCTGAACCGACTCTCCTTTGAGTTGTGCCAAACAGCAGAACAGCCCTGGTTTACCTGGTCTCCCACGACAACAGACTTGATGGCAGCCAAAGAGATCGAGAGGCAGCCGAGCGTGACAGCCGACATCAAAGGAGAATGCCACACCTTGATCCAGGCTTCACTCTACCTGCCGGGGCAAACTTATTAACGTGACCACCCTGAGAATTCAAAGGAGCAAATGCACACAAGGCACACAAAACCCAACCACTCAAATCTGAAAATGAAAATAGAAGTCTAGACAGCTTTTCTTCAGAATTCATTGCTGCTGACCTAATTATTTGGATCCTGTGCTTTATCTTGCTCTTTTCAAAGAACAAGAAGAATAGTTAATTTCGCTTAATAGAATAATTGAATGTCATAATTGTGGTGTGTTTTTTTTTTTTTTTACTTCAACAATAACGTTTTAGTTAAGCTGCCATCTCTTTCTGTAGATCTGCTAATGACCAGGATGCTCACACAATGAATTAGTTAATTCTTTGTTTCCTTGCTGGACCATTTGCACTAACTTAAGCCGATGAAGATTTTGTGTACGTGCATGTGCTGTAACGAATGTTTTTGTCTATGATGTCCTGAGCTGTAAATCAAATCTCCTTTTCATTCATGATTTGCCACATACAAGAACTACAGAGAAGCAGAGGATAATTAAGATATGGATTTGTCTGAACAGCCTGGTTTTTTTGAGATGGGATGGTTACATTTGTCTGTGTTTAACCAACATCGCATATAGGAAGAGTTCAAATTCCAGATAGTTTGAAATTGCAGAGTGTGAGCCTGTTTTATTTTTGCAAAACCGGGGATTAACTAGGTGCAGGCTTTAGTCATCCAAATTGTACAGAATTTTGGGATGGATAATGCCATTTAAATGAATCTGGTGGGCCTTCTGTCCTAATTGAAAGGATGGATGACATTTTGATGACTTCAGTGGTAAAGTGGCTGTGAAAAGATCTGACTAATACAAAGTGGAAGTTTCGTAATAACTTTAACAAGCTCCACAATTTCTCACATTTATAGTGTCTTCCATCCTGTAAATCCCTAAGCACTTCACAACAATATAAAGCACCAGTGAAAAGCAGCTACCTCTAGGGCAGAAAGTGGTGACCAGCTGGCTCCCAGCAAAGTTCATAGCAGTGAAATGAGGAGGAAAAGTCATTTTGGCAAAGTAAACTGGATTATAAATTAAGTATTGTATTGTCTAAAGGAAATGCTTTGTCAAACACTGTGCTTCTTTTTCATTCCCTTTTAAAGAAAGCACTGTGAATGAAGACCATGTTCTGGTTATTAAATGATTTGTCTATCTCAGCCTTTCCCCAGCTGTGGTCTGGAGTACATTTATTAGTGGTTTGTGGAGACTTTCTGGTCAGAGTGGTGAGACAACTTCAGTTTTCAAATGGTGTTTGTAGCTTCATGTAGCCTCACCCAGGATTTTTCTACTGCCTCAACTCCCACTGAGTAGTCCAGTGCCATATGGTGTAGTAGTGCTTAGAAATGCTGGGAATATGGAGTGCTTAGAAAACTCACTTTTTTGGTCAAAGCCAAATCTGGGACACTTCTGCGACTTGCATATTCAATTCTGTGCAGCAGAGAACACAGGCTGTATTGGTGGCCAACGTTAAAAAACAGAAAAAACCAAAACTATATAACATACTGGTCTGGTAAAAACAGCACTGTTAAAAAGGGATTGATCCTAAACTGACTCCTAAATCCTTATTTGGTTTTATTTGGACCTGGTCTGACCCAAAACAGGGGAAACAAAAGGGAGAAAAGGAGAACAAGAAAGGATATAATTTATTAACTTTACCAAAAAAACATATGCTCACTTTAAACTTCTTTCTTCAGTGTTGCTTAAACTATATTTTTCCACAAGGGATTATAAATAGAGTCTATAATAGGGATTATGAAATGGAGAGAAGATATTGTTCATGAGAAATTCCTTATTTAAAGCTGTTGAACAGTGTAAATGTGTTTAGAAGTGTGAAGCTGCCTAATAACTATCCTCTGGTCTAAAACTTGGCCCAGCTAGGTCAGAACTGAATGTTCTTATGTAGAAGGTGTACTTTGAAAACCCATAGCTAAAACAAAACAGAACAAGCTCCTGCCAATAAAGACCCCAAGATGTAGTGAGGAAAGATTAGCCCAGAACAGAGGGTTAAATCTGAGTTCCTTCCAGTCTGTGTATCCTGCTCTGTTTCTTTCCTTGTCTTCAGGAAGAACCAAAACTAAGTGGGATTACTGTGAAATTTTACTCCAGTTTTGCTAATCTGGGTTCAAAATTTCAATACAGCCCACAGATTTTTGCATAATCTGCTCCAAACACCTCACACTCCATCAGATTCTGGTATGAACCTGGTAATGTCAGTCAATCTGTATGGGACAGAAATTAGGAAGCTTGTGTGTGTGTGTGTGTGTAAGTCAAATGAGTTTGAAATTTTGGTCTGTGCCCTGCAACAATAGTAACAACATTATTTCATTCTTCTACCCATGAGATAAATGTTATCAGTGAGGAAGTATGATACTGATCTGGAATTTTCTGGCCCAGTTTGGTCACATGTTTGCATTTATTTGCTTGCCATTTAACTTCTATTGCATGCTGATTTTACATTATGATTTCCAGGGTGATTAGCATGCCTTTTTAGCAGTGTATTCTCTCAACTTTCATTGCACACTTCGAACATAGATAATATGTAAATATTTCCATTCTGCAGTGGTTTCCACTGTGTGCTCTTTGGATTTAGCTACTCTATGAAGTAAATAGTGGAGCTGGTTGAACTCTTCATAACAAATAATTCATCCAGCAAATTCAGCTCTTCTGTAAATGTAATACATACAAGCTGATTACGATTTTCCCAAATTAGTTCATTATTTGTAATTGTCTGCTGAATTATTTTTGTGAGCAAACTGTACCCTATGAATTATCTGTAATTTGAACACTATGATTATTTACTTTAAGTTATTCCTTGTGTGTGACTGTTCACCTGGTTTTATTTCTGGTCCTGGACTGGATAGGCTGACTTTGGGAAATAGGTGCTTTAGATGGATTTTTCACTCAAGAGTTTAGTGTGAAGAGGATTAAAAGTCTCTAGAATAAAGATGGAAAAGAAAAGTTCTGAGGATGGAGGGAGGGAAAGAAGGAAGGAAGGAAGAAGGAAGGAAGGGGGA
>JANZLQ010000041.1:8065812-8089001 GCA_026212715.1 Elanus axillaris | reverse complement strand
GGGGAGGGAGGGAGGGAAAGAAGGAGAGAGGGAAGGAAGAAAAATGTGTCCTTTCTTATTCTTAAAAGAACTTTGTATTGAGATAGATACATATATCTGAAAACAAAAAGCTTCAGTCAATGAGTTACTGTGCTCAGTAGTACTTCATATTATTGAAATTAAGGTGTATTAAAATTACAGTAGTTTTGGGAGGCCTCATCTGGTATGATACCCAATCAATAATACTGGCTTTGCCAAGAATAAGAGATTAATGGAGAGCTGTTGTGCTCCCATACCTGAGTCTCCTTGTATCACACAGATCACTAGACCATTAGAAACTGCCTTTTACTGGAACTACATAATACCTTAAAAATCCTACTTGATTCTAAAAAGGAGAGAGAATTTACCCTGAAGTGGAAAGAAAGCAGAAATATGGAGAGAAAGTATTTAACTGAAGTGACACAGTTGATCACTGGCCATACTGCAGATAGATCCCAGCCTCCTAGGTTCCTAGGCTGGTGCCACATCCATAAAGCACGACCGTCCCTGTTCTGTCAGGGCATGTTCTTAAGGCGGGATGAGAAGCTGGGGACCAGGTCTGGCCCATTTAATTCTTGGTGCCTCTTGACAGGAATTGCTGTTGCAAACCCTGCACATAATGACAATCTGCACACTTTAATATATCTGCCAAGCACATGAGTTGAATCTGTTAATCTTTATTTTATGTACCTTCATCATTTACCTACCACTCCTCACAGTCACCAATCAGGAGTACATGTGTGGGGCTCTGCACCAAGTGTCTTTGCCAACATACCTGCAGGAAGAAATTTAACTTCTGATCTAGAGTTTACATCTGGCTGGGCTTTATGTGAGCACCTGTGGTAGAGACTGCATCAAGGGCACATTAATGAATCTTCTGTCTAACTTGGCCAAACCTTTTTTTTTGTGTGTCCCAGGAGCTCTGTTTCTGAGAGCTGTACTGCCTCTTTTTCTGTCTCAGGCAGCATAAGTTAAAGACGACTTCTGGCACTACAAGTTCTTTCCCTTTCCTTGAACCAAGACACACCCTAAATGAATGAAAACTCAAATAGTGATTAAATATGTATGCGCACACACACACACACACATATATGCCTCACTCCACTAATATCCTAACTGTAGCCACTTTGGGGCCAGATTCATGTAGGGTGGGCACATATTTGCACCAGATTTAGACCTAAAAGCATGTCTAATTCTGTGAAGTCACAGGCATATTCATTTCCTGGTTTTAACACGCTCATATGGCATGTAAAGTTTTGAAAGGTTAGGCTGGAAAGATCATAAGCCATGTTGTTAGCATGTGTGAGATTTTGTAGCTGTTTGCAAAGTGCTGAGATCCTCAGATGGCAGGTGCTATATAAGTGCCATGTATTATTATTTGTAATATTATAATTCAATTATATATTAATCACTTGCATGAATGAAGTAAGATTTTACTGTATGGTTCTGACTTCCTTTCCTGTGCTTTTGGTTAATCTCTACAGGATATGATTATATTTGCTTGAACCAGATCTATAAAAATCAATCTTAACACAGAACTTTTTTTTAATCTGTTACTGATCTTGGTTTTGTTTAAAGACAGATAGCCCTTTGCCGTTCAGATGTGGGACCGCTGGTGAAAGTTGGATGTCAACTATGTTCAGAGCTGTACCCTCACTGTGTGCGAGGGTGTGTACACCCCTTTCAGACGCTGGGGAAGAAGAGGTTAATCCTTAAGCTGCCTAGAAAAAGGACCACAGTTTTTTCTCCATAGTGCAGGAATTAGGCCAGCTGTAGGAGTTAATTGCTTCCTATACACACCCCGCCACACAGAGCATAAAAGGAGTGTGTTGGAAGGCCCTTGGCTTAGCAGGGAGAATGAGAGAGGAAGGAAATTGGGTCCAGTGTTAGGGAGCAGATCTGAGCAAGGCAATGTCCTACTCTGGTGTTTGCCTGATGTGGGCAGTGCTTAAGGCTGAGTACAAACAAGCTATCCTTATGTGAGGGCTGCTGAGAAGGGCAATTTCTTGTTTGCTCGTGGCCTTTGAAAAGGGCATTTTTCCTGGCTGATTTCCCCTTTCCAGAGTGATAGTCCTTATGAAATGCTGTGATTTTGTAGTCCCTCTTTCTAATGATGTGTCAGTATATCGCACTATGCACATAGGTGCACTTCAGGGTGGGAATGATCCTAAATCATGGGAATTAAGCAAGCAGATAGTGGGGAGTGCTGGTGGTATGCATACAGAGAATTGAGTTCTTCAGGCTGCCTGTTGCTGTTAGGAAAGTTGCAGTAAAGAATATTCAGATGTTGAAGAAACCCACTCTGGTTTCCTTAAATTCAAATATGGCACAGAGCTATAATTTTTTTTTTATTCTGCTTTCACTCCCCCCACCCTGCCCTCTAGTGCTAGGGAACAGCACTTGATTCCAGAATCTGATGCTTTCTGTTTTTTCCTCTCTACAGTTTAATATTACCCATGTTAGCTGGCCATTTTTATCTGAATTTAAGTTGCAGGAATGCTTCTAGGGAAAGGAATAATGTCTGTAAGGACCTGATTGACATGACCTAACTAGTGGCTGATCTGTTTGGTGGAGGGCTGCCGATTCCTGAGCTGCTCTGAATGTGGCTATTGGGGCTGACCACATCGTTGCTTGGAGACCCTGGCACACCAGTGTGAGCAGAGCATCTTCCATGCTGCTGTGGAGGGTGTGCCTTGCTAATCTATCTCCTCAAAGAATAGGGTTTCTTTTACCTCTTGGGCCCTGACATGCCTGTTCAGGGGGTAGGATTTGGCCCTTAGTGAGCGGATTATCTGTTCCCTTGACATAACATAAAGCTCTAGGATTTACGGCTATATAAGAAAGTAATAATCTTGCTGGGATGTGTGGGGAGTTACATACAGTATGTAAATCCCATCTTGAGATAGGAATATGCTCCTTTGAGAGTACAGCTGTAAGAGACCTGCATTATGAAACCTGAAACCATGTAAAATGGCCTGGTTTCATTGCAAACTTGAATCTCACTTTACATGAGTTGAAAGTTTTGCTGTGGTTCATGAACATTTCAAAGCAAACCTGGGCCCAGGTTCAAATAATTCTTTTATTCCTCTGTATCATACAAACTTCATAGCACCATGAAATTTCAACAGAAAACCAGATGAAATGCAAGGCTTTTCACTGAGTATTTTGATACTGGTTTTTTTTTTTCCTTATTTTTGTGGCATTTGCCTGTCTCAAAGTGCAATTCAGCAGCAACAAACCAAGTGAAATCTTCAGGAAAGTCTCTATAAAAGCACTGTGATCCAAAACAGCCAAGTTCTGCACAGCTGCACTACAGAGTAATGGGCAAGGCTTTAGCTGCTAAGCTTGAGGCAGCCACACTCACTGTCAGAAACGAACTGAAGGAATGCAACTCCTCTGGTTTCCATTTCTGCCTGAAGGGGAGCATAGCTCAGTGAACCCACAATGAGACTTGGGGGAAAGAAAAACTAAATTACATTTAAAGAAAGAAAAGAAGCATTCTGCTTTTTTTTTTTTTAATGATTGAGTGATGCTGATCTCTTCCACATAACATAGATAAGGTTACAACAAGCCTTTCATTATAAGCCCAATACTGAAAGCGACCCCCACCAAACTTTGCCAAGCCAAAAATCAAGCTGTCTGAAATTTCATAGGCAGCAGTTCAGACCAGACCAGATTGTCCCCTCCTGGCATATTTGCTAAGGTGTGTAAAGAGGAAAGGAGGAGGAAAACTGAAAGTATGCAGAGGGAAATAAGTTCCTGTAAAAGAATCAAGTTTATCCTACTACACATGCCATGTTGTGCTGTTATCACTATCTGATGTTCTTAAATATAGTCTTCCAAATTAATTTTCTTTACAGGCAAGCAAATATTGAGCCTAATGAGATGTAGTGTGTATTATTAGGTTTGTTAAACAGGTCAGACAGAGGAAACAATGTGAACAGCAGAAGAATTCACTCTCTGCCCTGGTCTTTGATTAGGGTCAGTTTGTAACACAGGTGACTCTTGTCAAAGCCTGGAATCAGTGTTGTGCTTTGATTCTGGAGAATAGGAGTGGTCTTACATGCTGTTTGAAAAACTCTGTTGCAGTGCTGATTTACACATGCAAATTATAGCAAGTTATTGCTTAGGTTCAAGTTAGGCTCTGCTTCCTTTTCCACTGGAAGCATATCTGCAAAACACCAAGTATTTGTTACCATGAGCAGAGAAACTACACTGAAGAGCATTTAGTGATAGGAGCAAGAAGATACATCATCTTGTAGCAACACCAGTATTGCTTCTTTAGTGACAATGAAAAACTTCAGTTTTCAGTTTGCCATGAATGTGAAAATGGCAAAGGTGTCAATGAGAAGTCACTGCTGTTACCAGGTATCTTCCCTCGGACTAACACTGACCCAGGAAATAAAGCATGACAGTGGATTGTGAAATTGCACAGGGCAAACTTGAATTTTTTCCCACCCTCATAGAAGAAATTCTAGGAGATTCATAACCTCAGAAATAGAGGAAAAAATTAAAACCATGCCAAGCCATTCTAAATTGGACTTCATGATAAACTGAGATTTGATATTCCTGGATAATTACTAATGAGAACACTTTCCCTTTAATTATCTTGTGGTCACCATTTCAAAGGTGATTAAAGCTATTCTTCACTAGATGTGGTTATAGATTTAATGCAAACCTGGTCTTTCTTGTGGTTTTATCACAGCAATTAAATCTGGCTTGCACACAGACTTTGTGTGGCATGAGGGATTTCACCAAGCAAAATGATTTTACCCTTCAGGCAATGTTAAATTTAGGAAAAATATAATTAATTATATCAGACAGGTATCTATTATACATCATGCACACATTCTTAGAGACCAGGGGGCCCACTTCTACTCAAAACAGAAACAGTCATTCCTTCCAGCTCTGGTCTTAAGCACAGTAGCAACTGTTGCCCGTTCAGACATGTCTTAATATCATCATTTTTATTACCTGTAACAAGCAATCATCCATTCTCTGAGAAGAAACAATAGAAAATCCCAAGTTTTGAATGCAAGTTCTCCCTTCCTATCCCATTTTCACTGAGTGTTTCATGGTTCTTCACTTTCTTTGTGATTGTATGTAGCAGTTATGAATAGGAAATAATGCAGCGTTAGCCTATTATAGTTACAGGCTATGTAATATGTTTCTATTTAGCTTTTATCTGCTGATTGTAAGATTATCTGATTGCATTTTATTTCCCCCCCCCCGGACTACTCGATGGGTTTGTTGCTAACTTATCTAATACTGTACAATTCTTCAGCCCACAAAAATCTTCCAATTTAACTAGGGTTTTAGGCCTTCTTCTAAAGACAAAAGGCTGCATTTTCAAAAATGCAGGTAGGCACTCAAGATGCCCATGTCAGTGATATGGCATGCTACTAAAATGTCTTTCATCAGTGGATCTCAAAGCATTTTAAAAACATTTGCAAAGCATCAGGGAGAGAGAAATGTATATCCAGTTTACAGATGCATGAACTGATAGACTGTAAGTTATAGATATGCCATGCTAAACATCAAACTACTTTTGCTTACATTAAAAAGAGAGTGTTTGAGATACATGGGTGAGATGGGCATTTGTATTGTTGGTGGGGATCCTCCCTAACCCTCCGGATGGGTTACCTGTAGGGGTATAGAGCTAGACTTAAAATGTTGTGTCTATATGCAAGCATAACATGAAAATGAGGATATAGAGCTAACTTTTCTTGTTTTGCTTTCTTCTTATGCTCTACAGAAGTTTATTCATCTATCTGATTAAAATAAAAAAAAATAATTAAGATAGTCCTAAGGAAAAAACAGTGGTAGAGAACTAGTTTTACAGTTGAATTATTGAAGTAGAATGCTGTTTGGGAAAATAAGCTGTGAAATCTTACAGAGCTGTTACCAGATTTCAGCTGTATCTTCTTTTATTGTTTCTTTTTAAATTCAAAAACCTTAGTTCTTGAAAGAGTCTTGGAAGTATTACAACATTCAAAGCAGTGACATTGTAAAATACAGGGTACTAATCACAGAGTAGCTGTGCAACATACAGCTTTTTCTATCTGTCATATTTAATAACTAGGCTATCATATCATTTGATTCTCATGTGCCAGAATCAGAGTCCTACCTCTCAACAGTTTGGAACCATGACAAAAATAATATCACTCAGCCAATCTCATGACTCAAGTGACCTTGGCCTTTGATCTAGTCAGATCTTATCAGATCTTCAGAGGGTCAAGGTACACCTGTTTTCAGTATTTTAGCATTTTAGCCTTAAGCATTAAAGGGCTACAGGGGACACACTCAGAGGAAAAGGCACTGCTCTGCTCTGTGTGTGTGCGTGTGTATGTATGTACATATATGCAGCCATGTGCCTCTGCCTGGGGAGGGGGGTATGTTTAATAATACAGTTTGTTATTTAAAACTGAGTTTAATCCAAATCAAAATGATTTTTTTTCCTTGCAGATAGCATACACATTTGAGAGTGTTGTTAATGAAAAATATTTCCTTAAAAATGTCCTTGCAGCATGCATAGAGAAAGAGAGGCAACTTGGCAGAACAGGTATCATATACATGAAGTGCATTAGTACTTAACAGCACACAAACATGCTTTGTGGTGTGGGAAACAGCATGATCAGGTGCACATCTGCCATATTAAAGGATTATGAGAAATGGGGAGAAAATAACACTTAATTCTGAATGTAAAAATATTCTGTTTTTTAAAGAGGCGTCTCTTAAAGCAACCATATTATGAGATATAATACTACAAAATCTTCTTGATTTAGCACTATAGAGACTATTAATGCTTATGACTGCTTAATTTCTCTTTCTGAAGCATGCAAGAAAGCCATATGCTGGAATGTAGGAGGTTTCTAGCATGTCCATTTAGAAAGGAATAATATTCAGCCAGAGGCACTGAAAATAACTATTTTGTTGATAAAAACACACCAAGCGTTTTATTCCCAGCTATGAAGTATGGAATAAACTTTTGATGATCAATGCTGACTTCTATTGGAAAGTTGTGCTGTGTATACACCAGGCTAATGTGTATGCATTGTAAGTTATAGAGATATTATTATCATACAGATCATTGTTTGCAAATGGGAAGCTTGGAAGGCTATGAAGAAAATTTCTCATGACAATTATTATGTACAGTAGGTGTAGAAATTGTTTGCTTGTGACCCTCAGTAATTGTTAGTGAGGCATGCCTGCACATCTATCACGGAGAAAATGAGGGCTCTCCATTTACAGAAATACGATGGTTTTACTGAAATGTATACACTGAAGTGTTCCTGAAGTTCCCTGTCCCAGCCATGCTGCCGTACAACCTCAAAGAGCAGAGCAGATGATTTTGGTTGCATGTTACAGAAAATGGTGATTATCCCACTATAGGTAAGGATCAAGGCATAGTGGGTTTAATCTATTTAATATAAAACGGAGACTGCAGTTTTATGCAGAGCTTCTAATCTACAGTCTACAGCCCACTACTCTGGGTTCCAAGTAACCATTTCTTAATTTCATGGGTGGTTTTCAGTAACAAGGAAAATGGCACGAAAAGTTTTCTTTGGTGGCATTAGACCAACTTCCACCATCAGTGCCTTCCACCTGGGGCCCTTTAATAAATCCCACCATATAGCAGCACTAATTTCACTCATGGGATGCTTCTGCTTGCAAAAGAACTGCTTGTGTGAGCCAGGGTTATGGAATTAAACCTTTAATATTGCTCTAACAAAGCAGGAATGAACAGAAAGAAGCTCATTGTAAAGAAGAGAGAAACGGGAACGATTACTTGTGCTTTTGTCCTAGTTCGGCTGCAGCTTTCTTTCTGGTGCTCTCTCTCAGTTACTTTTTCTTTATTTTTCCTACTTTTGAGATGGAGGGAAATGACCAAACTCATCTTGCATGTATGTACTGAGGGGGATGCTGAACTTGACTGAACACTGCCTATTTCACAGAGCTGTTAAGGAGGTAAACATGTTTGTATTTGTGAAGTGCTATAATGTATGAATTATCAGTTATGTTAACAATGATATTTTTATAAGTCAAAGCAGAATGGGCTGTATTCCCTGACGGCTCTGGGTAATTCTCTATCCACCTTCCTTTCCACACAGGTGAAATACAGTGTCTTAAAAAGACTTGGATAGTTGGGTTATTTGGGTTTGTAAATAGGATGAAACATAGAAGTCCAATGTATTGTGGCAGTCACTTTCTTCACAGCCTGCATACTGTTCTTTTTACATCAATCATAGACAAAAAGGGATGCATTGGTATAAAATGAGTCTGCAACAATTTCTTTGCCTTCAAAAGTGTCAAATTTCTGTGCCACAAATGATAGTGTGAGTCAGGTGAACTGAAGACCTCTTTAAATTGTAGATTTCTTTCTGGTTTTCCCTATCCATTTGAATTAAATAACATAAAGCAGCAATAAAACACTTTTTCTGCCAAAGGCTGGATCCTGACTAAGTATCTTGGCTTCTTTCCATTTCCTATCCATCCCCCAAACCAGCTCTGTGCTCCTTACTGTTTTCATTTGGCCCCAGGCACTGTTTCTCCTTTCTTTGTAGCTGAAGATATTTCCACCTTTTCCTAAACCCAACAATATTACTTCTTAAGGGGCAGGGCAAATAAGACACCAGCTTCCTCTGGTCACTTCTGTCATCCTCTCCACTCTGTTTCCTTTTCCACTGGTCTTGGATGCACTGTGACCTTTCTGTGCGTGGCATAGAAAGCACAGTTAAGCAAAGCAATGCTCCTTTCTACAATGTACTATGTGCACCCACAGATCTGAACAACAGACTCCTGCTTCAAAAGACAGACATACACAGTTCCTCACAGCCAATTGCCTAGGAACATCGTTTAAGGTGAAATGAATCTGATGGGACTGAAAAACTACATTTCTTCCTTTTATATTGTTCAAGAGCATTCAATGGCTGCACTGAAGTTTTTTGTATTAATTAGTAATTTCATATATTGTATCAATCAGGAAACAGATGCAGTTAGACGTGTAGGAACAAGTTCTCCATGTAGGTGAAACAGAAGGAGTGATGGTGTGGCTCTTGGACTTTGTGGGTATGTTTTGGTTGCAAAGTGAAAAGTAAAACTTGTAAACAAACATGTTCTTCGCTTTAACCTTGAAAGTACCATTATGTTAATGGGACTGTCATATGATTAAAATTAAATTTGTGGGCACGACTGGGGACTTGCATTTCAAACATATTTCCCTGTTAAGGGAAAGGATCAGTAAACTGTAGTTCTGCTAGTAATAGGGAAGAGATGCTTGGATTTCATTGTTGTAAGGAGCATAGAGAATCTAATATTGTAAACTCAAACATGTGAGTGACTGTAGTAGTTGGAGCACTGGAGTAGAAACTAGAAAGTTTGGGTTATTCTGGACTAAGATTGCTGCTGTCTTCCTGTGTCACTTTCAGCTATGAATTTGGTGACCTGACTATAGCTTCTCCATGTTATATTATCAATATAAATAACCTAATCATAGACTAGCTATTCTGCAATCCCAGTACAACCTTTTCAGTAAGCTAAGTTAGCCTCAGCAGGACCCTGTGCTTTTATCATGCTTCTGGCACTACTTCTTAACATATTCTGGAGGAAAGGTGTGATGTTTTGACAGCTGATGTTATGGCTTCAGTGCAAGTACAGACACACCTGCTTCTGAATGTCTTTTCACACAACTTGTGGTTTACCTAAACTATTCAGGACCCTGAGAATGTTTTCCCCCAAAGCTTGCTTCGTCTCAGGTCAGGAAGTACAAAATTGACTTCATTATCCTTGGAACATACATAGGATTTGGGTGTAACAGCTGGGGAACAGGTCATCTTCAAATGTATGCAAGAATGAACTGAATGAACTGTCCAGCTTGGAGAAAATCTCATGACTCTTAGAAGACAAACAGCTGAGTCAAAATAGAAAAGAAACACACATGTATTTATATCTCCTTCCCTCTGGAAATGACATCCGGACATTGGCACCCTATTCCTTGGACTACTTAACAGATGGGTTCATGTGTTACTGCCAAAGTGTATTTAGTGGGTCACACTGGTAAGTTGAGTGTTGTATCTATCCACTCTTGGGCAGCAGCATGTGACTGCCAGATACTACTTCCAGATCTATATACAATCTTGCATATATCATTGATGATGCTGATATAGAAGTTCATTAAGGCTGAGTCTGTCTGTCCTTATGTATGAGACTTCATTGAAGTGGGAACTTTGTGCTGAGATCAATAGGATGATCAAGCCATAAGAAAGGAGCTGAAAAACCCTATTGATTGTTTACTACATTAGGACTGAAAAAAAAAAAAAAAGATTTTGAATGATGCCTGGTATTCTTAAAAAATTGTAATGATAAAACAGTTGTCTGATGCCTTCAAATTAAGTGTTTTCTCTGGTAGTCTAAGCATTTACCTAAGGCTTCTAAATTCATTTCCTAGCCTGACTAGCCAAGTAACCTTTCTGAATTTATTTATATTGTCTTTATATTTGTATTCAATTACTCAGCATAAATCAGAATGAGAATTCAAAGCCCCCTTCCACTTTAGCTTTATCAGTATGCAATGAGACTGATCCAAAGTCTGCTGAAGGCAGCAGATGGGGCCCCACTGACATTAGCTGACTTTGTCTCAGAGCATCATACACACTACCCCAAACTCTGGTCCCCTGTATAAGGCATCCCAGTTCAGCCAAGTGACAAATCATATGGGTTTTATGTCCTTGTATACATGGAAAAAAGTAGTTTTGGAGGTCTCTCCACATCCTTACTTAGGTACATAAAAGGCTGCTCTTGCTATTTAAAAAAAGAAAAGCAAAAGTTCTGCTAGCAACATAATTAAAGGATCCTGGTTTCTTATAGATGTATATGCTGTGTCACCATGCTACCTGCTTTACTCGCTGCAAAAACTTCAGATACACTTTGGGCCTCCTATAACACCTCCTGCAGCAGTATCATTAGATGTTGTAAGATCCCTATCACTTACTTGGTTTGCTACTGATCTTTTTTTAACCTGTTAAATGACCAGAGGACAGCAATGTATTATAACTAGTGCCAAGCTGCAGGAGGAATTCTCTCCATGGAGAACTGATACGGTCTTTCTCCTCTGTTCAGGTACTGACTTTCAAAAAAATACAAAATCTAATTAATTTGGGGATTTCTAAGCTGGACGGGGATGAAACAAGTGTGTCAGGCTGGGAAGAAATTCATCACTGAAGGCTCAAAGTCAGTGGGTGATGTGGGCAAAGAAAGTGGTTGCTAGACCCAAAGTCGTTATGAGGAGAAACAGATGGTAAATAAGCAGTATGATTGCATAAGCCTGATTTCTGCTAAATATTTGAATTCTCTGTGCCAACCATGGGCCAGGTAATTATTGGCCTTTTCATGACAGAATGAATACAAAACATTTGTGTCCTTTGTTAATCCACATGAAGGTGTGGAAAGCAATTTGTAGTCCTGCTATGCCATTCTGCTTCAGGAAAGGTGGCACAAAGTCAATGTCTTTGTTTTCTTTATCCTTTCATGAAAAGCTCTCAGAGAGTTAAATATGGTATGCTGTCTTTTGGTGCTCTTTTGCCAGATATCGCTCCAGAATGGACAGGAAGATATATTTTTTTTAATACATTGATAACTTTTTCCAGTGGAGTCTCTAACTTAACATCATAGACTGTTCCCTGTCTGTGATGCCTATGCGATCAGTTCTCTATGTAAAACCTTCATGGTTTAACCTGGGACAAAATACACTAAGGATTTTCACATGATTAATGACAACCATTGGGATTAATGAAGACTGGCTCCAGCCATGGTGTCACAGATGAATTTTCTGATTCTGATTCTTATAAGTTCAGCAGATCTAGTAAGGAAAACCTATATTCAGCACTTCTTTTTGTGTCTCTCAAAGCTTTAATGCAATGTGTATTTTGCGCTGGACTGTATGAAGCCTGATGAATATAGTGTAAGATGCTCAGTTTGTTAAACTATGGTTTTGTGACATTTTATATATTCCTATCTTTTTCCTGGGTACACAACCTAAGGAGGATATATGTCATCAGCCATGCTAAAACCCTTGAAATATCTGGGAAAGAAATTGTCCTCAAGTCTCAACAAATCATCTTTTTACAGCGTTGAGTGTTAAGAATTCATTTAAGAAACGATCCCCAAGAGGCCACATGTGAACATTGTGCCATCCTAATCTATCTTTTCCTGACTATTAGGTTGATAATGGGGATTCCTTTGCACAGTCATTATGCATTGTTGTCAGTCTTGAGCCAGTTTTATGACCTGTGTCCAAGATATACCCTCATTCTCATTAAAGGCTTAAAATGATCCAATTAATCTCTTGCTTTGTTTCTCCAATTTTTCTGTCTCCTTATAGAACTTTAAAATGTTGGTATTTTTTAGATAGCAGGGAACCAGCATAGCTACAACTATGATCCATTCTTGGTTCAACAGCCAGAGATTTTTATCTATTTCTATTGTGAGTACCAACTTTCAACAAGCAAATCCAACACAGCTTAACATCCAAATGACTGTGTTGAATCCCAGCCATGGCACTGATGGACCATAATAATGAAATCTCTCCTGCATCATATTGGCAGTGTATGTATGTAGGGTGCACTCATGCAGCTTAGTTACTATTTTCTGTTAGAATATGCAGTCAGTATCCATGTCAAAACTTTGCATCATTTCTAGAATGTAGAGAAGATATGGTCCCCTTTAAGATTTGCAAGAGAGTTTTCTCATTTTAAGTTTATAGTATTGGGCATTGAAGGTTTTAAAATAACAGCTTCCTCCCACCCAACTTTTAAAGCTCTCCTAATCAGAAAATGAAAGTCAATCAGTCTTGATTTAAAAAAATACTTTTGACACACAGCACACTGAAAGAAGGATGCAGTAATCATTTAAAAATCATAGTAAAAATGTATTAAGGGTCCAACACTAGTACATTATATATTAGAAGAAGTCCTTGTTTTAGTGAAGTTGATAATAACCAGACTATTCTATTCAGGACAGCATACAGAATACATTGAAGGGAAAAAGGTCCAGGCAAATAACTTCTGTTACTAGTTCATATTCCCCTGTCCTGAAAGTGTGGCAGTCTGGGTAAATGCAGGCAGACTCGCAAACCTTGTCTTTTCCCAACTGACTGCTAGCCATAACCTGCTGGTATTGGAATTAGAAACTGTCTGCACACCCTGCTCTCTATTTGGCTGACAAAGTACTAGCAGAGCAAATTGTAGGTTATTTCACTTTTCAGCATGGGCTGTCACCCCCTAAGTTTGCTGATATGGTGGCACTGGTCTGCACTGTCTCTATTAGAGTTTTTTAAATAAATAGGATGAAAGTGGATGGGTAGGCTCTTTGCAGCTCTCATGTCAGCTGTGTACTGATAGTTCTCCACTTACCTACATTGCCTGATCATTAGTTTGATCACTACCTAATGCCTGATCATTCCTCCTGCAGAGCGTGCTGTTTTATTAAACTGCTTCACTAGTATTGTGGGTCTCTAAAGCTGGGTTAGTTTCTCTTGAGAAAAGTAAAAAAGATCAGAGATACAGATACACCTACCCTAGAAGAAATTGCACTCTCCTTGGTAAACTTCTGTCCCTGTGTACATACCAAATTAATAAAGTTGCGATACCTGATGAAATGACTGACACACAGCTACTTTTGTTTATATATATTGCCATCAGTTTACATGTTAATAGACAAGATGTGTGTTTATGGTAATCATATTTAATCCTATTCTCAATGGATCAGATGTGAACTGTGGGAGGTTGGCCCACTCTCGCTGTTTCTGCTTTCCACCAATGTTTGGAAATACACCAACTTTCCTGAAAAAAACCCCTTACAATATACTGCATGTTTCCAGGCACCAGCTGTCTCCTAAAACACATGACCTCTGGACTGATGCCATGTGACCTTGTTACTCAACTATCAACCTATTTCTGTCTCTCTGTTTGTCTCAGGTATTTTTAATGTGTCCATCACCATGGTTTCTCATACTACTTAGTACTTACCCCTTAATTGTTTAGCAAGCCTAGCTTTTAACATTCCTATGTTTTGATTAAATCTTCCTTGCTTTCGGACCTCCATTGAAGGTAGTGGAAGCATTTCTGTACATTTTAAAAGATACTGGATCACTTTGTTAGACCACATAATGACTTTACTGTAAGTTTTAACTATTTTGGATTGTATTTAAGAGGCATCAGGAACAAAATTGCCTGATGCAATCTCGTAAAGGGTGAATGATATCCCATGTTTTTTGAAAGGAAAGGTGGTTTTGCTATGAACTTTACTGTGGACAAAACACTGCTTATTTATTTTAACTTCACTTAGTTTACCACTGATAGCCATGATGATTTACAATCCTGATTCTTCTCTTCATTCTGTATTTGTTAGCATTGCTGTCCATCTTTGATTCTTTAACAGAAGTTTGATATTTACTGAATATTCTAAATGTGTGGGATTATTGATGGCATGGTTTCCAGACACAGATTGGAAGTACTATATTTGTACAGATCCTAGTCTGTTTGAGAACCTAGCATGGCTGGGACTTTAGGTGCTATTGGATTAATAAATAACACCCACTCCCATCTTTGTTGTTAATGAAAGCCATGTACCTGTGTTATGAAATGCACCTGTATTATGACACTATTATGATGCCAGTCATCCCTATGCTTTTAAAACTAAAAAGGATTTAATTTAAAACAGTAACTTAATAAAATGAAATCCATTAATATCCAGTTTAGTTTAGAAATACAGAAGGTCCACTTTTGGCTCAACACCTTTAAGAAATTGGATCTGTTTAGATTTTAGGAGCAGATGGGAAGAGCTGGCATTTATCATACTCACAATTTTCTATTACAAACAATGCTAGATACATGTACCGTGACATTCTCGAGAACACGGATGTGCCACTCACTGTCATAGGCCCCATTCTTAAGGCTTCTTTAGAGAGAGATGTGAAATTTTGCACTTCACTGGGCTATTCTTATTTCTGTGGCAAGTTAACGGTGGCATTACTATCTTCAAAGGTTCCCAACTCATAGGACTGTCATAGTCAAGATGTCAACGAAGTTCGTATAGTGGCAGTGCAATGCCAGAAGTAGTGGTGCCTTCTGCCAGTGATGCTTGGCCAATACTGTGGATCTATCTGCCTGATTGATTAGGTGACACACATCAGATACAACATAGCCTTTTATTTTTTGAGCAGAATGCTCACACTGGATTTTCTCCTTTTTTGTCTCTCCTGCAAGCTTTCATAAGCTAGAATGCTCATGTATGACAGAATATTGCGTTTGACAAAAATCATTACTCTTTCATCAGCTAGTCCTGCTCTTACAGTCCTGCTGATGAATCCTTAGAGATGCAGACTGCGCTAATTTCCATGGGTAGCATGAAGAATATATTTAATGGGACTGTCCGTAGCTATAGTTTGTGTGTTCCTGCCACACAGCTACATTCCGTCTTTTCATCTCTGCCTGCTTACTAAGGTTTCCAATGGATTGATTGGAAAAAGCAGATGTAATACACCTTACTTTACTCTTAAATCCCTAATCACTTAAACTGACCTTTCCAGTTCAATGGGCTATTGCTCTGAAAGCCACGAAATATTTAGCCAAAATGTCTAGCCCAAAGTCTATTCTAGCCCATCAGTATCTTACTGTCTGCCCAAAGGTTTAGTTTCATCCTATAAAATAATTTTTTTATCCTGTTGTGTATAGCCTCCTGTCCTTCATGTTTATGATAGAAAAACAGCAACGTATGTACTCTTCGACTCACTGGAATGTCAAGACTCTGTGCACTGTCTTGGCCTTCATTTTTCTTAGAAATATGATTTCAGTTTTGAATGTAAGAGAGTTGCAAAGAAATAAAATCTACCCAGTTTGCTTTTTGGTCTTGTGCATAGTCCACGTACAATCGCTATGCATTAAAATGTATTGCACCAAACACTGAATATGCTCTGATGGTGAATCAAGTGCTTTTATAGATTGATAAATGTATCTTTCTATATGTGGAAAACTGATAAGATACATGAAACAAGAAAAATTTATAAATACATTTTTTAAAAAAATATTTATGTTGTTACTGAATACTTGTTAGCCTGCACCACCACCAATTCAGATGTTAGGGTGAATAAATTGGGTTACCGTTTTGGCCATCAATATCTAGCAGGTTTCTAAATACTTATCTACAAAGATATTCCCCAATATGGCTACTCCATATGTTCTCTTAGGTGCTGACTTACAAGTTTAGATATTTACTAGACTATTATAAAAGTGCATGCAGTGATCATTCATTGATGGTTTGATTAGAACACTTTCAACATTAATCTTTATCAACATGTAAGTTAACAAAATGTCATGAGTGACTCCTTTTTTTGGAAAAGGTATTTTTCCCTTGAGCATATTATTTTCTTTTCACTTCCCTTTTAGTTACCACTGCAGGGGAAACAAAACAGAACATGAAGTTGAATCAATATAATGGCAAGCATAAAAAAACCCAACACAACAGCAATCACTGTCTTTTGTTGCTGGTCTGTAATCTCTCCCCTAATTTTTTGATAGCATATAATGTAGATGTATTAATGAAGAGTTAAGAAAGAAAAGTTTGTTATATAATACTAGGAATTAATCTGATTTTCTTTTATAAATAAATAATAAATAACAGATTTTCTGAATCTTTTGAGTAGGACTTTCCTTGACACTTGCAGAAAGAAATAGAATTTTTTCTTTATACATTCTATAGAAAAAAATACAGTTAGAGATTGGGCTATTTCCTTAAGAGTAGATTCATGACCGAAACCCCTTAATTTCAGATGTAAAGTGGCTTGGCTGCATTCATAAAGAGAGCCATGAATTCTTTTCCATCTCAACTTATGTTCTTTGATTTTCACTGAATGACTGACCATTTCAGCACGCTCTCCTGATCGTATATAATTCAGTCCTTGACCATGACAAACCAATCATTCACAACTGACCCTTGAAATTAATTAATGCCAATCACTGCTATCAGTCAAGAGACATTCTGAGAGATTTCAAAAGAAGAGATTGATGTTACATCATGCTAAAGGTAGAAGTAGAAAATGCAGTCAGTCAGTGAATTTCAGTCAGAAGAACTTAAATTACATTTATAGATTGCTAACATCCTTTCTAGTACATGTAGTTACAAGATGGTAGTCGTCAATGTATACTAAAGCTGGAACAAGTGCTCAGTGTGAAAATGCTAATTTTCAGATACTTATATCTTGAAAACCATAGGTGGTCTTGGCATGGAAAATAACATGCTACCTCCAAATTTGAATCTCTAAAGCATAGCAGGAGGCAGATCTAACCAGCACTGTGACCATATGTGTTTGGGATTTCATACACAATAATTAATTTCCATTCTGTAAAAATGAATAATTTAATATAACATCCCACATCAAGAGATGCAAACACAAACTGATACTTAAAAAAAAATAAATGCAATTGAATGAACTTTTTCCTAATTAAAAGCAACTTAAAATGTTATGAATAAAAAAAAAATTAAAAGAAAACTATTTAACTGCTTTTATTTCTCAACATAAGAATCTTATGAAGGCTATCTCTTGGCAACTGGAGGATGTTCAATTGAATAAAGGGCTTAGAAGAAATATGTAATCTGCAAATGGATGCTATCTGTATATGTACCTAACAAACATGTTCTTTTCTAACTGTGCTTCTAGTTACAACCATATTTCCTCTTTCCTATTTGATTTGCATGTGAAGATGAACCATCATCAAAATACTCAATATTTTCACCTAAACTCAATAAAGCTGACACACCTGCAGGCTAAGTCTCTTCATTGAAACAGTGATAACCAATAGGCTTTAATGTCATTCTCTGACACAGGTCAGCTCAATAAAAGTCTCTGGAAATTATCATTCTGATGTCAGATGATCAACAACATCAATGCTGTCGTGTCATCTGGGGGGCTACTTCCCCAGTGAAATGAGAGATAAAGCATATATTGTCACTCTTTATGTCTGCTGAGAACATATTCACACCAAACTATCCAACACGTGGTACTTGTATAAAAACATGTTGTACCAAATCTTCTCTCAAGTGACAGTTGAAGTTTCTAAAAAAAACCCCTGTTAGCTGATGCATTTGTCTCCTGTGTACCATATTCAGCTGCCACTCCTAGCTCTGTCCAAAAGCAAAACAGCCTTTTTTTTCCCCAAATAAAACCCCAGTCAAGTCAAGAGAGAAACAGGAACTGAATCTTTAGATTTGAATTGCTCTGCTAGCAGAAGATTGACTACAAATCAAAACCACGTGCCAGCCTGGAAGATTTTAGCCACCAAAAACTGTTGATCAGTGCTGAAGGGGGGTTTCAGAAATCCAGTTAGTTTCCTAGGCACATTTCAAAATCCCACTAGATGCCAGTCTGACTACATATCTCAGAAAAAATGTGGTCCTTGTGAATGGCCTCTGATGTCTAATACCTGTTGGATCTTGATCCAAACTGTGGAATTAGGCCTGGATCCAGGTCCTACTGTGCAGCTAAAGCTCCATATAGCTGCTAATGACAGAATAATCTTTATTGCAGAATGGTGGAGGCTTGTGGGAGATATCTGTGTGCCTTTTGGGGTGCCTTGCACAGGGTGTATCACAGAGCTGATGGCTGCCAGTCAAGAAGAGGATATTCCTCCACCCTCCTCTGCTTTGGGTGTCAGGGTTGCATTATATTACTAAAAAGCACCTATCAGCAAGCAAAGAACAGCATTCTTTATGAGTAGAAAAAGTGTTTGTTGTTTGACTGGATGTCTGTGAGTAAGAGAATAGCTGATTTTTATCTTTCAGAGCAGCATAGCATCAGTGACCAGGCTTCTGAAGGCCAAAGCCAGAGACAAGGGCTAGCTGTGCTGTGCCACTCATGAGATCTTGATAGATCACACATGTTTGCAGTGGGTGTGAAGACTGTCAAGTGGAAGGATGTTGTTAATGATGACATTACTGCCATTACATAGCTTTTGCTTTTCTTAAGCAATGCTTAAAAACTAGTCTCCTGTGCTCTGCTATTCGTGGTATCATCACTGATATCTGTTCTTTTTAGGTTGCAGCACAGTCTTGCCAGATCTGCAGTCCACCAGAAACACTGTTTAGAATTTATTCACATACACACACATATATATATATTTTCCTAAAAATGCTGGTTCAGCAAAGAACTAGCACTGCAGTGATTTTGGGCAAAATTTTCAGTGAGGTGGTTTCTTAGATTGAAAGTTGATTATTTTGAAAAGTAAAGTAGCTTGAAATGTTTCCTTGCCAAATTTAGTTGCTGGATTGAAGAACCCATTAGAGATGATTATGTGAGAATGTTAAAGATTTCCCCTCCCCAGTATTTCTGTTCATCTCTCAGAGTATATCTGCATACCAGGAGAAAGTGTAATGTAGCGGTCCTGATACTTTTAAGCTAACTTAGGTACAGACATTTCAGTTTACTAGACAAGCTGCCTAGCCACAGCTGTATATTCCTCAGTGGCTGGATACGTTTTTTCCACGCTGAACTCCCTAATGTCCTGGCTACAGTGCCAAGAGGACCTGAAGAGGCTTGCATGTCCTTTCATTGCAGTAAACTTGTTACTGTGTGACTTCAGTAAAGATACTCTCAGCTCACTAACAGCTAGTGCTATCTGCATGGGTTGAAATGGCTCTGAGACAGCAAAGTGGGAATGGTAACAATGAGTTTAACTAATGCCTTTTAGGACAGCATATCTCAACAGAAGGTCTGTTGTCCTTCTGCAAGTACTACTTTTTGCTGCTCTGACTGTTGTTAATGAAGCTGCAGCTCGCTTCTGTCTACCCCTGGTTTCCGGTGTCTGGATTGGTTTGAGGTTGAGAGTGGTTTCCTGTTTCTGTGCAGCTCTGGGGTAGTCTAATTGAAACGACATGTCAGCAAATATGTGTCCAGTGTGGCTAGGGAAAGAGCCAAGGTCCGGTTTTCTGCAGCACAGTGACTGAATATAGAAATCTCCATAGAAATAGAGAAAAATCAATAATCTGATGTCTGATGTGAACAGCAAAGTTTGTCTCCTTCTGGGAAGGCTGGGCAAGTGTGTGAAGGGGAGCATGGGCCTTCTGCAAGAAAGACAAGGAAAAGAATGAGAGGAAATATTAGTGATAAGGAAAAATCTTTTTCAGCAATTGTTCTTTTGGTTTCTTCTGACTTGACTCTGCACATATGAATAAATAGAATTGAGTGAGGAAAAATACTAAATCTATATATCAAGTCTTCAAGAATGAATCCATGAGAAACAGCTTCAAGCTTCTATGCTAAGCAAAGAAATTATTATGGAAAGAAGGGTGATTCCAAGTACTGCTCTGTGTTATGTTTTTTTTTTTTTGATAGTTAAGGAAACCATGGCCATTGTGTGAAGAATGTATCCATTCACACGATTTGATTGAATTTCCACCACTATTACTTTGCAGCTACCAGTCTCTTGGATGCAGTATCTTCTTTCTAACATATTTTAGCAGTCCCAACAGACAGTAGAAATCCATTGTTTCATGCAAAATGCATACATAAAAACAAAAGATGGGCTTGGTCCAAAAGGGCTGACAGTCTAAGGTGCAAATCTTGCATTCAGTTAGGTGGAAACATAAGACTACTCATGCTTTCTCCTATACAGAATACACCCTTCTGAGGAACTTTGTATCAGCATGCAAAATTAGAGCTCCATCTAAGTCTTGGCACATCATACATCTAAATACACAAGCTAAACAGTGGCAATGTTACTGAAGACTTGCTCTTCCATTTTTACTGAGGGAGAAGTAAAGCACACAGTCTCATTGCTGCATCTTTTCAGCTCAAATTCCAGTGGCCCACACTGTCTAGTGTGGTCTAGGGTACTAAGGAGTACCTTTTTACCTGGAGAGAGAAGTGTGGGAGAGCATATTGATACACTGGAGAGGGGGTGAGATGTGTCTGGGACTACCGTAACATGGTCTGTCCTCAGCCCCGAGGTATGTGTCATTTCTGTTCACCTGGATTGCAAAGTTCACCTTTTGCCCTTACCTAGAGTTCTGGGGTTTTCTGCTTTCCCAGTCACTTTTTCTGAATCCCCTGAATCACAGCTTACCACAGCCTACTGGCACAGTCATTTCAGTATGGAGGACAAAGGAAAGAAATGCTTGGGTCCTTTATAGATGTCTGTTTGATAGGTAGCCTTACTGTAAAGAGATGAGAGAGAACATCTGGGAGTTCTTCTAAGAGTTATGTGGCAGGTTATAGCCTGTGTTCATCTTTAAGGTCCAAACCAGTTTTGACAGTAGTTTTCCCTCTCCACCATGCATATTACTGCAGTCCTTATGTAGGTGAGATGGATTTGGACCTCAGTGTCTAAACTACAGATAAACCAAAGGAAGAATCTGAAGTCAAACCCACATGTCTTTGGTCCCAGTCTTAGGCACACGAGCAATTGTCCTTTGTTCCCCATTTCTTTTCCTGAATGGAAAAAGTTGAGATGGCTTCAAGAGAGATTGGACAAGTTTATGAAAGAGAAATCCTTTGAAGATTGCTAAATATGTAGAAACCACATCCAGCTCTGGAAGTCCCCATTCTGAAAGAGGTTGGTGTCTGGGAAAGTATTAGCTGGAAGTGTCAGGCATGCTTGTTTGCCCTACTCTTCATCTTCCTTAGGCATCTGGTAATGACCAGATTAAAATATTTTTTTTCAAATTGAATTTGTGGGGTGATTCAGACCCTCCTTCCTTTTTGTTACAGATGAAGTCACACTCCTTCTCTTGCCATAAACCTGATGTTTTTGATGTTATTCTAGATCCCCTATTTTTCACACCAGAAGACAGCATCACAGGCTACACAGGAACTTATTCTTCATAAATGCTGTCTTAAAGGTAGTGAAGATTGTCTCAGTCTTTGTTCCTGTGATTCTGCCACAGATTTGAGATTCACCAGTGCTGGAGGAGGCCCAAAACCCACTACAGGTCTTGACCTTGTGCCTTACTAGGAAAGACCCTTCTTCCTAGTTCAGTGCCATCAGGCTTTTTTTTTCTTTTTTTCTCACATGGTGGCCTCTATAACTTTTATATTTTGGATGGGTTTTTTGACCAGGTTCTGCTGTGTGTCATTCTGTTGTCCTTTGGATTAATTCAGAGCTGTGCATAGGGGCGGAGGCCCCTGACTATTTGAAGAAGACTTGTGCCCACTGGAACAGTCAACTCCTCTATGGGCTGCACTACCTGATAGGTCTTTTGTCCTACCCAGCATGATTATTCCCTTCATGCTTTGTTATCCCTGCCTCAATCTGTTTATTATTTTAACAAAGGTTTCTATTGTGCCTGCCATCTTTTCTGTCTACGGCATACATGGCAGTGTAAGCATTATAGGCTATTGGAAACAATAGCATTATTTCTGTAAACATAAAAGGGGGAAAAGTATTTTGTGGTTCTGTTCAGGCCTGTGATATCCTACACCAAGACTGAAAGAGCTGAACCTACCTTGTTAAATCCAAATGGACTTCCAGTTGTGAAATACAGTAACTGAAAATGCTGCTGTTAGAAAAATGAAATAGATTAGTGTTGCAAACCTTTCCATGACACTATGGCAGATGTTATTTTCTTCTGTTTGATCGATATATTAAAAGAAGCGTTTGCTGTTTCTTTTCCTTTTAGGGCCATATCAATTTTGTTGCTCGCTGTGAATGTCAAGAGGAACAAGACATTTGACCAGTGTTGCGTTGTATTCCTGTAGAACTTCTAGCAGTCTCAGCTCCTTCAATACCTTCCACAAACCAATTGAGGATTTGAGTCAGGGTACAGATGCAGAAGTGGTTAAACTGGCAAAAACCTCAGTAACTCAGTATATTCATGTGATTGTTGGTGTGCAGTAAAATGATAAAAGGGCTAAAGACATTCTTCTACTTTGGTGAATAAGGAGCTAACTGTGTGGAAGGTGGATCTTGAGCAGATGTGGGGTGTGGGGGAATGATAAAAAAATCTCTGTGAGACAGAGGGAAACAGTGTTTGGGAAATTAACTTTGGCTTTAGGAAACCATCTAGCCAATCTGGATCTGACTACTAGGTTGAACCCTGGACACAGATACTTTCATATCTGTAATATAACTATTCAGGATTATGAGTTATGTACTTGTAGTTGTGTCTTTTGACTCTGTAGGCAA
>JANZLQ010000041.1:8043607-8055844 GCA_026212715.1 Elanus axillaris | reverse complement strand
ATATAAAACAAATTTATGTTAGTATGCTTGCACAGATGCTAATGAATTAATCTGAAGTGTTGTGTGAAATTTGTTGGTGGGTTTTAGACAGTGGATTAAAATTAGAAGGAAAATTGGTACAACAAGAAAAGAGGCATGAAAGAAAAAACTGCAATGGGGGAAATCAGGATAAGAACAAAGAAGGCATGTTTATCTTAAACTTGGGTTCACTGCTGAGGAAGCGGGAGAAGTTCTAGAGAGAAGGTGCATACAAGAAGCTCCTAAAGCTATGTTAGAAGTCTGCTTGCCTGTAGGGTTAAGATAAAATAGGGTACAAAGGCTTGCATGGAAATTGATTTTTTTTCTTTTCTTTTTTTTTTCCCTCCTCCCCAAAGGAAGATGGGGACACAGAAACATGTATGCCTAGAAGGTCTGGAACTAATGTGGAGAGGACACCTGGCATAGCAGGGGCTAAGATAAAGACGGGCCACAGGAACTGGAAAAGAGAGACACAGAGTAATAGTGTAGTAAAGCACAGCTAGAAGTTAAGTTGGAATACATGGTAGAGACAGCTGTTTGAAAGTGTGACCTGATAAACAACTGTAAAGACGGGTGCTAAAATGGATATGAAATTTGTTTATGATGACAATCATAGAATAAACCTAGTGCAGCAAACACTGAAGTTCATAGTGTAATTTTGAGGAAATAGATTAATGGAATGCATCTTGAAGGAAGGATATTTTTGGTCAATACAGAGGGGTTAAAAGTGGCAGAACATTGCAATGCCGGGGTCCTTTGTCAAGGGCAGCTTTGTCAAAACCATCACACAGCAAAGTCAGCTGATAACCCAGAAATGGGAGTAGAACACAATGCACAATAGTCAAATTCCAGTGGAAGAGAGCTATATTAATAGCAGAGGTAGTAGTGGTAATGCAAGTAAATAATTTAAGTAATATATAAAATACAATATCTGATTTTAGTTTTCTCCTACAGAAAAGTTAGGCTTTAATCTGTTTATTGGAACATGGAAATGATTTGACCAAATGTTGTAAGGACAGAAAAGTAGGCTGGAGGCAATCTATTAATGTATGGTTAAACAGTCTACACAGAGCACTCATATGAATAAAGTCTGTAAGAAGATACTTTTGTAACAGTCGATATAATAAAGATATAACTCACATTATTTTTGAGTTCAAAGCACAACAGATTCTAGTTGATTGGAGGCATACAGGCTGCAAACCATTTTGGGTGCTGCAAATTGAGAAGTAGCTTCAGATAACCAAGAAGACAGTCTGTATTCTAAAAAATTAACTTGGAAAAAATTATATATCCAGACATAGTCAGAAGTAACTCCATGACAGAAGAACTGAGAAGAAGCATTACTATAGCAGTACTACCAGAAACCTTAATTAAGAAAGGTTACTGCTTTTCCATAATCTATTCAAATATATCTCTGCAAAGTAGAGAAGGCTGACAGAGAATTGCCTCCACACCTAATCCTTTTCGGTCCTAATTCTTACTCATTCATACTCCTGGATGAGTAATGTGTTAGTAATCATTCTTTCTCAACTTTACAAATAAATAAACAAACCCTACAACCCCTAAATTTCTAAAACAAAACCCCACAATGTAAAACAGAAAAGAACCCATAGTGGGAATATTAGCATAGGCAAAAAAAAAAAAAAAAAAAAAGATGGAAATTTGTACATTAGCTACAACCCCCTGAAATATGGAGTTACCTGAGTTTGGATTTGCAGTACAGCCACATTTCTTGCTTTCACCGAAGAGCAGTGAGTTATAAACCCTGCTGCTCCTGAACCCTTCAACTGTATGAGATGACTAGGTGTTAGTGGCTTTTATAACCTTCCATAAGGCTTTTTAGCATGCTGTGATCTTTAAAAAAGCACAGAGTAGATACAATGAAATGAGTTCAATGAAAAGAGAAAGCATTAACAATGGATTTCTTCTTAGTATTTAATTAGCTAGAGGCCATGTAGGAATAGACTATCAGCACAGGATTCTTGATTACAATCTTAGAACAGATGGGCATTTTTATCTTGAAAGGATGACCAGCTTATCTGTAGTTTTCCAGCTATCATGACTGATCTATATCTTCTTTATCCAGGCTAATCAAGTACAGAAAGTTTATTAAGATGATAACACTGAAAGTTATCACCAGTTATGCTCTCTAATCTTGATACACTTTTGCTGTGTACTGTGTTTCAAGAGGTCTGTCAGCCAACAAAGGCTAAAGTTTGAGGGGTATCATTTACAGGTCTACAATGATTTTTTTTGCTCAACAAGCAACTTAAACCCCAGTTTAAATTGATGGCAAAAGGTTATTGTCATGACAACTCCAACAGGTTAAACACAGGTTCTGAAAACAGGGTAAAATGTAGAAATCTTCCCCCAGGACAAACGGGTTGCTGGGTCTCCCACTGACTCTATTTCCTGGCACTGCCCACTAAACTACCTTCTACAAACATGGAAGAAAAGATTCAGCTGGTAAATATCAGAGTAGTCACAGTACTGGAAGCTATGCCAAATGATGTAGATGAAATGATACACATAGCCAGTGGATGTATGCCTAGGAGAGCTGACAGGTATGTAAAATTAGCATTTGCTTTTTAATACATGTACATTCTAAACATTGTCAAAATAGTCCTTTTGCTATTTATTTTTAAGATTAAAAAATATTCCCCAAGAGATTATAAATCTGGCTTTATCTTTAAATCCAATTATGTGATGAGAGATGTCCTCCATCCCATTGGGGTGATTGCATTTTTGCATAACTGAGAAGAATCAGTTGATTTTGGATAAGTTTAACATCAATACAGCACTGTGTCAATGATCAGGTTACTGCAGGATACTTCAGGTGGAGAGACAGTTCACAACAAATAGAGGTGCAGTGTTTTAATAGTCTGAAAAAGTTTTTGTGTTTTAAAGCTTATTTAATTCCCCTCCCCCCCCCCAAAAAAAATTAAAAAAATCAGAGGCATACATAGCCTTGCTACTTGAATATTAGAACTCCTTCTTGCTTTTGGAGGTTTTGCCTGAAGAGATGTCTTCATGTCTGTACAATCATCTACATGTGTGTAGAATGGAGCACAGTCTCTATCAGCTGTTTTGGCATTTTTTGCCTGGCCTAGACAAGTCAGAAATTCTTGAGGAGGCTGGGTATGGGGCTTTTGACTGAGATCAATGCTTAAATAAAATCTGTGTGCTGATTACACAGTCAATCAATGAGTCACTGAAATTCCAGAACAAGCTAAGTATTTATGACCAGAAAACAAATGTGTATGATTGCACCTCACTGTTTTTTCTCTTCCTCTTCCTAATTTCACCCAGCCTTAATAAATATGAGGTTGTTACTGCCGGTTATATTACATGTAACCTGTTATTGGCTGTAAAGTGCTACCGTTTGCTGTTATTGATCTTACCTATCTTTTTAATTATTGAAGTGACCTGAGGTTTGGTTTGGTCAGCCATGTAGGTCATTCTTCCACCTTAATGATGTGAAATGTTATTGTCAGGGTGAGGGAACCAGTGTGTCCATAGTTTAATGCTCTTTTACATGCCAATTATTCCCCAGACTATAGAACAGCTGCCATCAATTAAATATCAAATCTGGAGGTCATCTGTCTTTTTCTTGACCTCTCTGTGACTGAAACATAGGAATAGAAATCTTTGATAATCTTGCCTTTCTTGTGAAAGAAATTGTTTACTAAAATTTATAGGTGGTGTACCAAAAAGCCAGGTCATTTTTTGCTAGAGACAAATATGGGAACAGAGCAAAAAGCATAGTCACATTGTTGGAGACCAATTTAAATTTAAAATGGATTTGAGCAGGAATACTTAATCTGAGTCAGAGAGATTCTCAGTTTTGACATGTGCTGGTTTTACAAGCAAATGGGTCAGTTTTTCAAAAAAAGTGGTCAGAGACAGTAAAATTTTGGTCTTGATCAGAATATGACCAGTGATGGCATGGTGGTGCCAATGGTGGAATGAAGGTTAATTTATCAACCATTTAGTGTGTTGGTACCATGGATAAAAATACTGCTGTATATAAATTAAGCATCTTTCAGGAATCATGCACCTCTTGTACCATGGAGAGTGCTCTAAGCAGTAAATGGTATAATCCAAAGTTAAACTTTAAGGATAAGTTTTCCAAGGAATTTTTCAAGAGCCTCAAGCCACTGTTCATTACCTTGTAACTTAACAGCCTACTAATATTTGAGATTTGTAGCCCTTTAATTTTACTGCTAAAATATTTAGTAAGTCTCATTTTTCTTGCTGCACCTCTTCCTAGAGCTCATAGGAAGTGGCTTCAGCCTACAATTTGTTTCATTCCAATGTATTTTTAGAGAAATATCTGGCCATTTGGTTTGTGATCAAATGTATCTCTCATATAACTGTCCTCTTTCATTGATGTTTTTTATATATATATTTTACTTTAAAAATCTTTATCATACGAAGGGGCAAAGAAATATTTTGAGAAGAGGTTTTCATTTGTGTCATTGCAGGGTTGTTCACCTTTCCATCAGCATATCCAAACCCTGCTGTTTAGGAAGGCAGTACAGGCTAGTGAACAACAATGCCTGAACCCTTACTCTAAGCCAACCACCCTTTTCCAGTTTCTGATGTTTGCACCAGCTAGTGTTGGTCTTAATTCCCAAAAAAGAGAAAGTTATATAGGCCTTAGAGACTCTTTGGAAACTGAAGCAAATGTTCAGTGCAGAATTTTGGTATCTGCTTAAACATGGCTTTTCAGTGGCCGTGTCATGGCAGGCAGCAAATTTCTGGCTAGTTCACTTTACTGGCATTAGTCCTCAGAGCCCTAGTGACCTAGGGTTTGCCACTTTGAGAGATTTTCTCACTTCAGCTGACAGAGCAGTGGGCAACAAATCACTCTGGGTGTGATCCAAAGCCCAGTAAAGTCAATGGAGACATTTGTGGAAGGGAGGTTAGCAGGACAATCTTTAGTAATGATTTCTCCAGAGTGCTCTCTTACAGTTGGTTTACCATTGATCTGATTTTTTAACCTTTGTAGCAGGCTGAAAAAAACACTTCACTATTTCCAGTCTACTGAGAAAGGCTGAGCTGAGAGCTGGAAGGATGTTTTGTCTGTTTTCTTGACATTAGGCTGGTGAGTATGTACCTATCATCAGAGGGACAGGTTTTCTTAATTTAAATTTTGGGAGGGATGCAGCATAATATAGTTGCTTATTGAGGGCTTTGTAAAAATAAATGAATAACTTAAATTATACTTATAAATGTCTATAACAATCCTCTCTCTTATCTTCCCTGAAATATTTCTTTCTTTGTACTTTCTACTGCAAGAACAATTACTTGAAGCAAATGTGCTTTGTAATATTGCACTGGGGCGCTATGGATTTTTAAAAAGTACCTTTTTTTGCGATATGTTAAAAAAAAATCTTGGCTGATTACAACTTGTTAGCTTTGCTGCTGCTCCAGTTCTGTTTAGGAAAAAAAAATATGGCTTTATATTCCCTCCCACTGATTTTCAACTAAAACAGAACTTAGTTGCCTGCTGATCCTGCTGGCTTTTTTAAATGAAAAACTTATTCTTCTTAAACTACTGGAAAATTATGTTTAAAAATCAGCATAATTTCATTGCCTTTTATTTCTGTCTGTCATGAAAACTGCTAGGCTGCTTTCTGGAACAACCCAATGTAATTTAATGCACAAATTTAGTTATAGTTATGAATATACTGACTGAAAAATATTTTAATGATCCAGAGATATTAGTCACTCTACAGTAAAATTGGCTGTGTGCATACATTGGAAAAAAAAGTATCTGTGTCTATAGGTGCCTCTATCTTCATAACAGATGATTGCATAAGTTTGAGGGTTGGCAGGTTTACTAAAGAGTGACTTTGCCTAGCCAGTGTACCATATGTGTATCAGCCATTTAAATTGCAGAATACATAGAAATTAATTCAGAATTATGACATCACATGCCGGTTATTTTTAAGAATGGTAAGGACAGTCAGGAGAACAGGGTATAAAAAACTTCACTTACTTAAAGATTGACAGAAAATGACAGCATTTCTGATTCTAGGACCACCTGGTGGTTTTGCATCGTTTCCCACATCTCTTCAACAGGGAGGATGTACATTGGACAAACCAACAATGGTGACAAGTTCAAATCTTGCAGAGGTTAAAACTCACATGCTGTTCTGAATCTCCTGTTTATCAAAATTTGTGATCTTATAAAACTAGCCTTTTTTGCTGAATTTCCAACCATTCTGTTTTCATTTATTCCTCCTGGAGTGACTGTGTACAGGTCCTTTTCTGTTCTAATACTGAGTAGCAAATAACGGTCCATAAGAAAGGAGATAAAGGTGTGAGTGGTGCTATATATAGTGTGGTAAACCTCAGTGTACCCTCCAGCAAGTAGTTCAGTGTGCAAGACAAGGCATGGGTTTCAAGACAAGAATAACTGCTAAGACCTTACATAAGCCAGAGAATTTCACTGGAAGGATTATTCTGCATCAAACCCTTATTTTTTGACTGAGTAGGAGGAAGGGGAAACACTGACTACACTGATGGAACAAGTTCATGTGATGGAAAATCTGCTCCATCTCCCAGTTTCCAATGGTTAGTTACATCCACTGTTCAAACCATGTGCCTGGCTGTGGCTGAAAAGATCATAAATACTTGAAGTGTACAGCTTTGCATATTTTAAATTCAGCCAACCGACCGCCAACTGATCCGTAATGGAAAGTTCAAAGAAAATTAGTAGTCTATATTGCAGGTTTCCAGTTCTATGAGAAACCTTTTGGTGTCTTTACTTTTCCTCCCAGTCTCTACTTTTATTACAGGGAAGGTATCACACGTTCTAGTTTGGCACTTCTTAGTGTCTGAATAAAAATTAGCTGGGGAAGCAAACAGGGGACATATTTTTCTGACTTTGTGCAATATGATTTCATCACTAAATTTTGGCCTAGGGTGTGTGACCAACATTGCAGGACTTTGTCACATGCTTAAAAATGAGAGAAAAACAGTTCTAACCCATTACTTTTTGACTGAAGGAATTCAGCTTACCTTGTGTTCCTAGGTTTCTAGAAAAATTTTGTTTGCTGCTGGCTTACTCAGAACCTTAACATAGTTGTTATTGCAGTGACTGTTGTATTAACAAGCCTTCAAATCATTTGGAGTGAAGTGACTGCCACAATAAATCAGAGTAGTGACCCAGCAATGCTAGTGTCCTGTCTTTAACCTTGCCTGGGACTGGATGCTTCAGAAAAAAGAATAAGGAATATTCTTGCTTAAACTCCATCTGTTGGCTTATTTGCACAGTCATATTCTACTAGTAACATGATATTCATACTTAGAGCGGTGGGAAGTCTCTTCCATCAACCCAGACTTGATCTGTTTCTTCAGCAGTAGCCTCTGAGCATTTCAAGGAAGTAGACACAATGTTGTAAGGTTCACCCTGCTGCTGCCTGTACTCCTCAGAGACCATTTCTCACTCATTACTGCAAGTGGGCGAGTGCCTTTTTCAAGCCCTGCAAAACTGGAAAATCTAACAGATGGTAGATATGACCTATATGCCTGAAGTCCCTTCATATCACTCTGTCGTATATCCTAAACTACTTTCCAATGTGCTTTCCCTTGGAAGTCATTGGAATATTCCTGTTGGGTTGGATTATTATATTTCTCTTTCCTGTTTTTTTTTTCTTTTTTTATCCCCAGCTGTATTTAAAAAAACTTAAGAGGCTTTTGTCATCATGTATTTATAGTAGATTTTAAGGGAAGAATAATTATCAGGCTAAGACTTGTACCTCCTGCAGTATACTTCAGGGAACTATAAATCACTTTCAGTGGGATCCACGTTTATATCAAAACTACTGCTTCCATTACTTCCCATGGGCTCTCACCACATAATTTAGCTTGTTTTTCCTAATCGTGTTTTGAAACTGTGGTGTATTGACATCAGTCTAGACCACTGACTAGTCTAACATAATCACTACAAACAAAACTATTACCTACTGGTGATAATCAGAGGGATATCTTTAGCAGGCTTGGGTAAAAAAAATTAGTGTCAGGATGTTTGGCACATATGGTATAAAAAAGAGCTATAGAAAAGAGAGTTTGCACCTGTTTGAATGAGCTTGGTTCTCCTAGTGATGTAAGCACTCTGTCACCTCTCTCTTATGCTGCTAGTTGTTGTGCAACATAGACATTAAGTCTAGGGAGAAATTATGAGGCAGAAGTTAGCTCCTCTCCACTCTCAGTATGCTCATTATTTGCTGAGACACTTCTATCAGTGTTCATCCAAGCTTTAGGTTGTCCTCAGTGAGATGAATTTTCTACTTGTCATATAGGCAACAATTGGTCCCTTTTGTACAAGCCAGAGAGCACAAAGATGTTTCATCAAAATAGACCTTTAAATTTTTAGAACATTGTTTTCTCTAATTACCAAGGAGAAAGTTATGCTCCTCCTGGCTAGTAGGTCATTAAAAAATGATGCTAGTGACATCTGTATGCTTTCCTGCCAATTGTACAGATCCATAATGGTCCACAGAGTAATAAATGTAACATTCCAATATTTTAGAGCTGATGTGGAGGGATAATACAGGAGAAGAGGGAAGTTTGGATGGTGGATTTTAGCTCAGATTCTGTAACAAGTGGCAGCACTAACTAAACTGCCATATCATGCCACCTTCCGTCATAGGTGTCTATTGAACTCAATGTCAAAATTACTGTTAACTTCAAAGGGGATGAAATTGGGTCCAGCAGTGCTTGCAGTGTATGCTCGTTGCTTGCAAATAGGCTGAAAATGTCAAGGCTGGGACTTCAAGGACAATACTGGAAGGGATGGTTAGCGAACTCTGCCTGCACTCCAAAAATAACCCAAGGTCAGTTTGAGGTGTGTCCAGCACAACTGAGCCTTTGAGTCAGATATCTAGATTTAAAACAGCAGAAAAAAACAAGCTGTAAATTTTGTACTGATGCAAAACTCTAATCTATCTTGTGAGAAGTTTTTCATTGTCTTCTTTGCATATGATAAGACCTTTCAATACCTGCATGTGAGTGCACATGTATGTTTTTGTGGTCACATAATGTTCCTCTCCTCTCCTCCCTAGACTGGATTATTCAAATGTAGCTGAGTTCCAGAGCTTGGAACATAGCTAGCAAATAGCGCTAGCAACCGAATTCAAAATTAAATGATCAGATTTCAATTTTTTAGAAAATAAATTAACAATTAAATTTTAATAATGCATTAAAGTAGACATGAAAGTTCATTTTTTAAGGACCATTTTCCCTTTTAAATTGATAATCAGTTATTTACAGTAGCTGAACTTCTATCATGATACAATAGATACAAAGGTATTTCTGTTAGCATTTGAGACAAGTAGGATGCTACCCCTCTGGACTATGTATGTTTGGACTACTGATGGGAAAACTGGTTTATGTCACATAAGGAGAGTCTTGTTCTCTTCAGCCAAGTGTGTCTGAAGTTCAAAGAGAAGTGAACATCTACTGATCTATATACTGTCAGCTTGAAAAATTTTATAAGGAGTGTCTATTTTCCTTTCTGTCAAAGCAGGTCTAATATTCTTGAAACAGATATCAATATCCCCATCACAACAGATCAAGAATTTTTATGACTATTTGTACTGGAAACTATGGACTAGTCAAACTAGGAAATATTTGTTGGAGACAGTAATTTTTGTGAACTTCCTAATTAAAAAGAAATTCCCCTCACCCTTTTTTTTTCAGCTGAAAGCATTTATTTTCATTTGAAATCACCTTTCAGCTTCCAAGCGACAGTTTGGAAATAAGCAATGCAAAATAATTTCAGCAAATCCCAGGTTTCTCACTCATGCTTCCCCTTCACCTAATTTTTCATTGGTTCACAAACATTTTCAAAATTTTGACTTGTTCTGATACAGGAGCTGAAAAAAATCAGGTGACAAATTCCCATGGGATAAGAAAATCATGTTGATCTACACCTAATTCGTCTCTTCAGCATTCAAGTTACTGGAGAATAGGATATTAACAGTCAGCTGAATACCAGTCCCACTTCCAAGGAGCTTAGGTGCTCATATTCTGCTATGGACTAAACATTTTTAGTTTCAGTGATGGATTTCTACAAATTCATCTCCTTTCTTGACAGACAGTATTTTCTTACAGCTTCATAGAACTGTATTCTGCTAGCAAGATGGTTGGATGGCTTATGTTGCAGATATCAGGCCTGCATATGTGTACTAGAAAAGTACATTATCTTTGCTTCAGGGATCACCACTGCCTGCCTTTATTTATACTCCACTAATGTACCCTCCAGCCCTGTCATTCCAATAGTATTGTTGAAAAGAGCTTGATCCAAAGCACATTACAGAATTGCAAACTCTCTTAAGAGTTTTGTGGCAATGTGGCAAAAATGGTTATAACTTTTGAAATGCTGTGGAAATGTTTGCTGGAAGCCAATGAATTTCCTTGCAAAAATGTCACAAACAAGTGGAAGTGAGTAGAAAATCTGGGAAATCATTCAGATTTTTACAAAGAAAGACAAAAAAAAAAAAAAAAAGGAAAATTAAACATCCCAACCCCCGCAACCTGTTGGGTTTTGCCTAGCTTTAATCAATTCTTTATGACGTCCTCATTAGTCCAGACTTCAAGGTCAGTGTATTGAGTCTTCTATCTGGAGAGGAGCTTTGAAAGGAAATGTCATTATACACAGTGCCTGTATGGATCAAATATGCATGTGTTAGTTTTACAGTCTGGTGTCAGTGTTGCATTTATTTATTTGGGACAGCGGTGATAATGTGTAAGCCATTTTGCTCCAAGAGAACAATGCACTGGGATATTTTTTTAAGCATTAAATTCTGGTTTACTCAGGGCCTTCTCCACCCACTTTAGATGAGGGAGGAAAAAATCTTGGCAAGCGGATGCTCTGAGGGGGCACATGGAGGCGTGTGTAATCATCTTGCCAGTTTAATTAACAGTGCTTTTGACTGATATGTGTTAATGAGGATAATGTACAGTATGGAGGAAAGAACCCTGTGTGCTATATTAAAGGGACAGGTGCTGGGCATACTGGAAAGTTCATGCTACTAAAAGGAAATAAAGTGTATGAAATGGCATAGAAAGTGAGGGAGAGGAAACATTTCTGAGAGCGCTTGTAAGGGAGTAAATCTGCGCACCCAGTTCACGTGCCTTCAAAGGGGCTCAGGGTGGAAAATGAGGGAGTGGCGAAAATCTGCTCGTTGGCAGTACAGTTCTGCATAGGCAGGCAGGGGAGAGTGGGTCCTGCCTCCCTGAGCCAGGCAGACCTCACCAGCTTGGCTCACCTGTGTAAATGCTCTCCGGTGCAGAAATGTTTGGAAGAGCAGGCCTAAAGTGTAACGCATTTGACATTCTGTGCTACTTCCTCTAAAATGACACCATTTATAGCTAAGAGCAATCAATGAAAGATTTCCTTCTGCATAAGGGCCTGATCGTCTGATGTTGCAAGAGCCTTCTGCAAGGTGCTGACTGCCCTCAACTCTTAAGTGAAATCAATAGGATTGGGCACTATCATTTTTAATTCTTCTTATTTAGGGGACATTTTTTATTCCTTTTCCTATGCTTTGAAAGTAGAACTAACTGTACAGGATTCATTACCAGCCTGAAAAGAAAGGTAAGAGTTCAGCGTGGCAATCTTATTTATCCTGAAGATAGTGGCAGTGTCCTATTAGGGGCTTTAAACGTTTCTGAAATTTGCATCTTCCTACAGTCTTTACTCCAACAAAGTTAGATACAAGTGTTTGCAACACAAAATCTTCACTTACAGGAAACAATAGTATTGGTGGTCCAAGAAACTAAGTTCTTAATGAGTGTCTTAAGCTGCCTTGTGGCATTATTTTTTCCCATGACCTTATTTATTTTGGAAAAGGACTAGTGAAGTGCAGATATTCTAGTTTTAATACCATTCTCTGCCTTCAGTGTTCACACTCTTTAAGGCTTTCAATTTAATTTTTTTTTCAAAAATCTTCATCTTTCTACAAGATTTACGTATTATAAATCAAAACCTATAAATGTGAGTTACAATTAAAGGAGGCATTTACAATAATTTATTGCTTTGAATGCCTTGAAAATTCATTATGTGTGTTCATTGTCTTAAACAAAAATCTGGGATTCTTACATACGTAGTGCCTTAAAAATTATCTATACCTGTGTCCTGGTTTCAGCTGGGATAGAGTTAAGTGTCTTCCTAGTAGCTGGTACAGTGCTGTGTTTTGAGTTCAG
>JANZLQ010000041.1:8000949-8038404 GCA_026212715.1 Elanus axillaris | reverse complement strand
ACCATGGGACATCACAGCTAGGAAATAAACTGGGGGGAGGGGGGTGGGGGATCACCGCTCGGGGACTCACTGGGTGTCAATCGACAGGCAGTGATCAATGGCACTGTGCATCATTTGTACATTCCAATCCTTTTATCATTACTGCTGTCACTTTATTAGTGTTATCATTATCATTATTAGTTTCTTCTTTTTGGTTCTATTAAACCGTTCTTATCTCAACCCACGAGTTTTACTTCTTTTTCCCAATTTTCTCCCCCATCCCTCTGGGTGTGGGGGGGGTGAGTGAGCAGCTGCATGGTATTTAGTTTCTGGCTGGGGTGAAACCACAACATAGGTGCGCAAAACCTTAAAATTATGGAGCATGCTTTCCTTGATTTTATCCCCAAAGGTTTTGTAAACTACTGTGTTTTAGTTTTGCTTAAGTGAGGTTAAATTTTTTATAGTATGAGAGGGTTTGAGGCTTGTGTAGTATCTGTGTTAGGAACACACTTGTGAAATATCATCAGGAAAGGAGGGGACTTGTTATGAAAGGAGAGAACTAGTTGTGTATTATCTTTCTCTTGCGGTGCTTCTAAATCACTGACATTTAAAGTGAGACAGAAGATTGAGCCCATTTCTACCACCTTTTTTTCTATTGGTAAAACTGTATTGGATGCATAAGGGATTCTTGGACCAGAATCCACAGGAGGAAATTATAATCTGGGGCTATGATGGCTAATGGATTTTTTTGTAATTGAAAAATGCTGAAGTAAATTATGTCAGATAATTTTATAAGCTTTCTATTTAGAAGGCAGGAAAATGCATCACATTTTTTATAGCATACCACATAACCAGGTTGACATTCTAAAAAAGACATGGTTTGTTTCAGTCCTGTGCCTTTTTATTATCACATCTTATTACATTATTGTTTGAGATAAAAATCACACCTTGGGCAGTTGAATACACTCAGTTTCACCTCCTCCCTCACAGGTGTCCCTCGAGGTGCATTGTTATGTTACAGTATCACACTCCTTGTCATATCTTATTGCTTACTTGCAGATTGTGGTAGTATTTTGAATCCTGACAGAGTGGGCACAGCCTCTGTGTATCAGCACCAGTTTTCACTAATGTAATGTGCCACTGCACCAGTCCTAAAGACAACAAAAGCAAAAAAATCTGCAAAAATGTACTGAAGACATCTCTTGGAAGTTCATACTGCCCACTCTCTATCAATTTATCTAATTTAGGACTGACTGCGAGAGCAACCTCCCTGCCACCTTAGTGCTACTGCCAAAAAAACAATATGGACTGCATGAAAAACTTTTAGGTTCATTAGCTTTTAGGGTTCAGTGCACTCACAGATAGACAGCAAGTCTCAGGCCCTCTGCTCTGTGGCTGCTGGGGCTGAAGGAACAACAGCGGTGCAGGCTGGAGAAGGGGTGAACCACATCCCTGGGTGTTCCCTGAGCAGCACTGGGCAAACCAGAGCTGGAAACTGAGGTTTCTCTGCAGTGGGTGAGGGGGAAGAGGCAATTTCCATTTCTCTTCTCACTGTGAAGGCCAGATAGAGGACTGAAGGGGTGGTGTGGTGGAGGTGGTGGTGGGGAATGTTGCCTGTTGTTGCCTAGTGAGTTTGAAGAAGTGAGATTTCAGAAGGAAATCAGAGATTTGGGATGTGAAGGACAGTATAAAAAAAGAGAAGAGATAACAATCTCTCCTGTAGTTCCGGTACTTTATGCCAAGTTAAAGGACATAATGGTGCCTGCAAAAAGGGTCCGAACAGTGTAAAGGGGAACTAAACTCAGAATTTCCTACTAGAGAAATGACAGAAGTCCATCTGAAAGACTCCTTCCTGGATTTGAGTATAGCAGATGCTGCAACAGTGGAAAGAAGTAGGGCTGCAACATGTAAGGTGGGAAGAGTTGCAGCAGCATCCTGGGTGGGGATATCTGGGATGTGCCCTTCATGTTAGCACTCTTTTGTGGACAAAGGCCCATAAGCTTCAAGGCTGGTTCAACAGCCACAAAGCAATCAGTGCTGGAGAGGAAAAAATGGCCTGGGGACCTTGTGGAAGGGTCTCAATGTCTCTGGCCAGTAGGAGCCATCAGATTTGGGATAGAAAATGTAGAAGTACCCAGATTCAGGCTGTTCCTTGGAGAGTTGTATCTTAGGTAAGTATAACACAACCACAGTGACCTGTGTGACAGTCTGGATGTGCAGCTGCAATTTAGAAGGTGCTGAGGGTTGCCTAAGTGATTTTAAGGGTCTCTTCAGCCTCTGAAGCAGTCTAGGAGCAGGAAGATTGCAGAAGTGCTTAAAATGGCATAGAGTCGTACCTGAGACCTTCCGATGGACTTCAAATGTGTAGGTGTTGGCAGCAGCAGGGGCTGTGTGATGGAAAAGATCGCCTCAAATGACCAATTTAGGAACATGAAAAAGCAGCTTCTCTAGGGCAGGAGAGAAGAAAGAAAAGCTTTCACAAAAAAAAAAAAAAAGTGTCAAATCATAAGTACATCAACGTACTTTAGCAGTATTAAAAAAATCAAGTTTTGAAAATGGGCCAAATTTGCACACACATTTTTCATTCAAAAATTTCAAACTACTGTAGTGAATAAAAAAGTGACTGCCAAAGTCAACAAACATGAGCTGTTCAAACTTTAGCTTAAGTCTCTAATGCAGCTTCTTAAAAGGATGGTTGATTGAAGTGACCACATAGCTGGGACATGTGTGATTTTTCTCTTCTTTTAAGCACTTTACAAATTGATTTCTACTTTTGATTCCACTTAATTGCAGCTGTTAGAAGACCTGCTGATGGATGAACTATCTCAGAGAAGGATATGGTCTGGGGTGTACAGCATAGTAGAGATTTAGCTGTATAACCCCCAATTAATGTTGAAAGAGTTGTTCATTTGGGTCTCCTGGGACACCAAGTATAAACACAAGAAAAATCTCAGTGTATAAAGCAGGGCTTGCTTTTGTCTGGCTTCATGCACATATCCACAGTCATTTTGAGTGTGATTCTGCTATGCTTATCTTTGCTATGTAGTACCTCTTTTTTCATAATCAATAGAATTTAAACATGTATATTTTCATTTGGCTGTGGTTTGATTTGTTTAAAAATAAACTTGGTATGCTTCAACTCTCCTGGTTGCTTTCAAGAGAGGAGGTTGTGCCAGTGATGACTGTGGTCATGAAGGAACTTGAGTAGGTGATGGAGACTCTATAACCATCCCAGCCTCAGGTTTTTACCGAATACTCTTTTTGGGAGTTGGGGGTATTTTTCTCTCTATTCAGTGCTTTTGTTCTTCGTGAGGAAAAGAAGTTCACATCCCTACACTGGTAGCTCACTTTCAGCTGCTTTGTAACCTCTCTTCATGGGCGTGCAAGAGAGTTCACATTCCAACAAATGCAGGGCAGCTGTAGGTTATTGCATAGTTTCTGAGTAAGGCTAATGTTATTTAAAGATTTCCTTACTGTTAACCTCAGCCAGCTTTATCCATTCATGTGGCATGGAAGACACCCATGCACGCCACAGTTGTGTGTTTTGTTTTGGATTTAAACACTGTTGATGTGCATGCAAATGGTAAGCACCTAATGGATCTCAAATGATCAGGGAGCATGCTCCTGCCCAGACTTTGGGAGGCATAGGTAGGTAGGCGGCTCAACAGATATGAGAGATGTGGGACTTCACATGGCATAAGCAGTTCTTCTACCATTAATCAGAAGGCAGAAATAAACATGGCCCCTCAAAGTTTAACCAACTTGGCAACACTGCTTGAGGCAGGAACAAAGGTTTAGCCATCCTGTTGGGATTTGCCTTTGCACTATTATGCACTTCCAAGCATGGGAGGTCATATGAGTCCATCTGAAAGGGCAGGAAGGCTGGGTCGGACCCTGCCCAGCAGAAAGAGCGAAGATGCAGTCATTGCAAAGCCCCCTTCTTTCTTTATTTTCTTTTTTCTTTCTCTCTTACTCATACACTTTTTTTTTCTTTTTTTTTTTTCTTTTTGGGTCACACATGTCTGCAGGCCACAGAGAGTTGAGAAGCAGCCTGGGAGATGAAGAGCTTATGGAAATGAGCTCTCCTCCTCCTCCTCATGTGGACTGCTAATCCTGATTCAACAAGATTTTTAATTCCCCCTCCGTGGCTGTGCAAACAATTTGCTGATCCCCGAGAGTTGCTCCAATCCAAGGCTGGAGTAACTCTCAGGTGCAGCTGTGAACAGGATTTTGGTTAAAGTCAAATTCAAAAATATTTGCCCAATAAACCAGACTCTTTAAGTGCCAAATAAAAAAAGCCCAGGCTGGGGGGGTGCAGGGAGGCAGAAGGAGGGAGAGAAAAATACCCCTAAGTTTTTAAATGCTCATTTAAATACTTTTCAGTACTGCTGATATTTTATGTAACACTGGCCTTATTTATGTATTTATGTATTTTGCTTTGATGGGGGATTATTTTTCTCACTGCAGTCTTCTTTTGATTGATGCAGTGTGCCTGCTCACTTTCAGATATGGTTGGAGAAGAAGCAGCATAAGTTGGGTGACTGTATTTAAAATGTGTAATACAGAATGGTTTTAAACTTTAATATTTCATATAGACATTTAGTTTTACAAGTAATTTATTTTGTGATATGCAAGTTTCTTCCTGGACAGTGTTGATTTTGAGTAACTTGATGTTCATTTCCCACCTCAGCATATTAATGTTATTTGGACTGTGTGGTTTCCAAATACCTTATCACTGTTGGATTCTTTAATGGCCATGAAGGAAATAAAGTGAACTCCTTTATATCAAGATATTGGTTTATTCCTTGTGATGACTTTAACCAATACATTCTCCAACAAGAAAACCAGCACCATCTACTATAGGAGACAACTCTGTTAATCATGAAAAACATTAGATATAAGACCAAATAATTTGTAAAATCATGACTGTTTCCTGGCTAAAGTATATACAGCTTGGGTCAGATTCACAGTTGAGATAAATGAACATTCCTCCATCAACTTTAAATCAACTTTGCTAATTTACACCCATTGAGAATCCCGCCCCTCCCTGATGGTTTCTTTTTGGTCTTGTTTTTTAATTTGGCAAAGAAGAAGTCTCAGTTTAAAAATCAGATGCCTCTGAAAGTTAGAATCTTAGTAAAAAGAAAAAGAAAAACAAGCAAACAAAAAAAATCCCCACTTCAAGTCCTTGAAGAGATTTGACATCTTCTCTCTTTGATTGCAATATGTTTAATTGAACTTCTAGAGTGATTCTTCAGAAAAGAACAGACCAAATGTATTTAGATTTGCTACTTACTTCTTTTTGAAGGCACATCTGAGCAGGTTTTGAACCAGGACAAAAAAAAAAAAAAAGAAATATTGAATTTAATGATGTGTATTGTACCAATTTTGAAGAGAGGGATGCAAACAGGACTTATCTGTAGGCGAAAGGTAGTGAAATGTATCTGTGAATCAAAGGTGTCCAGGACTTTGCTTTATTCATCAATTTTTTGCTACCAAACAGATATACCTAGTAAAAGATTTATTTAAGAATATTACAGGAGTGCTGGGAGAGGAAAAATATGCTTCCACCACTTATGCCTGGTACATTTAAACCTTAATTATGCATGCTTAATATTTCCAATTCTTCTGAGTTTAAATTTCAAATATGCTTAGATATAGAAATAATTGTGACATGTCAGCTGTCTCAACATGGACTGGATCAGTAATGGTACTTAGCATGCATAACATTGCTTAACAGAAATTATCATTATTTTATTAGATTTGAAGGTATTAAATGCTCATAAATATATGTTAGTCAACATCTCACATTTTTATCTAGAGGGAATATTGTGTTTTTATTTAAAAAAATAAAAACAGTACTGATGATTAAACATTAGTTGTGGTTTGACCTTGGTATCTTAGGAAAAGCAAGTGACTCTGGGACCTGGTCTAGTAATGAGAAGTGGTTTCCATGGAAATCTAAGTAAAGAGGAGTCAGGTTATATCTGTCTAATTCCTGCCATGACTTCTAGGACTTGGTAAAAGCTCTGGGTTAATGTAAGGTTGAGTTCATAGCTTTCAACAGTACAAATCTGATCTGTAATGATTTAATGGTCATACGATTCTTTGAGACAATCTTCACCTGTATTAATAGTGTTGCTTCATGGAATAAAATTACATGAAAAAGGTAAAATATGTACCATACTTAGATTCAGCTAACATAACTCATGATCGCAAATAGTAAAATGTATGATAGAAAATTGCAGAAATCCTAGCATTCATATCACTAATTCATGGGATTTTTTTTTCAAAGGAAAACATTTGTATTTTCTTTCCAAAGGAATGTGGTTGTGAGATTTACCTCTCTCATCACTAATGACCATCAGTTCTGGAGCTGGTGTTGTTCCAGAGCAGGGTGAAGAAGGCAAAATGCAGACCTGTTGATTTCTTATCTGCTAACTTATGAGGCCAAACTTTTCATGCGTCAATAAATAGAACAGTTCCTGCTAACTCACATGAGTAAAATGAATGACACTTGGCCTTCCATTAATGAAAGATGTCACATTAAGTAGTGTAAAATATGTAGCCAGGAGCTTGAAATTCATGGGACTATATAAAGCAATGAGCACATTGCAAATATCTCTTCCCAGGTTCCTGCTTTGATGCTGATTCTCTATCTTTTTTTTGCCACATCATGTCTGGATAAGAGAAGAAAGAGCCCCTCTGATCACTTGCACCAGTCTCACACTGCATTGACATTTATCCAGGAGAACCTAGCAATCTTGCTTCTTCGGCCTGGAGGTTTGTGTTTCAGAGCTGGTGCTCCTCAGCTCATGTACTGCTGAAGAACTCTGTGGAGAAGCAGAGTGACCTTTACTTTCTTGAACTGTCACTTCCACAGGGAAAGTTGGTGCTTACCACCTCTTACTGCTTGTTTTCTAGGGTCTTTTCCAATTTGACTTCTGATCAGTGTAATGATCTCAATAGTTAGGTTTTACTCTGAGAGCTCCAATACAATTGATATCTTTGAAGTTCAGTTCATTGTGCTTTGCTACATTTTGCCCTCATCAACTTATTATGCTACCTTTGATAGGAGCTCTTGCTGCCACTGCAATGCCTTGGAAGGCTATTCCCATCTCCTTTTCCTACCCACCACCCTCTATGAATGTTTTGATCTATCTCATTTTTTAATTAATAGTTCTCTGGAGGCCTTTTGTTGCCTCCTTGGCCTTACAAAATTAAATGTCTGCTTGGGGCTTTCTAAGTTTCTTGGTGGCTCAGGAGGTGTTATTATTCAGCCAACATTTCTGATTTTCCCCAAGTCATCTTCATAATCACATAAGGTTTAACTAGAATCACAGAATAATGTAGTGTGGAAGGAATGTCTGGAGGTTATCTGGTCCAAAATAGTGGTCAAAGCTGAGCTAACTTTGATGTTAGATTCTATTTCTCAGGGTTTTGTCCTATACTCTATGACCATAAGCTTTTTAATAAAGTTAGGAAACATAATCAAAGTGGAGTTAAAACAGTGGTGACTCTGCAAAGGCAGATGTAAAGGTGTAGGCCATCCTTTTTCCACCAGCATATTAGATCATTGTTGCTCCATGAACTGTTGAGTGGGGAAGTTACCCCATTCACCTGCTCCTGATGGTAGCTCTGAACATGGAACTTCAATGACTGTTTTAGTCAAGAAATTGATCTTTGAGATCCCTGATGATTCATTAATCTCTGCAGACACAAGTGGCATTTTAAGTATTCTAAAAATAAATAAATAAAAAAAAGAGAGAGAGAACAAAAAAAAAAAAAAGAAAACAAAACCAGACAGAGGCATCCTTATGTATTCTGTGGCTTTGGAAATCAGGGCACTTATTTAAGTGCTAACCGTAAGCACCCACATTTGAAAATACAGGTCATAACTTGATAAGAAAAGTGACACAAATCTCTTTTGCTAGAGTTATAATGTGCTAGGCAAACAGCACACCCCCCAAATTAAGCCATCTGCTTAAATAAGGCCTCCATGGATTGTGTCTCTCTACACATATTTGTGTGATCCCACTGAGGGCAATGGGTTTTCACAGGTGTCACAGATCAGTGTTTGGGTCTGTGAGCCCCCCAAATTGGAAAGATCTCTGTCCCAGCCTGCATTCTGGTTCATAAAAATAATAGTTTCCTGATGTTTTGGGACCTGTTAGGTTTTCTTGTCTTTTTCTCCCCATTTTGTTACTTTCTGAGGAAACACATTACAAATAAAGCTACAAATAATATTCAGGTTGTGGCACCTTGGAGAGAGCTTTCACAAAACATCACGGAGGAAATAGGCGCACACAAAACCTGTGAAGAAAATACAGTAGGTTGTACATACACTTCTCCCACTCATTGTTTGCAATTTGCGCCATTTGTGTCAGCGTTTGTAGGCAGCCCTAGAAAACAAGGCACTGCCTCACCATGAAACGTAGCCTTGGGACTGAAACTATTAAAGAGCCCATGACTCCACTTCCTCTCCTCGGCTTTAATTTCTTATGAAACCCTGTGTGATGGAGAGTGCAATTCTACCACTGTCCACTTATCCTACGCTTTCACAGGAGGTTTATGCAAACTTCCCTGACCATCCATATAGAAAATCTTCCAGCCTGCTCCAGGAAATGCCTTTATCAGCTGACACAGTTGCAGTGGGTTGCAGGCTGAATGCTACTCCAGTCCCCAGTGTGGCCTACTGGCTTGTGGTGGGAATGTAGCCCAAATCCCTTCACTCCAGTTCAGGAAAAATTGGGATGTGAACCTGGGTGTCCCACCTTCCAAATGAGTGTCCTCTCTCTCCCTCTGCTGTTGACTAGAGAATAGTGAAAAAAATTCCCATTCAGTTCTCATGATGAGAGAGTTCTTCAGTTCTGCAGACCAGGTTATAATAAAATAAAATGCATAAAAGCAGACAAATTCAGATGAAAACTTGCAATAGTACACATTTTGAGGGAATACTGGTTTGTTTATTGTTTGGATAGGGAGAGTAATTATGATGTGTTGCAGTGAATTCTCCATTCAAAAATCTGTTTGTTTTTTTCAAGTATTTAATTTGTGAAAGACCTAAGTCCTGCAATGTATCTTAGATGATCACAATAAACCTTTCTGACCTTGAAATCTAAAGTACTGATTGAGGACCACGCAACTGCTGACCTGGAGCAAGACCTCCTCTATTATCTTCTCCAGTCAATCTCTTGCTGGATGCACCCTGCCCACATGCTAAAGCATATTTGCTTTCATTTGACACTTTTGCAAATTACAGTTACCGCCTCAACTCACAGGCTCCTGACAGCAACAGCAAGAGGAAAAAAAATTAGCTCAATTGCATATGTGAGTTTTTTTATCAATCTAGCCTTAGGTGTGCAGGGATCTTATGCTCATCAAGTGTATTCAAGTATGCATTTTAGAACTGGCACTTTACAGAGCTAATTTTCCTTGTCAAAGCAAGCAAAAGCAATTATATAATGTAAACATTTGATTCACTTTCATTGTGTAGACTGTATTTTTGTTAACCCCACATTCTTAAAAGCACCTTAATTTCACTGGAAAGTGTCTGCATTTGTGTAGAAAATATCAGGTTGATTCTCTCCATTGGTGCAGTCTTGTTGCTCCCAGTACCACTAATAGGAGTTAAGCATGTGCATCATGGGGCTAATATTCAATTGATGGACTGATCTCACAAATCATTTGGTAAGTCCCTATCCCTGCACTCAGCTTCTCTGGTATGTCTATGCAGTGTGAAGAGTTTTTTAATTGAAAAACATATTTCCACCATTCAGTACTCAACTCTACATTTCAATGTAATGCACCATGTAAAGAGATTTATTTATGGAGCAGATGCCCTCTGATGGAAGCTAAAAATCAGTCTTAAACTGACCTTATCCTGGTTCATATTACAGAAACCATTAGCTTGTTTTATCACTGGTTTGCTGTGAAGAGGCTCTGGGGCATTACAAGCATTCCCCATGCTCCCCCTGTCCCTCTGTGTCTCTTTGACATTGTGCCACCCCATTGTTTGGAAATTAAAATATGCAGTGTTCCCTGCACTGCATGCAAACAAATGAGCGTTCATGCAACCCATACAAAATAATGGTGTTGACCTTGTTAATAGAAAGATATCCTCCATCTAAGAACAACTTCCTACTGCAGTAGAGAGCTACTAAATGCCTGCCTGCCTTATAGACATGAATAAGAGAATAATTTAGGTGAAATTCTTCTCTAGCAAAACCTGTATTCCAGCCTACTGAAAGGATAGAAGACAGTTCTTGTCCATAGTAAATGCTGTATCATGCCTATCATCCCTGTGTGCATCCTGTGTTTCTACAGAAAGAGATTCAGAAAAGCCAACACCTACTGCTCAAAACCAGACTGGGATGCTGTTCTGAGCCACCTCACCACAGTCAGCCCTGTGTACTCTACCTGTTACACCCCAGCAATGTCTAAGTGACTCCTGTATTCCTGTGTTAAGAAAGACCAGATTCTAGGGTCCTTCCTGGAAAGATCCTGCTCTCTTGCTTGCCTGAACTTTTTCCCACTGTAAGGGTTCTTCATGGACAGACAAAAGTCTGTTTGCACCAAACATGCTTCAAGGATGCAGCTATGAAGCATTGTGTAGGACTGTGCTGCTTCCAACCACACTCTCTGTTCCCCACAAGAGCAGACTGTTGTCTGGGTAATAGCACCTTTTCCTCAGCTAACAATTCTTATTTTGGGTGGAATTCAGGCCAGTGCAGAGGCCTCGAGAACTTAATTGGTGCACAGGCCCTTTCCTAAGGCTCTTCAAATAGTGCTGGATTTCACCCTTAATGAAGTATTGAGTGGGCTGCCTATGAGTCTCAGGGGAAAATGTATTGGAGAGCTCTGGCACCAGTGCTCCCACTTTATGTAAACCCACTCCAGCTTGCTCCATGCTTCTGGCTCAGTGCCTAGCTTTGCAGACAAATGTCAACCTGCCAAATATCTTCCATTTGCATTCCAGCCCATTTCAGAGACCATCCAAACCAAACAAAAAAAAAAAAAAAAGGGAGGGGAGAGGCATTGACTTGTTGAATTTCCTTCCTTGATCCCTTAGGGAAAGGAGTTATTACTGAGTGTTGTTGCACAGGCACCACCATGAAGAATACATGAATGGGAGGGTCGGAAAGAGGCAGAAAAAATGCCTTTAAATCATAAAACTGTCAGTGAGCTTAAAAACATAGAGCAACACTTCGGTCTCAAAGCCGATCATGTAGGAACTGTTGTACATGTTATGGTTTCTAAGGGACTTCTTCAAAAGCTATACTTTTTCCTTCTGCATTCATCAGGTAGCAGGCATAGTTTCTGGTGGACAAATTAATAGATTCATAGGAAAGTTTATTTCTTGATATATGAACATATAGAAATGTGTGGAGTATTAATCTGTGAATATAAAAAGGGGTTTAAAGCACCGTTATGGGTATCGTAAGCTAGTAGCTGTAGTGTTCCTGCACGAGAGAGGCTCTTTAAAGGGTAATTCTCAGGAGAAACTAAATTCACATGCTCTGAATAGTCCTCCTGAGCAGCTCAGCTGGCTAGATAAGGAATTGAGGGAGACCAGTTTCCTAACTGAGATAGCTAGAGTTTACCGCTGGGGAAATGAGCCTAAGAGCCTTAGTCATCTTTTCAGTAGAAGAAGGAATAAATGTTACTGCAGGTCCGTGGCTGCATACATTATGTCTGACAACCAAATGCAAACGAGAGACGTTCGTCAGGCTTTGGAGCTAGCACAGGGCACCATGCTGGATATCTCTGAATCAGACAAACTAGAGAATTGGACAGCTGTGGGGGAGAACCGCTGATACATGCTGTAGTTGCTTTCATGACTGAGCATTTGATAAGAAATGGAAGTGCTAACTCTTGCAATGACCTTGTGCACCTGGCCTGCACTTATGGGAAGCTGGTGCTTGTGTGGAGGAAGGTGGAACTTGCGCTGTGGTGTCATGTGAAGCTGTAGTAGGCAGCAAGATAACCTACCTTGGCTTCTGAAATACATCCCATTTGCATTTGCTTCTTAACCACCTGTTCTACCTAGACCCCTTTATTGTTGAGCTGATGGGATGGGGATCCAGTTCGAGTCCCTTGATGTTTCTGGAAACACAGTGATAGCCAGAAAAGTAACTCCTGTGTGGATTTGGTGAATTCTTGTTAGTGCCTTTTAGTACACTGTCTGAAAAACCTCAAGACATCTTCTTCTAAAGGGAAACAGCACAACTGTGCCTGACAGACAGGCAGCTGGGGGCTTGTATGAACTTACTGGTTATCCTCTACCCACATGAAGCCATTCTCTGTCAGTCACTGCCCTTTTTCAAACTTTACTCTGATAATTAAAATATTAGCATTGGAAACAGACTTCATCACCTCAGACCACTGCAAGTAAAGATGATTATGTTGTAAACCAACATCACAAAAGCTGAACAAAAGCCACATGCTACCAACAACTAAACAAAGTGACTTTCTGCTTAAAAGCACCATAACGCATGCATAATTAGCTAATTAAGCTACCAAATAAATAATTATCCAGTATAAGAGTGAGAGGAGGAAAGAGAAAAAGAGTTAAAAGGTTACACACAGGCACATTGTTTTCCTCTGGAAAGATAACTAAATCATTCCACTAGGAACTCACGAGGTTTATTTGTGCTTTTCATTTAGGACTGTCTACTGAATGGTTTGCTAATTATACATATCCACTGGAAATGGCAGTGGCTGTTAGCTGTGATCTTTCTGGGTGATGAACAGTCTGCCTTGTCCACCTTTGCTGCAGATTTTTTTTCTTCCTCAAGAAATTGCATAGGAGTGCTTAAGAGCCAAGAAGTGCCTGGCTGTCATGGCCAGGGCTCTGTGTCAGGAGAAGGCTGTTCTGGTCTCCCCAGCCTCCCTGTGTGGTCTTTGGCAGGTGACCTGGGGTTAGATTCAGACAAGAACGGGGGCCCTTGAATGCTGGCAGAGCCCCCTTCCAGCCCCTGCTCACCTGCCACCTCCCCAATGTTCCTCATGTCCGAAAAGGGAGATCCCCCAGTGCCTCCAGCTCTGCTGCTGGGCACACTAAGTGTCTTAGTCCCAGGTAGCTCAACACCTAATTCATGCCCAGCTGGATTGGGTTCTACAGGTGAGGTTTTATTTTGTGTGGGGTGCCCTTAGGGGCTCAGTCTGCCAGGGGTGATCTCGGAGTGTGCACAGCCACTGGAGGAGCAGTGTCACCGCCCTGCTGCGAACCCAAAGCTCTGGACCGGGAGACCTCGGCTGTTTCCTGCTCTGCCTGAAAGCCTTTGAACCCACCTCTCAAAAACAGGGGAAAGGTGGTGAGGGAGGGGTGCTTGCCCCATCTTTGCTTGGAAGCTGTTCCACTTTGCATGAAATGATTACAATTCATTAGAGAGAGATAGGGAGATAGGCAGATAGCAAGACCAAGCACGAATCGCTGGTGGTTTGGGGCCCTCACCTGGAAGGGTGGGGGGTGGGGGGGGAAGACCCAGGCTGCCGTCCCTGCTCTAATGACTATTTAAGTATTTTATCCAATGGCTGTTTAATATGAACCACACAAACACTCACTGAAACAAGACTGGAGCCCAGATTTCCTCCCTTTCAGGTGAGTGCCTTAAACAGTAGGATAAAGATTCATGCTCAGTCTTGCTTTCTCTCTTCGTCCAAAAGAATCTCTAAAGGTTTCTTGCAAAGTGAAAAAGATTCAGCAGGAGGGACTGAGAGCTCCTGCAATAGCTTCCCAGCTGGCAGCAGCTGGAGGGAAGAGCTCCTCTGAAGACAGAAGCATCTTCCAGCTCCAGCATGGGTGCTGTAACCCTGCCTTGCATGGGGATGGGCAGGTGGGGAGAGAAAACAGAGTGGGGAATCCCTAAACTCTCCCTCTGGCCTCTGAAAGAAAAGTGCCTAATCCAAGGGGAAAGGTTGACTTTGGTCCCAGCTGAGACACAGAAAGCCTCACAGAGGGTGGATCTGTGCTCCTAGTGCTGTGGTCCCAGGCAGGGACATCTTATGAAGGCTGTATCATGGGACTGGTGCCAAGAAATGCACCCTTGTGCCATCAGAGGCTGCAGAGCTGATTTTCTCTTGCACAGGTACTCCTCCATCTCCTTGTGCCTCATTTTCTCCTGAACATATTTCTCCCACTGGTTGTACAGCCTGTTTATTTTGATGACTACTTCTCTTATGGTGAAGATGTACAGCTCCCAGCAGTGCAAAGTGCTCATTTCAATCAAAGCTTTCTAGGTATTTTTATACCTGATAATAATAATTAGTAAAAAAGAATCCTCTCTTCAAAGCAAAATTCTTAGAAATTTAGAAATAGGGTACTGAGGGCATGTTTGGGCATTTTATTTCAATATCGGCTATTACTCAGGCTGGAGCTAGATTTAGCAAAAGAAGATCTGACCCTGAAGATTTGTTCACTGAGCCGTAATCACCAGTCTGAGACTGCTAGCCTAAATTATCTTCTTACAGCACTTATTTTGATTTGGCCTAAATGAATTTACTCTATGGTAAATAGATGCATATGGAGACATAGGTTTCTCTTAATAAAATAGGGTACTAAAATATTATGGCAAAATGTTTATCTGGGTAGTGAGATCATACACTTGCCTAGATTCATTCACTTGAGTACTGAATGTTTCTCAAATATCCCCTAGTGCATATCTGGCAAGATCTCAAAACATTCTTAACGCAAATTGTCTTTGGTCAATAAATACCAGAACAGAAGTGTCCTAGAGGAGAAGATTTATGATATGAGCAATACAAACACACCCATAAATCAGGACAGGAATGCTTTCAGGTAGCACAGTCGGCATTTATGCAAATCATAGTAAAGGCAAAAATACACGTATAGGACTTTTAACCAATGATTTACCTTTCAGCAACTCACATTAACTAAATAAAATCCCAGCATTTTCTTAGGAAACACATGGACATGATCTCAGCTACCTTGACTGTATTGTTTTATCTGTAGTTAATACATTTTCTTCTTCCTTAATTTCACTGAGTAGGTGAATTGGATACTTCAGATTTGTAATTAAAATATCAACAAGATTGCAAGGAATTGCAGTCTGAATTCATTGCAAGCCTGCAATTTATGCAGAGGACACTAAACTATCAATATTGACAGTAAGTTGCCTGTTTCCGCCTTTCTTCTTCCCCTGGACTGCCTTAGCTCTTCCAGTCTGGCATGCGTATTTAGGGCAGTGTAGGCAGTGTGACCACAAGGTGAGTGGGGGGATAGGTGAACAGCAAAGTCATTACAAACAGAAAGAATTGTGTCTAAGGTGCAAGGGAAACAAGACAATGCACAAGGTGGGTAGCAACTGGGCTGACTGTGGTAGAAAACAATGCACACTAACAGCAAGGAAAGGTCAGCTGCCCATCAGGACCTAAGGAATATTAAAGCAGGTGTGCATATTAATGCAGGGCACATACAGGCAAAGGGACCAGATAGCTGGCTTTGCAGTTCCAGCATCTCTCACACTCCCCTAATTCTTGTGTTATCATTATGTGATACATGGCTCTGAAGCAGAACATAGTCACATGGCAACCCTATATTTTACTGCTTGTGGGTAATTTTCTTGTCCTGACAGAACTGAGTAACTTTCACTTTGCTATCAATATGTGGTCTAATGCATATATCGTGTCAGTGCTGCACTAGGCTGACATACGCATTAGATGCACTGACAGTAAACAGGAAGTAATCCAAAGTTATTAGGCAGGAAAAATATAAAGAAGCCTGTAAGCTCTTAGGCTGCAAAACTATCAGCATCTCAAGGATTTTTTTCTTGTTGCTTCTTGATGTTAAGGACTATAAATATACATATTAAAAAGCTTTGTTTTCATAATCTGTACAAGCAGGAACAGCTACAGATCTCCCTGCTGAAAAGAGTAAGGGCCTAGGTGAATTCTCATTTCACTGAAGCTGGTGTCAAAACACCCATCGGCCACCCTGAATCTGTCCCTGATTAGCAATGTAATAACTTTAACAGCTTCAGAAAAGAACTGCAGTCTCTCCCTACAAATTCACATTTATCCTCTCTTGTTGGCCTCCATATTCTCCTGGCTGGTAACTTTTCACAATTGGAAACTGTGTTGTAACTCTAAAACTGGTTCTAAAGTTATAACAGTATAACTTATGCTGCTTTATCTGTAATCAACTATTTTTCTCCTCTTTCAGACCACTATATAACTTTACAATTTTAAACAATTGTCGCTGGAAGGTGCTCCAGCTCTGTAAATATCAAGTTACCTGAAAATTTCTCTCTGAACTGACTCCAGAATTAAGTAAATAATCTTTAACTTGGCAAGAGCTGGTCCTGTGAAGCATTTGCGAGAGCCATTGTGACAAGGTAAGGGTGAATAAGTCCTATGGCATTTGAAGGAAGAAAGATGAGATGAGGAAAACCAGTAATCTTCAGGCAAAGAAAAGGTAGAAGATTTGGCTGTCCCTGTAGGCACTTTGGTGTGGCCTGTCACCACAAGATCTTTCAAAAGGTAGTTTAAAGAAAAAGAATGGGAAATCTTTAGGCTCTTATTCAGGAACACTAAAATTAAGAGAGATTATTGCTATATATCTTGTTGAGGGTAGAAAGATATTTTTATGAGGAAAGACGGCTTTTAACTTTGACAACACCATTATTCAATGGTGCCAAATCTTGTACCACATTTTAGACAGGCTAAGAGGTTTTTGTAAAATAAATTCACTTTCTTGGGCTCTTTCTACCTTAGGATCTTAAGTCAGTACAACAGTAAGACAGGACAACATAAGACAAAGTAAACAGACTAGAAATGAGGAAGCATAACCCATTTTTTCCAAAGTCCTAAGTACCCATATGCCCTTACATTACCCCACATTCCTTCAAAAATTATTATTATTGAAGCCAGACTTCCCTGGTATGAAGTCCTGAGTTTTGGAAGTCCACTGGATGCTTATTAAAGACACATTTTTTTACATTGAAAACTCTCCTTTTTCCGTGTAAAAAGGTGTGGGAGTACATTTCATGCTTACATAGTTGAGTCCTGGATGGGAAGACAGTCATGTGCTGCCAGCACTCCATGTGAGTTAGGTCAGATTTTGATCTCTTTGTACAGGACCCGTGTTTTTCATCTGGTAGTGCCTATTTCACTTTTCACAGTGGAGTAAGTAATCATATAGGGCATGTTTAATCTGTGATCTAATGCATCAGCATGTAGGATATCTTCCATATTAGCAGCTTTAGTAAAGGACCCTTTTCCCCTTTGGAACCACTGAAGCCTGTCTCTTATAATTCACACCGTATCTGCAAGAGAGGTGGGGTATGGGGTATGGAAAGACCACTGAAACCTGTAATGATGGTGGTGAATTTGAGGCAGCCTGGGCAGCAGCCCAGACAAAAACACAAGAAAATTAAATCAGAGTAAAACTTATTTGCATCCCAACCTTGGGCAAAGCACATTGCCCATGGCAGAGCCAAGTAGTTTTCCCAAGAAGGATAACTTGCATGCTTCAGGATGCCTGGAGCAGTTGAGGAAACACATTGAGCAAGGGCAAGTTTTAGTACCTTCCCTAATGCTATGGTGGGGCCCACCACTTACAGGTGAACTTGAGTGTTAATTTGAGAGATGTGAAATGAGTGTCCCCTTATCTGAAGTTCAGCCAAATCATCATGAGCTGGAAATTCCAGTGACTTTAAACCCTCACAACATTCCTGCTATTAGTGTTTTACCACAGTGGACTACTTAAAAAAAAACTCCAAATACCCCAAAAGCCATTCAAATCCCACTGAGCTCTGGTGGAGAAGAGAACTGAGTGGGTAACAACGCTTTGGGTTACTTCTGAGTTAAGGCATGGTATGATTCTTATTATAGTTAGGTCTGGGTAAACGGTTCAAGTAAATGATCTTGTTGCTGTTTCCAGCTTTGCAAGCTCTTGGAAATATTTTAGCCTTTTTTTCTGTTTCCCTAAAGTTAGTTTAAAAAAAAAGCTGTGCTCCTGGCTGAAGACATTTTCATGCCAACTTTCACCCTGGAGCAAATTTTTCATGCCTGAGTTATAAAAACCTCAGAAAAATAGGTGGTGATATGCAAGGTAAACATCAGAGGACCTTGAACTACAATTTTGCAAAGGGTGTTGTGAACCTGACAGGACAAAAGATTAATCAGACAAAAGCCTCTCTTCATGGCTGTTCATCTTAACAGGGCCATGGTGTCTTGTGGTGGATAGGATACAGACACAGGAGACGGAACACCTTGCTTCTGCTCATGTTTGAGCTTGCTGAGTGACCTTTAGCAAAACACAGTATCTGTAAAGGCGAATAACAAATACCCACTTTCACAAAGATCCTCAGATAAAAAATGCTGTGTAGTTTTTAAATATTGGCATGCATTAGCGTGCAGGTTTGCTCTCCAGACCCATTCCCTTTTCAGAGTTTTATACTGTGGAATTAATTGCTTGCAAAAGCATAAAATATTTTTTGTTTTCTCGTGTACTCCTCCTCTCTGCCTTAGCTCTCATAAACTTTCTAAAAATATGCTGAGAGTGTAACTCATCCTGGGTATAATTCCAGAGATGAAGCTGCTTAGGAAGAAATCTTGTAGAAACATAAGGTGAGTTCTGGATATTCTGAGTCTGGTGATAGTAATAAATTTCTGAAAAGAACTTCTCTCTCACCTGGTTCCTATATTTTTCATGACTGACACCTGAAGTAGAGACACAGTGGCTAATGCATATAGCATATGCTATATGTCCAGAACATTAACTGTTATGGTCATACTTCGAAAGATTTTTCAGAAAAGCAGTGTTTTAATCCCTAATAATGTGTGTGAATAATAAAGAACTCAAAATACATTTGTAAACTGAAAGCAATAGGGTTTGTACAGCTACAGTTCTTTTCCAAGGGACTTTAATATTGCATAAGGATACTATACAAAAGAGAAGTTGAATGAAAATGCTTAACCTGTAAGGATCTTTTCTTCACTTTTCCTTCTGTTATAGACTATCACATCTGTTTAAATGTTGCAGGAAAACTGAACACCCAACTCTTTTTTTTTTTTAAAAAAAAAACAAACCTGAGGAATTAAAAGACTCAGCCTTGGTTCTTATTTTATAAAATGGTCGTGTTATACACCCACTTGAACAACCCATGTGCTCACTTTAGAGTAGTGTAAGAGAGATTCAGCCCCTAAAAGTAAAGAAAAGAAAAGGAGAGATGTATCCACATCTGCTCTGTCTCATTCACAACTATTAAGGGTGGTAATAGTGGCTGATTTATTGTAAACATCAGTCTGCAGCTTATTAACGCTAAATTAAATTACTTTTCTTTCCTTTGCTTATTTTTCACCCCAAAGAGAGAAATGTAGTTAGATAATTCAATGATTCACATTGATACTTTGTAACAAAATTAAAGGAAAATGAATCAAATTGCATGGATTAAGTAAAATACATTTAATGTCATTCCAAGCACAAAGAATAAGATGAAGTAAAAGTACAGTTGGTTAAGTAAACTAATTAACCATTTTCTGAGTATACTTAAATAATGAGCCATCTTTCACATGAAACAATTGGCTTCTCTGTAATTAACCAGAACACTCAGAGTGTTCTTAGTGTGTGGGTTAACCACCATGTTTGTTACTTCCTCTTTCCCTGCACACCATGTTATTCTTTCTCACTACAGCAATTCAAACAGATATATGTATATATTTTATGACTCTCCTAGTGTTCCTTTTGCTAAAACACAAACTTTGCAGCACTAAAACCATTTTTTTTTTCCAGCAAATGATGCAGAAATATCAAGGCATTGGAATACTACTACTAATTCCAACCAAGCTCATCACGTTTTAGCAGCATGATGAAATGCAGTAAGAGGCAATCATTTATGGGAAAATGAAGTGGTATTTGGAGATTGATGTAACCTTGGTAACATTTATAATATGGTGGGTTTTGAGATAATTACTCCCTAACTTTATACCACTGTTTTTCAAAGGAAATTTGATTTTCAAATACACATTCCCTTTCCAGCATGCTCAAGTCTTGTAATATAACCTTTCCTGCTATCTAGATCAGTGAGGGATGATGAGGGCAAGGGAGAAGTGCCAGCAGTTTAGAATTTGAACAACATCAGAGCCAGCTGAAATCCTAACCTCAGACTTTGCAAGTTTCTTTGTAAAACTAGAACCTCATTTTTGTGAGATGGAAAGGGGATAGACGGAAGACATTCCCATACTCTTCTTAGGTGTCTTAGCTCAGACACTATTTCTTTATATATAGTATTTCCAAGTTCAAGCTTATTAAAACTTACCTCTTTCTCTGTCATTTTTGCCCCAGCCTACTCTCAATTTAGAGTTGTTCAAGTCACAGTCTGAAAAAAATCAAATAATCTTTAAAGTCATTTTCAGTCACAAACTTATCAAGCATTTTTAAGTGCATGAAAAAGAACTTCTGTCATTAGCCATACAGGATTTTAGCTGATTAAGCCAGGACTTTTCTTCTAATCACAGATTTCTTTCATATTGCTCTTGTTGGCTGGATTGTGGCTTACAAATGCTGCTAATGCAATGAACACTGGCAGTTCTCCATTTTTGACATTTCCAGAGCTCTTTCTCCAACTTCTGTGACATTTTGATGTCTGAAATGCTATCCTGTCAACATTTTTAAATCAACACATGATGTTATCATTGTACATATTCACTGCCTTCATTGGGCTTCCATCGGGGGTGAAGTTGGCCCATGAACTTAAACAAAGGCTTGTATTAGTAAATTCTTAAGAACTAATTTCAATTACATGTTGCAGTACCAGGCAGTATTATGCAGCTGCCATTGCATGAATACAAGGATGACATGAAACCCGTAGCTATTCAACTTTCCTAGTTATTCTGAAATTCATGAAAAGTTGGTAAATTGGAGAAATTATTCAGAAACAAATATATTATTTAGAAACATTTCTGTTGCATTTCATCTCATTGCCTACTGTACTGGTAACACAAAAACTTCAATGTTTTGGGTTTTTTTTAATGCACTCTACAAATGCAAAGACAAATTATTCCCCTCCCGGTGAAATGCCAAGTTCCAACTTTTGCACAAAACCATTGTTAAATACAACACCTGATGGTTAGTTCACGAATTGTTCTTCTCTATAGCACATTAGGTCCTTCCATCATAGTCTGTGAGATGAAAGGTACTGCTATGATATCTAACCATGGGAGTTCCAATAAAGCACACTTTATATTAACAATAAATACCTTTGACTCTTTCCTGTACTTTTCTATTATTTTATTGTTAAAAGAAATTATGCTTGAACAAAAGCTTGATATCATAATTCTTTGCTTTTGGGTATATGACACAAGTCATGTCATAGTACTCTCAACAAATGGAGTTTTGCAACACCCTTCTGGATATCGTACTGTATACACCAAATGACCAACAAGGTCACCTGTGACCGAGAGTGTCTTAGGTGCAGATTTGTTAAATTAATGAACTATGTTGAGAATATATGTTATTTCTCTTCATGTAGTACAACAATTCTAACCCCCCATTCATATTGTGTCAGTCTAGGGGTTCATCCAACACAGTATCCTTTCTCAAACAGTAGCTGCAAGTGCAAGTGCAAGAACATACCAGGAGAAGACATGGTAAATGTATATGATTTTCCCCCTGTCATTCTCCTCAAGCATCCTCTTATGTTCAGCTTAAAGGACTCCCTGAGCCTGATGTTGTTTGTCTGTTTAGTAACCTGCAGATCTTTCTTCCACCTCTGGAACCCATATAAATGCTCCTCATCCTTCTCCTTTGGCAAGCAGCTCCACTGGGCAGCTGTCTGCTGCATAAAGAAACAACTCTTTTTTGTTTCTTTAGAGTCTGATTTCTTTAAAGGACGTTAGTACTTGAAACTGGAAGATAACAAGGAATATATAGGCCTTACCTAATCTCTCCAGGCCACTTGGTATTTCGTAGACCTCTACTACATTGTCTCTACATCCCTACACCACCTGTTTTCCAGGCAGAATAGTCCTTGACGCCTCAGTCATTCCTGTAGAGAAGCTATTCCATACTCAGATTCTTCTGACCTGTGTCTGAATCTTCACCCATTCTAACACATTATTTTTATGAGATGGGATCAGAACTCTGTATAGTCATGGAATGGGCTAATCTTGGATTTGTTCTGTGGTATGATGAGGTTTTCTTTTTTGTTCTCCACTCTTTTCTTAAGGATTCTGAACATTTCATTTACTTTTGTGATAACTACTGAGATGATATTTTTTATGGAATTGTCTTTAATATTTTAAAGACAAACTTTCTCCACTGGTAACAGTGGTGTGAATGTAAGATGGTTTTTTGCAGTGTGCTTCCCTTTATATGTATCTACATATATCACATTTTATCACCCCAGCATTTACTCCATGTCACTTATGAATATGTTGAGCAGTGCTGTTTTCTGCAGAATTTCACAGGTGATCTTCATCCATTGCAAGAACAGAACATTTACTCCTACCTTCTGCTTCATGCCTGTTTCAGTATATGGTCCAAATACTGTTGGTGGTTTCTGGACTACTGAGGAGTTTAAAGAAAAGAAGCTTATTGTGCATAAACTTAAATTCCCAGTGGGGGTTTCATTTCTTTTGGAAATTTTGTAGGGGTTCCTAAATGAAATAAACTCAAAGCCACTGATTCAGACCATTTTGATAGGGAGTATCTTGCAAAATCTCAGTGAAGTTTTTGGCCTTTGCATCTGCTAAGCAACCAAAATGGTTTTTAACAAGCTCAACTCCCACATAGGCACTTAAATAAAGAGCAGATTTTCAAAGGGACTTAGTTCTCTGTAGTTTTTTGATGATAGCATTCTGGGCCAGTTTTTCAAATAAATGTAACATCTTTTAACAGTGTTCCATCTATTTACTAATAAAATAAAAATGGAATGGTGTTTAAAGCCTGTTAGAGTTTGTGGATGTTACATCGCTGGAATTTTGCCCTTAATATGTGTTTGAGATATGCAGACTCCAGGGTTTTAATTGATCTCAAAGGGAAAAAATGGTCACTCTGAAAATTATGTTTGTGAGGTCCTTATTTCTTTCAGTAATTTTCAGATTAAAGTGGTTCATTTCACAGAGACAGTGGTATTTGGGTCAGGGTTGTGTCTCTTTGGCTCTGTATAAAATACTTAACAGTATCCTGAGTGCTAAGATGGTTAGATCAATTATGGAGTGTAAGTGAATTGATAAGTTCTCAAATTGTCCACTCTGCAGACTCAGGCAGGTATCTCAAAAATAAAGCTGTTCTTTTCTGTCTTCTCCCTCACCCTCTTCCCTTAAGGGTAGTAAGGAGTTTTGATATTACAGGTTATTAAAGTAATTATTTGGAAAGAAAAGTATTACTCTGGGCTGTAGAGGGCACATCCCTAGTATATTTTGTGAATTTTTTGTTGTCAGTTTTGTGAGCTTTGCTGGTTTTTTTTAGAGCCCATCTCAACTTGTCCTATTTTAATTAATAAATAAGAAAGCATTGCCCATTAAAAAATTTTGCAATCAGAATTTGTTTGACATTTTTGCTGAGGAGGCAGAACAAGATCTGGCTTGATCTTACTGTTTTCTGGCTCCTTTTACTGAGTGACATTTCTATCCATAATCACACATACAACCATTCTTTATAATCTAGATATTGTTGGCACCATTTTAAAGGTAAATGTGCATAAAGAATGGGTGCATTTTCAGGAAGTGGAGGAATTCAGCATTCTTCATTCAAGGTACATGAGATTTGCTTCGTCATGTGCTTTAGAGAGTTGCTGAAGTTAGTATCAACAACAACCAGCTGCTGTGAACAGTAAAACCGTGCATACAAGAGTAGAGCTGGGGACGGGGGAGCAAGGGAGGAGCAGGCTGAGCCCTTATAGCTGGTGCCTGTGCTAGCCACTTCAGAGATCCCTTCTGAATCCATAGCACCATTGCTGCTCCAGCACTCATTTTTCATCTGCTTTGAATCCACAGTTGTCAGTGCAGCCTTCAATATGTTCTGTTTAAATTCTCACCGAATCTCCATGGGTTCCTCTGTCTCTTCACACTAAGAGAGATGAGAGAGAGAAAGCAGCAAAGTGGTTAGAAATCTTCTGCCAAACACAGATGGTATCCTGATTGCTCTTTCAGCCTACCTGTGTCTGTCTGTGGAGCTGTGGATGTTGTGGACATGTGTGTGAAGAATTCTGAATGCTCTCAGAGCATTCATCCAAAGGAGAATTTCCATCTGAGTTTTAATATTCACCGCATTAGACAGCCTTGAGAAACAAATATGGCTATTTAGGATTTATCTCTGTAAAAGTGTGTTTGTGTGTGAATGTGTTTATAAGAAGAGAGCAGCAGAAAGGAAGAACAGGAAGACTCCAAAATTACACAGCAGCCTGCTTTTTAAAAGTACTGACAAAAGTGCTTGCTTGCACAGTGTAGGCAGTCTGTGAAAATCCAAAAAGCTGTGGAAAAAAACCCATACTGGCTCATATGCCTCATGGCATCTTAGCATGCTCAGCTATTTGTCCCTCTCCTCCTCAGGATACAGGCACAGTATGGGATATGATTGCATTACAGCAGTTTAACAAGTTAGTGCCTGTCAGCTGACTTGCTGTAACCAACTGTGTATTCTCTCTGCGTCTGTCCCATTTGCGAGATAAAATGCATTAGCTTAAATTCACATACAGTGGATTTCCCTTCTAAGCCAGATCTCTAAATAGTTTTTGGCATACCTGGCACAGTGAGCTGGTATCCTCTTCTCAGCACAGGAAATATCCAGTGCAGCAGAGGAAAGGGAAACCTTCCTCCTTTCAAGGAAATAAATCAACCTACCAATGGTGTACTTAGCACGCGGAGGAAAAATCCTTGCTCAACTCCTATAGGTAATCATTTTGTAAAGTGAAGCATGAGATTCGATTATCCTCATTATCTTAGTTCAGATAGCTTCAGATGTTGCTAGTTGTCATGAAACATACAACCCCTTAAAAAATCCAGTTATGGTATTTGACTTACTGACCTATTCTGGCATTAAATTGCACAGTGTGCCAATGCACTATGAAAATTCAAATCCTTTTTTTGGTTCTATGCTTATTACCTTTAGTTCAAAGGAAGGAGCTTTGGACTCTTACCTTCTCCTTTTTTTTTTTTCTGGTGAGGCAAAAGAAAGAGAAGGGCTACTTTTCACTTAATTTTTCAACCTTGCCCATTCTAATCATTCTCTTTTTCAGACAAAATTCTGAAGGGGTAGTTGAGGGGTTTGGGGTCTTGCTAACCATTTGTCAATGCACATTCTTAATAAGGATGTTCAGAGAGCTCCGTGCTGGAAAAGTCAATGTCAGTAGTAGCAAAAGGCACATCTCGTGGTAGCATGTAAAGGCATAGAAGTTCTTGGAGTTTCCTTTCCCTTTTGTCACTGTAGATCAGACCAGAATAAAAGAAGAATAAACCATGTTCTTTTCTGTACCTTGGTCACGGCTGGCATTTTTCTGTATTGCTAACTAGCAGACCAACTAATTCAGGTGGTCTGTAGACTTCTGCTGGGGAAATAACACAGATGTAAAAAAGTGGGTAGAAGTTTTAGATTGCCAAGTCCTACAACGCTTCTTGTTCCTTCTGACCTACCTTCCTTCAATGTCATGTGTTTCTTTATGATGGTGGTTCTATGACCCTGTGTGTCCATGTTTTCACACACCTTTTATTCACTGATTCATTCCTTTTTTCTTTTTTTCCAATTGAGAGCTTTACAGGACGGTTGTCACAGCTGCAGTTCTTGCTTGGCAGCATTTAAATGCATGCTAAACAAAAGTCTCTGTCTTGCCCATCTCAAATATAGGCAAGTTAGTTGATAAATAGCATTATGCCACCCCAGGGTGTGATTATACTTTGAGATAGCACCACCCGTAGGATGGGTAAAGGCCCTTTGATTTTGGCCCTGTGTCTAATCATGCGTTTTAACTCTTTCCAAGCGCTGGGTTTCTGTTGATCTCAGCAATTCTGTACATGTTACAACTGATATGGTTACTGATATACCTGATAATGTAGCTGGCATCAACGAAGGAAACCATTTGGTGGGGCTAGACAGAGCTGCACCAAGACTGCAGTCATCATTCAGTTAATATACCAGATTATTGGCAAACTTTTCCACTGCCTCCTTCTGTTGTTTTCTGTAAAGCATTAATGTGGTTGAGAACCATGATGATCTGATCCACTGGTTTTGGTTCTTGCTAACCTTAATGCTCTTGGTTCTACCTGGGCATGTTCTCATCAGTTTTCCTGTGCCCTTTTTGCCTCACAGCAGGAGGCCTGTAATGTCCCCTGTATTCAGGTTCTGTTATCTCCCACTTTTCTGGGGGAATTTTCATGGGTAACTAGGGTTGTTCTTCAGCACTTCCTGGAGAGTTGCAGGCACTTTGGTAAGTGGGCAAGTCTCTGTTGTAGCCACTGCTTTTATTTGTTTCAGTTTAGGTACTGAAAAGTTATTTTAATATAAGAATGAAAGAACTTAAAAAAATTATACCATTGATTCATGACATAGTATGGTAAAGCTGGCATTTGCAGTTTTTGTGCTTCCCATCTATGCTAATATACACTTACACAAGACTGACAGAGGGAAGTTTCTTAATGTATATTACATTTGCCTTGGCTTTAAGTCAGCTTTATACTATCAGAAAAGAGAAGAATAAATTCCAAAGGGCTTGCAGTCACAAATACTCCCAGAAAGTAACTAGTCCTGATTTCCTTATATTTACACTAGTATAAATCAGGAATAAGTTCATTAAAGTGGTTGGGATTCTTTTCATTTATACTATAGCTTTATTATACTGCTCTGAAGCACTGTATATTTATGCTACCACTTCAGCATGAAGGGGGCCATATTTTCAGGTCCAATGGCCCTACATGGGTGCAAGAGAGAGGAGATTGAAGCATGCTGGGACTATATCCAGCAGTTATTGTCTGCAGGACTGGGCTCTTTCGTTGTAAAATGAGAGAACATGCTTTCCTGGAACTCTGCCTAGCTGTATCTTTATATAATATTCACTTCCAAATAAGCCAAACAAGCTACAAAATCTTTAACTGAAACATAGACCTGTCACTTTTACTACTCACCCATTTCCTTAGCCTGTAAACTTTGGGCTCTCAAAATTATAGGTGTTTGATTCTTACATGCTTTTACATGTAAAAAAAAAACAAAACCCACTTTCAGATGCATTTTGGTTGCAACTCATTCTGGTTGCGTAATATGAATGCCTAAGAGTCTGACTGCTTAGAAAGGACTAATTTTCTAGGTATGGGGGGGGAATAGCTTTTAAAGATGTTCCCACAGATATCTAAATGGGAAGGAAGTTGAGATCCCTTTACCCCATTTGCTTTCAGTGAAAGCTGCAGAAAAGGCATTTACTAGCTGGGAGCAAGGTGTAGGCTTAGGATGTAAGGAAATCCTGGAGAGTATTCACAGAGAATGAAATATTATTTATAAAAGTGTCATTATTACATCTTAATTATTTATGTTTAAAAAATTAATAATATATTTTCTGAGTACTTGCTAATTATTAAATGACAGAAGCAACTCCACATTTCAATTAGCTTGCCTTTCCTGGCAACAACTTCAAATAAAAAAAACAAACAAAACTCCAGCACATTGCCCTAGACTTCTGAGAGCTCTAGTTTTTCATAATAACCTGGTGAGGAGAATGACTTTCAAACAGGAAAATGAAAATTCCACATCATTTTGGATCACAAAGGCATTCTAGGGCACTGGGTCATTTAGGGTGAACACCCCGCTAAATGCCCCTTCTATTTTCTTTAAGTGCAAATATTATCAGTGAAATTGATGGCAGCTATGTTATTTATATAGGTGACAGTAATATTCTTCTTTATACCAGCACTGTTTCAGACACACAGAAAAATATATGCACCATCTTAAAGATCTTGTACTCAGAAACAATGTTTCCACTATAACACCAACTTTATGAGTTTTGGCCAGCCAACATTCACCGCTGACAACTTCAACATAATGGGAAATATCAATATTGCACCTAGGAGACAATGAAACAAAATTGGAATGAAATGTTGTAATAAATCTACATTTTCAGCATTTGAAGAGGAAAAAAACAAAGCCTGCCAGCTAAGTTTCATGCTATGAATCTTACTGGGTTCCTGTTCTCTGAGAAAGGAGGTTTATTGTACTGTGGACCATATCCTCCAGTACCCCGATTTAAAAAATCTTTCTCCAAGAATACATTTCCATGATTGGCATAGCTCTGGGTTTGATTCTTGATGAAAACAATGTGGCAAATGGTGGCAACTTTTTTTGTGGAAGTTTGACAAGCTTTGCAAAAAGTTCATTTGTCTTACTAATGAACGAAGTTTGTTTCTTTCCTCCCTGGACAGAAAATTGAGGCTTACTGGCCTGGGAGGGTAGCCCCCAAAACCTTACCAAAGCTCAGGTTTATCAGGCTCTGTAGGCAGCCAGGAAAGGTGCAGAGCTCAGGGAGACCTCCTGGTTCTACTTCCAACTATATGCATGATTAAAGCTGAGTGGTATTTGGACTGCTGTAGATTGAGAGAACAGCCAAGCCAAGCCTAGAGGCTTCTTTCTCTACCCGGAGTTTATCAATTAACTTGGAGCTTTTTATGTTGCAGTTCTAGCTGGAAACTTCATTTGAACTTCCTCCGCAGACTTTAATTTCCATTTGATCTTAGAGAGACACCGTCAAACAGTTTGGGTTCTATAAAGCTAAGAGATAACTTTATTGCTGTGTTTCATACCAAACCTGAAGAAAACATTCAGTGATTGCTGAAACATGATATTCACCAAGTTCTTTAAAACCACAATAGAGCTATGATTATTTACGTACTTAAATGATGGCTTTTTTAGTGGCAAGGTGGTGTACCTATTGAGAAAAATCCAGTTTGGATGCCAGGGAAGAGAGGGATTGCAAAGGTTGCCATTTCCGATAATTATTTTTTACTGCCTTTACTATTTGTTGAATTACATGTGGACATGAAAAACCATGCACAGTGAACACAGTGATATTTTTTTTTTTAAGAAAAAAACCTATGCATGCATACTTAAGTGGAATTTTCCTGCAGATGGACTTCTAGGTCTTACAACCATCCTCCCCCAAATTCTAAGAGAACCCCAAGTTCTTCATGTTATATGTGGCAATGTTAGTATGATGGTATGATTTGCAAAGTAAAAGTATGTACTGAAGACTTGAGATAGAGTTGTAGAGGGTTAACTTAGACTAGCTGCAAAGTCCGGTAGAGCCTTTGAGAAATTCTAGTCACACACATAAACTGAATTATGCAGGTCTTGTCAACAACTGCCTCAGAAGCGTATAACTGGTAAAAAGGAATAAGGGAGGGTAAACGTACGTGTTCATCCTTTTAGAAAAGGGGAAAATAAGTCTTTTATCCAATGTTTGAGAACCGCTTGTAGGGGTCAGAACATTTGTACTCCCATGTCAAACCTAAGACAAAAGACATTTGACTGAGAGGATAAACAAATGTAAATACCTAAATGGCAGTTGTTGGCATCTGTCCAAAGGTTAGGGTTGTTCTCCCAAAGGTTGAGCTGATTAGACAATTAAAACAATGTCTTCTTTTTTGTTGATTTCCAACCTCTCTCTCCTTCTTTTAAAGTATTTATATTTTGAAAGACAATGTGTGTAAAAAAGAAAAGTAAATAAAGACATCTTTATTTTCTAAAGATCAAAATGAGGAGATTAGACTACATTCCAGCATGTCTGAATCTATGTCCTCTCACAACCTTTTATGAAGGAGACCACAATGGTTGCCAGAAGAATAAAAAAACACCCCAAACCAAAAGACAACCTGTGTGTCTTTGTGCAGTGCTGAATTATGCCCAGAGAGATCTATCGTAGATTTCTAGATATATGTCTGACTCTGATCTCTCTACATACTTACTTAAATCAAGAGGAACTCCTGACTTGTGAAAAGTTAATATAAGATCAAAATCAGAACTATGTACTTCATTAAGGTTGTGACCAAGATATTTATTGTGGTTCAAGAACAGACAAAATTAAACCACTACAATGCCAATAATTGTACATTGTGTGGGATTGTTGGGGAAGGAATTTAAAAGAAGTCATTGCAAACTGACTCCTCCCTCTCATGTATTTTGTTTATATTTCAAGGCAAATGAATATGCTCTGTTTTGTAACTGATGGGGTAAGTCTTCTATTTGATATAGCTTATAGGCCTATAGCTGTAGTATATGAGTGTTGATAGCAGAAGTTCTTCTCTTGTAATTTTCTTTGCTGAGATGAGTGATTACACAGCTACTGGTCCATATCTGGTTGCCACTACGTTTATGTCTCCACATTTAAATGCTAATTCCCTATCAAAATGAGAATGTGCATGCCAGTTTGCCTGCTGAAAATGAGGCAGTGCAAAAATAAATAAGCAAATTATAAATAGATAAATAGAGCTTGTATGTAATTTCTCTGCCCTTCCCTGCAAGGCCTTTGGGCCCAGCTAATGGTGGGTTTCTTAGGCAATGGACGGGTACCAGAAAATGGAGGAGCACTCTATTATCTGGGGACAAATCTGTGTTGCTGCATCTTCTCCCTCTATAGGTAAAGCAGTTTTCAAGAACATGTTGCTACTTTCTGCATCTGACAGCAGAAACTAGCAGTACCTACAATTTGCTGACTTCTAGACACCAACTTCCATGTGGCTGCTTTGAATTAGTTATTTGGTTCCCATATCATTGTTCAACTTTCCTTTATGCTAAAAGTGCTTCCACAGCCTAAATATCAAAAGTAACGTGAAAAATGCAGAGGGATAAGTATTCCTACCTGAAATGAACTTTTCCATGTTTTTTGCTAATTTCTTTACATTGGCCTTTGGACAAAAAAATAAGTCTGTTTCTTACTAAGCATACATAGAACAGGAGAACTATATAAAGAAAGCACCTTACTTTAATGAATATTGTCTTTACAACTGCACTCTTTATCAGAGATTGAACACAGGTTTGGGCCAGAGATATACCCGTTTGTAATTCAGATCTGATACTATTTGCTTCAAGAAGTACTAACCACTAATGTTAGTTAATTAGGACTTTGGGGCCTGATTGTCAAAGATGGATGATAAAAGGCAATAAATTATTATCTTGAACTTGATTCTACAAAGATTTCCCTTCAATGAAGAGGGCAGTTTGCTGTAAATTACAAACAAAGGATAAATGCTGACCTTTTATATTGGTAATTCCTTTAAGAGTAAATGAAACAATGTGTTTTCACTAGCTGTATGTTTTTAATTATCTACAGATATTTTTAGCATTTTTTTCTGTGATGACTACAGTTACTTTCTAGGGGAGAAGAAAGTGTGTCTTTCAATCCACCTATAAGCCACTTAGGAAAATTAAACCTCATATTTATCCAGAAAGTTGCTCACCTACTTAAACCTGAACACAATTCAATAGGGCTGCTAGATCAGTAACACATTTTGGACAGTCAGGCTTTAATTATCAACCTAGCCTCAAATGTTGGCAAGATTCTCCTTTAGTTTGCTTCTACAAAGTTCCTTATATATCATTCCTTATGCAATCCTATTGTTTTCCACACAGGGATTTGGAGATGGCTCAAAGTACAAAGGACAATGGCAGAATTTTGCTTCCCATTGCATTTACTCCAAGCAGCAAGGGACTGCCATGTGCTGCCTGGGACAGAGCATTTGATTTCTCCAGTCCAGTTTTGCAACCCTGGGCAAGTCACTAAAACTGTATGTGTAAACTATAGATAGTGATACATACTTGCAAATGTTCTGAGGGAGGCTTAATCACTTACTATTGTAAAGCATTTGAGATAGCTGTGTAGAGAGTATTGCACTTTATCACACACTAGCATTGTGATCTTTTTGTTTGGGCTTACTTTGCATGGGTGTAAATGAATGCTTGCGTGTGCAAGTCAAGTCTTTTCCATGCAGAACAGTCCACGCTCTTCTAGTCTCTTCTCATTACCTGTACCTAAAGGTCTTTCAGTACAGATATGGGGGAATTTTGCCCGTTAATCTATCCTGTCTATTCAAGGGTTGCTGCTCTCAAGTCCTGTGAATAGCTCCTAGTGGTGTAGAGCTCCAGTTTGTAAAAAGGAGTTGCTAGCTTTCACCTACCCACAGCTGATCATTCTGCTTTTCTGGATCTTTTAACAACTGGTATAAATTAGAGCAGTCTTAAGCCTTTTTTTGCTGTGCCAAAGGGCTGACCCTGTGCCCAGCAGTCACAAAATCATAGAGAAAGAGATGGCTATTTATTCAATTTCTGCAGCTTTGCCCAAACTTAGGCTGTATTCCTTTCAGCTGAAACTGGTTGTGGCCCATGGTGCATGGACACTGCTAATGTTGCAAGCACTCCCATAATTCAACTATTACAAGTAGTAATGGTAGTAAAATAATCTTATCTGCAACTCATCAGAGCTTTTTTAATTGAATTTTACTTAACATGAGTGTTGAAAGAGTCAGGCTCAACATGCAGCCTTGACTTTGAAACCTCTGGCGTTTTGCGGGTGTTAGTCACATCCTTAACATTACAGTAATACAGTATTTGTGGCTTAATATTTACATATTTTTATTGCTGTCTGAAAGATAAATGGGAAGAGGATGATCACAGGAGAAGCCTCGAGCAGGATTTTAATATGTTGAATTAAAAAATAGATATATATATATGAGAATGTGAACTTAAGGTTGTATAGGTAAATTAAAGGCATTAGGAGACACACAAGCAAAGGCTGGTAAAGCAGCATTTAGCTGGCATATAGAATTGCACTGTATTTCGTGGAGTATGTGTAGTGGGACATTTGAAACTGAGGGAAAAATATTCTAGAAGTTCAGGCAGCTGAATTAACATCACCAAAGTAGTCATAGTTTTTACATCTTTATTGTAACTTTGTAGCAACAGCTTTTAAAACAATTGGAAACTTTTACCTCCCAAAACTCCTCTGATGTTTACTGGAATTCATCTGAATAACTCTAAACAAGGAACTGAAGATTAAGTGTAATTTTTCCATCTACTTTGTGATGAAGTTACACAATCCATCCCATTTTATACCACATTGGTGCACATTGTTAAAGTCTCCATTACCTGTGTTGCATACCGTGAACAATGAGGTCTCGGTTCACAAGCAAACTCTCTTCTGTTAGATTGCAGCCTTGGGAGAAAGGTCCAGCTACAGGTGATGAAAGCTCCTGCCAAAATCCCTCCCCAACATGTAGCTCTTGACCCCCTCTACCTAAGGAGGGAGAATTGCCCTTTATGACAGTGTTTCCCATCATGGATGAGTCATGGTAGAATGGCAAAAGGTGCCTTCTGCAGGAAAGGAACTGTGAGTGTGCTCCAGTGCCTAGCAAAGACCTCCAGGTGCTTTTTCAGCTGTTTTCACCTCTTACAAATAAGAGTGAACAACATTCATGGGGGATCACTGCAGTGCATGTTATGTGGATATTGTGAGGCTTTGAAATCAGCAGAATTTAGAGCAAGACAAAGAATAATCCAGCCTAACATTCAGAGAATCATGTCCTGATCTCTTAAGTGCTCCTCATCTCAACAGACTGAAAGCAAGAGTTTCATTGGCAGTAACTGAATTAGAAGAGCAAGATGAACATGTTCTACTAGGAAATGGGAAATTACACATTCTTATTGCCTGATCCTGGGGTCATTTCTAGGCTTTATTAAGAGAGGCAGTAGAATGGTACAAATCTGAATTTGTCTGTGGTGAGTGTAAAGGACATTTTGTTTTTCAGAAGGAACACAGAAGAAGAAAGTGTGGATGATGCGCAAAGGGATTTGAAGATAGCTGAAGGCAGAGGACTCCCTCATATCTGTAGTCTTTTAATGTGTTTTAATGAAGACGAAGAAAGGTTCATAGCTTAGAATGCCCCTGTGAAGTCTTTGAGCCTCAGATTGAGCTGTGAGTTCAAGTGCAACCAAGGAGTGCTCAAAAAGAGAAGACCTGTCTCAAGTTTGGCACCTCAGAGATATGCAGATATTGGCTTTTTGCTCATCTCATGGAAGAGGCCATTGATCTGATTAGGCCAGCAGACTTGTTTAGAGGAACGAAATAATTTTGAAATTATTTTCAAAATTACAGGAACAAGTGCATGCTTTCTTTCCTCTCCCTTGATATGATTTGGAATTGCAAAAGGATCTGACTCAAACTTTCAAGAAGGTGGGGGGAAAAGAACCCAACACATTTACATCTGTTTAGGACAGAGTCCAAAGTATGGACTAGTGAGAGCATGTGGAAATGGGTTATTATATTGGAAATCAGATTAGTGCTTTAACTCTCATGTTTTCTTAGGGAAAAGTGATGTGATGCAGGGACATAGAGATTGACTGTACTCATTACAGTCAGTATCATAAGTGTTCTGTGGGAGACCATGCTAGGCCAAAAATCAATTGTTTTAGTTGAAAGGGAAAAAAAAATAATGTTCTTATCTATCTCTTTTAAGAAAGGGCACTTCAGGTATTGCAGAGAGAAGGCTGTTATTAATTTGGGCTGTTTCCCATAGGAATGTTAGGTTGTTGTGGAGCCAGAATTCATGTTAGGACACATGCTTTAAGTTAATTGTTTGTGTGAGAGTAAATGGCTGCAGGTCAGGGTTGCTTGTTTAGTCTGGGAAAAGTACACAGGAGTACTTAACAGGGGAAATAAGAAAAAGGGAGGCTTTATCCTCCAGTGCTGAGTTTGGAATAACCAGTTTTAGATGAAGCTGTAGGCTGAATTCAGGGAGTAACCGGGGTGGAGACTTTGACTCCTTGAAAGCCAACCTCAGCATTCCAGTGAAAAAGGTCCCATTTGTACGAGGTGATGATTATCATCCTGATTCTGAGCACCTTCTGGAACCAGTGGGAGCTGACAGTGCACAGCTCAGGCACAGAGATGTGCCTTTCCCTGTTTCAGGATTTGGAATTATTTTGGGACTTCCTTAATGAACTGTAGTAAATTCTTCCGGCTAACAAAGACACCTCGTTAAACCAAATAATCTAAGGAAGCAAATGAAAAAAGCTTTGTTTGCAAGGTACACCACCCTATTGAATTTGTGTTTTCAGCCTTCGACTCACTATTTGCTACAAGTGAGATCAAGCTGACTAGTTATTTTCTCAGTCTGCAAATCCTTTCCTTGTTTCTTTTTTAGAATTTTATAGGCTTCATTTTTAAGTCTCCTTGTACGACAAATACTTTGCAGAAATGCATCTTGCCAGTCTTCCTAAAATGGAAAGGATAACACTAATTGTAAAGCACAACTGCAAATTTAGGACTAAGTTGTAATAGATTTGCTTCATAGAAAATTATATTCAAAAACCAGTCTACTGAATTTAACTTGAGGATTTGTGCAGTAAGGCAGTAGGCCCCAGAGTGAAAGAAGTGTCACAGTTTGGTCCTTAATACTGTATAAAACAATTTTCGTACAAAATCAGAAAAATCTGTCATCTTTTGTATTTTATTATCATGTGTTTTATGAAGAACAAAAAATCCCCTGACATAGTTGTGTCCTTACAAGAGGCCTTGCATGTTGGACAGAAAAAACTATGATCTCTTGGAACTGCATTATGATCAAGTGTGGACTTATGGAGTTAACCATTTGTAAGTTAATATGCAAGCTTTTTGTGCTACATAACAAGACTGACTTATACAGTGCTCAAAGACAACCCCCTAGGAATCAATTGGCTTTATTTGCAAGCAAATCTCTGCTTACTACTGGTACTCTGAGCTCCAAGTGTCATTTTGAGATTCAGCAGCCATTTATAAATAAGCTATAAGGTCTGAATGCTAAAAGGATAAAGTCTGTAATGCTATTTTTTTTCCCTAAATTGAAAATGCCTATGATCATGTGAAACTTGTGTTGCTCATGTGTATGAATATGGCCTCTCACCAGAGGCATTCACATTAAATCTCAGTATTACACCACCATGTATTTTTGCAGTTCATTGTGAGACAATATTATTCTTGAGCCAATCTGGTCAAGGAGCAGAAACCTTAAATCTGTTGGCAGATCTGCTGTGGCCTATTGTATATCTCTGAGCACACCTCAGTGCTTCTGTTCCCATCTTCATTCTTTGTCTGCGTAGCCTATATAGACTGAAAAATCTTTGAGGCAGGAACTTTCCCACTGTGTTTGCAAGGGGGATCTGATCTCACTTGAGGCCCCAAGGCATTGCTGAAGTAACAATAATAGGAATAATTGCATTCAAAATTGGCAAAGGAGAGAATATTCCTTTACTTTCAGAGACTGAATAAGTTTCTGTATTACATCCATAGTTTGCCTCCCCCCCTTCCCCGGACATCAGAAGGCCTTTTATCTCTTAATCAAATCTTTACATATCACGTCCCTTACTCAGTGGAGAAAGGACAGAGTGTTCACTGTGTTGCCACATGATTAACCGAAGTCCACAGCACATGCAGAACTGAAGTTCAGGGATATTTTATAGTTTAGAAGTTTTATTTACGGATTCAACAGTTTACATTTTTCACCTCAGAAACTGGCTACTATATGACTGTTCTGTTATTGTGTCATTCTTACAGGGCTTACTTTGCATCAACAAAGTAGATTTGGTTGAAAATTGTTAACACTTTTGTTGCTTTCCTGTGTGATCTGATGAAACTATATTCATTAACTCAAGAAGGCCCCAACATGGGGGTACTTTTAGTAAAAAATTGGGGATATCTTTTCTGTTTCTTTCTGATATGCTGTGTTTTAAAGATGCAATGCTGTAAGAGCAAAAAGTAATCTTTAAGAGAAAAAAAACCCTGTCTGTCCTAAACAATGCATGGACTGGAAGAATTAAACATGAATAAAGGGAGTCAGCAGCTGATACTGGCTGTTGTGAGACTTCACAGATTTGGGAAAAAAGGCATGCCATGACTCAGCAACCTATGCTATCATCCAAAAAAAGAACTGAAGAAATGTGAGTTAATGAGAGCTAGGTTAAGTTGATGAGGTATTTTATAGGCTATCTGTTAGTGGGCCTTGTTCCTGCAAAGACAGTATGCTGTCATGTAGTAAGACTGAATGTTTTTCATTTACTTGCTCATATCTTCCATTATTTTTATTATTATTTTCCTCTTATTTCATTATTCATGATTAAATTAATCAATTTATATTATAAAAAAAATTCTGTTTTTTTAATTGACATATCAGTGTATTAATTTCAAAAGTTTGATTTTAAAATGTAGATGACTGTATACAATTAAACTCTTTTTTCAGTTGCCTTTCAACTGGTTGGTCTTCTCTATGCTCTGGGACACTTGATATTGTCATAAAAGAAAGGCTTTTTGATGATTCATTTTCATGTATGACACACATCCTGCAATGTATGAATAGTGAAGGATGCACATTCTGTTAGGTGATTCCTCTCCTCTCCTCTCCTCTCCTCTCCTCTCCTCTCCTCTCCTCTCCTCTACTCTCCTCTCCTCTCCTCTCCTCTCCTCTCCTCTCCTCTCCTCTCCTCTCCTCTCCTCTCCTCTCCTCTCCTCTCCT
>JANZLQ010000041.1:7942089-7967567 GCA_026212715.1 Elanus axillaris | reverse complement strand
CTTCTCTTCTCTTCTCTTCTCTTCTCTTCTCTTCTCTTCTCTTCTCTTCTCTTCTCTTCTCTTCTCTTCTCTTCTCACTTTGCATCACTTCCTGCTCTACTCCTCTCTTGAGATATTAGTATTTGTAATTATACTGTAACTGCCAAGTGTATGCTATAAATGAAATTTTTATTATAATTTTTTCATTTTTAGTTACCCAAAACAATGAATATGAAATTATTTTCTTTTACTTCACTCTGAATTCAAGATTTTATTCCAAGCCTGAAATTGTGTAATTTCACATATAATTTGAGGCTAACAGGTCTTTAAATGAGAAAAATGACAACATCTATAGCATCATTCTTTTTACCTGGACATCACGTCATAGCATTATGATACAGATTGTGAATACAGGGTTTGTTTTAAGATAAATGTTCCTTGTCTATGGAGTCACTGAATCATCATAGAATAAGTGAATTCTAAGCCACTGAGCTCTGGCTGGTTTCATGATCAAAGAATTTCTGTCTTATAGCAATTGAAGCCTTACAACTTTACTCTGTCAGAGAGCAGGGAAAAAAGCTGGTGAGAGTTATGGAGCAGATCAGTGGCTGAGGTGATGATCATACAGGGTATCATTCTCAAATACATTTCACCACCTGCTGATCATCTTCCTACTCCTGGGTATTCACATGAAAGGAAGCTGGCCATTTCTTATAAGACACTATAATAGTGGTAGAGACTCATTTTCCTTAAGGGAATTTCTACTCAGAGGCCCGTATTTTCAGGGGTGTTAGTATTTTTTTCTCATCTATATAATGAGCTAATTCCTTTCTCCTGTGAAATATGTGAATTTAGAATACAGATACTTTTAGTTTTGTTTGTAACCTTAGACCACCGTGTTGACAATGATACAAGGACTACAGATCTGAATTTTTCATACTAAATACACTTTGCATATTGTCCTTTAAGGACATGGGGGAGATGATTAACAATATCCAGTTTAGTCAAAAAAAGGTGAAGTGTTAATCAGAATTTCCAGTATTTTCCAACCAGTGAGTGTAACTGGAGTCTAGGCAAGTAAAAGCTAAGGTTCTTGCCTACTCTTATTCTGTACTCTTATTAGTCGCTTACTGAATTTCATGTTTACTTGAGAGTCTGTGTTGGCAATTTTTTATTGAGGATTCAGCCTTTTTCATTGTGGGCTTCAGTTTGCACTTCAAACATGAACATGCCTGTGAAAAACACAGTGCATACTATCTTCTCTGAGTTTTTCAGGCAGATGTACAAGTGGTATTATTTATGCTTTAACTTAACACATATATACCACATTTGAAGTGAGATAGTGTGGCAAGAGTACAAGATTACGAATGGCTTTCATAGCTCACCCTTTCCCAGAGGGTTTGCTTGCACCTGTTTTTTACCACGAAAAGGACGTTAAACTTTCTGATATGTGACCAAGTTGCAAATGAAAGATCTTCAAGATAAAAAGTGATGTGATTGACTTAAAAGGTCAAAATCTAATATTTTATTCTGTCAGTTTATGGTGTGATAATTTCACAGAAACATCAAAGATACTGTGTGACCTCCCAGCACATATTTCTCACCTTGAGTGGCTTGTGGCTCTCCTCAGATTTCATGGTCCAACACTGCACACTTCAGCTGCGTTCCTTTAATAACAGCAGAGCAGGTTAACAGAGCATTTATCTTCCTTGATACCTGACTTGCTGGGGTGTAGCTTTTACAGCCAGTATTAGGGAATGGTGTGCTGCTCAGCCCATTGCCCTCAGGAAAGAGACAGGGGGGCTTTAAAACAACACAGGATTCATTTTGAAGCTTTTCCAACAGATCAGTCAGTTGAAGAATTGCTGTAAACTTGTGTAAACCAGCAGGCAGGACTTAACTCTTGAATGTCAGGAGCCTGGTTTGAGACCAAAACCCAGCATGCTTCACTAGATATCCAAGAGTAGCTACACAGCACCTCATTTTATAGCTGTAAGTGGCTCAGTGTCATTCACATCTCATCCAAGCAATTCCCCTTCATATGCAAAAAATACAGTTGGAGAAGTGAGATTAGGAACTGGATCAAAAAAACCCCAACAAACTAGTGTAAAGTGCTGGGATCTTCCTCCTGTAACCTAGCAGGAAATGGGGTAAGTCCCGAATCATCCATCATGCATTATGGTCCCCAAATGGTGGGCTTTTAGATGGGCAGAGGGAGACCTGTATGAGATAATCCTGTTCATTGTTGGGTCTTCAGTAATTTTACGGAACAGAAGTGTGTCTGGCAAGGATCTAGGCAATCCTATGTTCCTTTTCTGTAACCAGCCTCCTTACCTCATCTTGTCATTCTCAATCTGTAAAACATTGTCTCCAAAATATCAGCACACATCTTCAAACACATACTTACAGGGCTACCAGGGGTGTGAGAAAAGAGGATTTCAGTAATTGGGAGATATAGTCAGGAAAGATGCAGCAGAAGAGTATTCCTGGAATTAGACAGGAAGGGCTGCACATACAGTTTTGTACATGGCAGGTAATGTAGAAACATGTTCCATGGAGTCCAGAGCTTTTGGGAAGGAGTGAGAGGGCTGAGGAAAGAAGACAGCATAAAGTCTTTCTTAGTCTCTTCACCAGCTCCCCAGATCACACACACATACATGCACGCACCACTCTGCCTGGCTATTCTTGTCCAGACATACCTCTAGTCCAGTTCTGTTACTCCCCATTCCCTCTCATCTCTACCCCTGAGTATGGAAACACAAAATATGACCAAACTGAAATACACTGTAGGAAAATGCACTCAGCACCCTCCCCCCAATCTCCTTTATTGTAAAAAATATTAGAGCAATAACAACAATAATGATGGATTTGCTATCTGCTACTTTGTAGGAGTCCTGACCCTGTAGCAACTGGGGAGATTTACCAGTTTGTGGTCTGGGGGGGAAAAATTCCGATTTAGGACGAGATTTTGCATCCATGTAATACAATAATGGAGATTCATCTAATGATTAATCCAAGATATGATACAACTTGGTTTTGGTACGTTAGGGAGCAGGGGACGGAGCCGGCATAGGGAGAAGAGAAGCATTTAAGCATGTGCAGTCACTATTTTTCATAAGGATTTTTATAATGCTTTTACACAATAGGCAGAAATTGCTCCTAAAGAGTCATTCTAGTCTACTGGGTAATTAATATGCATATTAAAAAATTCTAAATATATATTTAATCAACTGGCTACATAAAGTGCCTGAAGCCCTGAATACATATGAACCCAATAGACCAGAACCGCTGAAACAAAGGTTGCTCCAGGCTCTGGGGGTACATTCCATGGAGTTTGCTTTTAAAATAGATCTAAGAGCCTAGAATGGACTTGAAGAAGCCAGAACAGTTTTAAAGAAGGGTCCTTTCTTTTCAGGTCACGGACATAATTTGAATTGATGTAACAGAAAGAAATGGGAAGGTTTGTCTGGAAGTGTACTCTAATAATTAAGATAGTGGCCCAGCACTTGACTCCCTTAGGAGCCCTTCCAGGAAAGTGCAGCTGTGAACATCACCTAGCCCATTATCTGCAATTGGGCCTCAGTTTCCCCCTTTGTAAAATGAGAGTAACAGCACTTAACCTCTTCACATCCTTGTGCGGTGTGTTAAAGAGAACTCCTCAAAGATATAAAAGTGAAAGAGAAATGCTCAGTTCTCATTGAAAACCAGGTGGAGGAGTCATTGTAAGTGCCCTTCATGCCCTTGAAAATCTCACCTTTACTTTATTGATGGCTATAATGCACTTTGAGACCTTTGGAGGAAAGGGGTTATAGATGTGCAAAGCTGCTAAGGAAGATGGAGTAAAAATTGACTAAAAGGTCAACTTCAGAAGCAAAGGAATATAATATGAGGATAACCTATGGCAAATACCCTGAAGGCTACACCTGGGAATGTGGGAGTATGAAGTCAAATTATGCCTTTAGATAATTTCGGGTCAAAGATAGTATTATGCAAATATAACAGCAGAGGAAGGTGACCTGTGGCATCTCAGGAGGCCAGAACCTGGTCATTCATTCTTCAGTTAGCCATCCATATGTAAAAGGTTTCTCTGACCACTCTAATGTGGATCATCTCAATGAACACCTTCTCAGTGGTCATCTTTTACTTTCTGGAAACTGCCTCATTTCTCTCCAATAGCCCCTAGTCACAGAAGAATCAAGACTTTTACAATTTCAGCTACATGCTTATTTTCTCAGTAGCCTGGGGTTTTATATTATGGTCAAAAATCCATCATTGATTCCCCAAATAATTCAACTTATAAGCATCACCTCTTAAATCTGCTCTCACGCATGCTGCAGTAAAGCTGTAGCAACACACTGGATTCTGTGGGAAACATTTGGGACCTGAAGAGACCTAAATTTACATTAGTGCATTTATCTTTCTGTCACTCAACTTTGTTTCCTACTTTCCATCACTCTGTAGTTGAACGATCTCAAAAAGTAGGTCTGAGAGCAGACTTTAAATTTTGGTTTAAAATAAAAAGTCTTATCCACAAGCAACAAAATAACAATTGCTAAAGGCATGTGAACAATATTGTAAAGAATGACAGTAATAATTCCAGGTATATTTTATTATTAAACTGAAAACAGCAAACCATGTTATATTTAAGACATTTAAAAGCTAAGCTTAACTGGAAAATTAAAAATTGGAAAATACAATTTAATTTTTATTGGATTGTTTTCAAAGAGATTTCTAAAGTGACAAGTACTAGATATAAAGCCAAAAAAGAGGTTTACTGTGATGTTCAGATAAAAAATTACTGGGTTATTGAAAATAAGAACTTAGTTTAGGACAATTTCCCTTTTATTACCAAGATGAGCTATGATAATTAAGGTTTTGTAAATATGGCTTACAGCCTCCTGGATGTATTCTCACCACATCCAAAAGAAAGATCCTTGTCTGACAGAAGCAACAGCCTAAACAATTAAAGAGGTCTAGATGAGTGCAACATATGACCATAGTGGTCAGGATAATTATTGTACTCATAAGTTTTAATAACACAATTGGTTTATTAATCTATTTTCATGTAGGATGATCTCCACACAAGCAATTATCAGCTGGTGCTTGCAGGTAGCAAAAAAGAAATGGGTTCTCACATGGATTTCAATACACATATTTGAAATGACATTACAAATTGAGTCAGGGAAATAATTTCCTTCATTGGTGAAGTGTATAAGTGGAGCAGAAAAACAGGGTGAAGAATTTGGCCTTCATAGTGGAATATTTGTAATGGCCCACCAGTTTTTTTTTACAGCCAGCTTATGGGAAGACTCATGTATTTGGGGGGGGGGGGGGATCATGGCAGGTAATCAGGAATTGACTGATCACTGCAGTCGACCTGTTAGCTGGGAAATTCTAGCAAGTTCAGAGTTAATTAACCAAACATGACTTCAAAGTGGGAAATAAGGTGCTTGATGATTTTCCTTTGTAACTGTGCAGAAACACGTGTATAGCTAAAGCATCAGTATAAAAATAACCTAAAAAGGCTGGTCAAAAGAAGAGAGGAGCATGGTTAGGTGAAGCCTTAAAGACAAGGACATGATGTTTACACTTAAAGTGGTGTTGGAGAGAAAACAGAATTTGCTTTAGAGGATGGAGTTGACCTAGGTAGACCTCTAGGCGACAGAGAGAGCGTGAGCATGGTATTAAGGCTTCACATGTGAGGGAGTCAGGAGTTGGTACAAGGGGCTTCTACTAAATGAAATGTTAGCTCATTGACAGAGAAAATTCCTAGAGTTTGGCATGTGACCTAGAATAGTGTATCACAAATAGATTCTGTACAGACAGATTTCAATAGTCAGGGTCACCACAGTTTACATGCCTCAGTTCTCCTAGGATAAATTAGGACAAAATCAGTAACACATATACAATTAGAGGCACTTTCTCTTCATAGTGTTTGCTCAGCTGTAATAGAATGTGAAAATGTGTAGAAGTGATTTTGCATGACTGTGAAATCAGAATTCATTCAGCAAATTTGTTCAGTGCAGTTACTACTAATTCTAAAGCAGTAAAAATAGTTCTGGGAATACCTTAATCTTGTTTCCTCTTGAATCAAGAGCGCTGATATTTGTAAAAATCCATTAATGAGGGAGGTCTATCCTTTGGTGATTTTTAAAAAAATTATTGAGGGAAAATATAAAAATTATTTTCCTTGAATTCGGGTAATTATATCAAGTCAGATCCAAATCATCAGGAGCTAATCGGGAAAAAAACCCCTAAACCAAAACCAGCCAACCAAACAAAAAATCCCCAACATTGAATTTACAGCATTGAACAAAGTCCAGGAAATTGAATTTAAGGATCATTTCATCTTCAGCTGACATTGGTGAAGTAGGAGAAAAAGTTAAATGGAGATCCCTAGAAAGTTTGGATAAACATTCAAGAGCTTGAATTCTTCTGTGGAGCAAATTGATTCATTCATAGAGAACATTATGCAGCTTTCGGCTAGATGCATGATCACCATGAGGGAGGATAAGGTCTCTAATATGAGAAAGTACTGGGGGAGAAAAGAGATCGACGAGGCAAACGCTGACATAACCTTGGCCTCATAAATCTGTCACATTCTCCCTGTCCTGGTTTGTTTATGTTCCTGGAGTTTAAAAGTGGTCAAGTATTTTCTTTTTCAGCTGGGTGGAGGAAAAGGCAACTCACGCATTGAACAAGACCTAGATAGCAGCATTAAGTCCTGAGTATATTTCTGTGGCCACACTAAAAATGACTCCCTGAAAATGGGGGGTTGTAATGGGAGTGCTGACACAATCTGATTCCTAGCTATCACTTTGCAAGCTGTGCTGTTATAATAAGAAGAAAAGGTTGTGTCTTTGGTGGAAAACTGATGGAAGTTAGCAATGCTGGGTGAAAATATGCAGCTCATTTAAAGGAGGAGAAACTGTAACAAAGTAAATGAATCACATAAAAAAAGGTAAAAAAAAAGACAGCTAGGCCAGAAATGAGAGACATATAAAATATAAGGGTAGAAGAATTTTTCCCCAATTCACCATACCCTGAGAACCTGATTGTCATCCAATTAAAGGCTGAGAGAAGGTTTGATTAATCTATCACAAGCAAAAGGGCCTGGCTCCAGTCACTAATCGGGGAGGTGTGAAAACTCTGTGTGGGTCCCTAGAGGTTTCTTCAGCTTCTGTGTCCGCATGATCAGGTGTTCCTGCATAGTGAGCTCCAGGACAACTGTCTTTTCTCAATTATTACAGCTAATTGTAAATAATACCATACAAGCCAAGGAGTTTGGATCCTGCTTGATCAATATGAGCTTGCTCTAACATAAGAGAGTAGCCTCCACTGAAATCTCTGCCTCTTTCCTTTTTAAGGTTAGATATTGGTACAAGTGCAGCCAGCCCCATACATTATACAGTTGATTGTTTTTAAACAGGACCCCTGAGCCAGTTTGAACAGCCTGGGTGATAAGTGTCTCCACAGCAGGCTATAAGGGAAAAAGGAAAATCTTTCCCTTGAGCAGTGGGTTGACTGCAGACATTCAGAAAAGCCTACCATGACACGAGGCCCGCAGCAGCAGTCTGAGGGCTCAACACAGCAATGGCAGACCCAGGCAGCCTGCCTTCATCTACTTCCCAGCTCTCCCCCTCCACGCGTGGTCATAAAAGCCCCAGCAGCACAGCCTCTGCAGCAGCCAGCCATGCCTGCCCCACCTCTCTGGGGGCATCTTTTTGGATTTGGCTACCTGAGGTACCTGCATGGGGTGGCAGGACTTGTTATTGCAGCCTAACTCTGAGAGGGTTTGATTTGGTTTTCTACGCATTGGCATCAAGGATTGCTTGACACACCCTAAGGCATCTGCATACGGCTGTCAGATACAATGCTGCACCTACAGGAAACCTGTGTCTTTCTGAACTGGCAGCTGAGGCTGGGCAGGAATGTTCTAGGGCATCTCAAATGACACTAAGCACCTTTGCGATGCTCAATGCCTGTAGAAGTGAGCCCTAAGCATCTATCTGCCTTTTTTTCTATGAGAAAAGGAGGAGGAGAAGATGGCAACGCACAGGCTGAATATATAAGAGATATAATATCATTTGGTGGCTTGAAATCCATCAAGCAACCTTGATAGGTGCTGGGAGGTAGAATTCAGAGCACCTGGAGAACTATTGCTCTGTTGGGTGGTGTGGTATCACCATGTTGAATATATTTTAAAATCACTGTCAAATCATCTTGCATTCACAACTTCTAATTTTACTCTGCTGTGGCTAACAGAGGTGGTAAATAAACCCACATGGAATACAGTGGCTACTCTTCCAAGTCTTCTGGTCTAGATAGCATTGGTCTTATGGACCTACAACTCAGCATGTTTTCAAGCCTCTTCTGGGAGGATGGAAGGCTCTGGAATCATCTCTGCAGTCCTTCTGTATATATGAGTCATTTTTATAGCAAAACGTAGCTACCACTCATTTGGATAGGCAGGAATTCCTCCAGTCACTTTTATAGCTGTGGGTAAACAGCTTACTTTCTGTCATTTGAGATGTGTTGCCTTTGTTCTTCTGTTATTGCTTCTTTGGTTTATATAATCATATAAGTTTCTTTCCAGACTAGGATGATCACATAACTCTTAAATAAGGCCCAGTTGGTTCTTCTCCTACTCTCTCCATGAAACATATGTATTGGAATACATGTAGTACTAAGACTGTTTTGTATAGACATATATATTCATGTATATATACATATGTACATTTTTATATGCACATATGAATATGTATACATACATCTACCTACCCACATTTTTATATATATATAAAAATATATATGCAAATATAAGAAATCTACAAGGTAGTACATCTGGATTTGTGCAGATACTCATATAATTTCATGAACATCATTATTTCGTAATCATTGTCTTTACTATTCTCAATGAATGTATCAGTCAGAATTAAAAAAATTAAAAAAACCCCAACAAACAAATGTAAATTTTGAAAAAATATTCTACAAAGTGTAAGGCAAAAAAGATGGTACGTATTCAGTCTGTGCCACACTGCAGACTGCAGTATGTATTAAAATGTGAGGTTTCCATTTTCAGCATATCTGACCACAGGATTCTGTCATTCTATTCTGTGATTCTCTGATTGCCTGCATATAAATTAAAATCAAATGGATATTTCCTCAGATTTTTCTGGCAACAGTGTTTGGTCATAGTTTTAAAAAAAATAAAATAAACTTGATGTTACAAATATGTGTGTGATTGCCATTTACGATGAAAATGTTGTAAATAACTAAATCAGAAACATTCAGTGCTGAGGGAGGAATCTCAGGACTTACTGCTTCAAAACCACAGAATTCTAGCATGTAAACTAAAGAAGAATCTCCATTAACACATAGTAGCATTTGTGAAAGCAGAAACATACTTCAAGAGGTGTAATTATATGAGACATTTTATCTTCTTGGGTGGCTGGCTTTTGAGCTGATTTTTTTTACCATATTATGAGGTATAGGCATAATTTGTCTAACTACACTGTTTTTCAATCTACAGCCCTGTAAAAAAAAGATGCTAGTCTAATTCCTTAATTAGGCCTACTTTGTGGACCAAAACTACATGGCCATGCTAGGGCATGAGGAGGAATGATCTCTCTCCCAGTTCCCTTATCCCACCATCTCTAAGCTGTAGGTATGGGAGGAGTACTCTACACATTTCTCCTTTTCCAAGAGTGTGACAATAAAGGTGGTCCAATAATAAGGAAATACTAGCTCCATTCCCTCCACAGTCAGGAAAATAATCTGCTATTGGCAAAGGCCTGTAAATTAGATGGTACTTTCCATCAGAGGAAGAAAAGTGCAATGCTTGGAATTAGCCTGGAGGTCTAGTTTGATTCGTTGCCTTCACAGGATCCTGAGCAAGTCATTTAGTTCCAGATACTTAGAGGAATTTGGGAACCTTACTCCTATTTAACTTGATCAGAATTAGCTTCCAGAAACATGATATGAGCATGAAGATCTTGAGGGTCTGGATTTCAGTCTCATTATGCCTTACTTGACCACTATGTCCAAAAAATGAAGGAAAATAATTTCCTACTCCCTGAGTTTGCTGTGAAAATAGATACATGAGAAAATACTTTGAGATGTTCCGAGTACACTGGCAATATGAAACAGTACTTAGTATATTAATTCTAAAGATAGAAGAGGCTGGTTTTTGAGGCACAAACTGTCCTTTCTGTTCATTAGGGGTCCATGGAATTGCATAGGAATATTTTTGTTTTACTAATAAGACAAAAGACAGTATAAAAGGGTTTAACCAGTACACTACTAAATGTTTTCTTTACTGAACTCTGAACAATGGATTTATCATTGGTCCTGACTTTTAAATATGGTGTCTCTTTTTCAAAATATCAGTAATCATAATGTAGTAGAACTGAGCCTGTTGATAATTTTACACTACCTTTGTGCTATTTCCAAGATTTTATCTTAAATTGTCATCATTTTATTGCATTGATAACTAGAAGTAGCAAATCAGAAATTAGAAAGAAAGAAAACTGACACTGATTGATGTCCAAGTCTTTCTCCTGATTCGCTGATTAAACTCATCAATCTATATGCAGAAGAGATGTCCAATACAAATGGAACCAACCAGCCTTAACGAAGCTGTGTTGTCAGCATACTAAAGGGAAAAATGGGATCCTCATGGCAGATAAGAAAAACAAAACTAAACCAGAGACTGTGCTACAAATGACATTTATTCTAAGAGATGGTAAATCACTATTTAAAACACATTCTAAACATGACAGTAAATCTTGTTGGTTATACTAGATTAGATTGTGGTGTATAGATTGTGCAGGGGGAAAAAAAGATCAGGCTAGTTTATGGACCCTCTGGGCTGTGAGAAAACTGCCTTCAGTCCTCTGTCTGAACTCAGTAATCTCCCAACTTGTTTGGAGAATGAATGTTAGTGGCAGTAGCTAAAGTGTCCCACTGCCCAGACACACTCCAGTTTTCCCAGATTGCTCCTTTCTCTTCCTCTCCCACTTACACAGGAGTGCTACAGTCTGATTCTTTGTAAATGAGATGTAAATGTAAATGTAAATGTAAATGTAAAAATCATCAAATTGAAGCTGTACCCTAATTTTCATTAAATGAAGCATTTTTATAGGGATTCACTGTATTTACTTTATTTTCATATAGATCAGAACTATTTAGGGTACAAAATAACTGAAGAAAATGGCCCAAAAGCAGAAGTGTTCACCTGGAAAAAAACTCAGCTTTTGCAACCTCGTTGATAAATGGTGCAAACCCATAAGTGCATGGATTAGACAGACTTTTGCTTCTAGGCATAGCTGAATGGAAAAAAGGATCAAACCAAATAAATATGAAAGAATTTTATAGAAATGTACTGAAAATCTTTGGCCAGGCTCAGGTCAGCCAGTTCAAAAGAGAATGGGTACTATAAGAACTTCCTCCTAATATTTTAATTAGAGATATTTGGACAAAAATCTTTTTCTTTGGAGAATGATTTGATTTTTCTTGTCTTAATGGGAGAGGGAAGGAATATTTTGCTAGAAATATTTTAACTTTTTACATTTTTATTTTCTGTAGTTACTGTTGCTAGTGCAGTCATTTGTTGTGTAAATTGTTGTTAATGATGTGACTTCTGAAGCTCCTTGACCTAAGTTTTCTCATCATCAGTGAATTCTCAAGAATCAGGTGAAGACTTAGATTGATGCTGGACTCTGGACAAAAAAACCAAAGGGAAATAAAACGTGTTTAGGCTGTTTCAGTGCCTCCGTATTTAGAGTAGCTATTTACAAAGTCATTGTGTTTTATAAATCAGTGTTTCCCAAGCCACTGCTTAGAAGCAGTGTGCTACCTGAAAGGCTCTGTGATGTTAATTACAGCCACAGGAACCTAAAAAGTCAAGCATGAGGTCACCACTGGTAGACTTTTGGTTGACCACGACAGTGAAGTGTAACACTTCCTCAGGGTTCTCTTTGCTTTCTGCAATCTGTGGTTGTCAGTGGGTAGTGATCTATAGGCTCCCACCTCCAAATAATTTCTTAAAATAACTGTAAACACACAAAATGTTTTAATGAATCTTTTCTGTCCCATCCTGACATAAAATCAATACCCCCTATCAAATTTATTCTTAAAAAATATTCCTGAAGAAGAAAAATTCTAAAAAAATATGGAAATTAATAGATCCCCCTCTGACTAGACTAAGACACAATAGGCTAATTGGGGCAAAGAACAGTCAGGCATTACGAAATGTCTTCTAACAGAAAGCCTAGGGAAGCACTGTCTGGGAGCTGTGGAATCTCCATCATTAGAGGTCTTTAAGAGCAGATTAGACAAGCAACTGTCAGGAACGACATAGGTATAGTTGGTTTTGCCTTAGGGCAGAAGGACGGGCTAGCTGACCTCTTGAGGTCATTTTAAGCCTTGTGATTCTATGAATGAAAACATGCATCCTCTCCTAACTGCAATATAATCTGTCATCACTCAACACCATTTCCTTTCAGTGTCATGCATTCAACCTTAACTTTGTCCTTTGTTTTGCTCTATTAAGAAAGTATGCCCTTAGATGTATTGTCTTGATGTAATGTAATATTTAATGAGTATTTTGTAAAGAATGAGAAAAAGACATATAATCTGGGGGTTCATTAAGAAATTACAATCTTCTGTACATTTGTATTGCACAATGGAGAAAAAGCTACAGTTAATAAATAAAAATGGGGTGATGGGTCTTGGTTATATTTACTTCCTTAGTAATCATGCTATCTGTAGATCTTGCAAGGTATCTTTATCGTGTTGTGTGTGGATATATACATGCATACATATTTACATATATATATGTATCTGTGTGTGTATATCACTGTGAAGTTATATTACAAATAAGAAACAGGAGTAGGAAATGGAATTTTATAACCTAGCAATGTGTCATTTTGATATTGGCACAATTATTTTTTTTTTCAGTGTTAGAGAATAGTAGGAGGATAAGTAAAATAAAATAAAATCCTTAATTGGTGAAGTCTCTACAGGAAGGGTAGTCACTTTTCCAGGTTCTTGATGATTCTCCAGTGAAGACTTAGACCTTAGGCCGAACTTTCACTTACACTGATCCATCTTCTTCATAAACTTGTTCTATTAAATAGCTGGTCAACTATGATCTGACTTATGCCACTAAAAATTTCTAGCAAACTCTTGGTAGGCACCCAGGTATTTATGAAACTGGCATAATTTTCCATGTACAATCTAGAAAACTGAAAAGCAATTAAAAATCCCATCCAAGATTCCTTACCAGGCAATAATCTAGCCATTATGTTCCAATTTAATATTGGAATAATTATATGATTTTCCCATATTGATTTTTTTCTTCCTTCTCCCATGAGTTTTTGCTAACTATTTTTTCCTAGAGAATTTCCTCATCTTCTTCATCTTATTCCCCATGACTTCACTTTTTCTGTTTTTTTCTCCTAGTATACAAACATGACTTTGTTTTCCTCATCTCAGAAAGTCCATTAGTTATGCCTCTTGCTTTTCCAGTAATGTTCTAGGTCATAATTTCTTTTTTTTCTTCTCAGATTTTTAAAGAAACTACCACAGCATGTGTCTGGGAATTCTCCATTCTCATTCCTACCTCTACCCTCACTGGAGAATCTTCCTCTTGGCTGAAACAATTGTCACCAAAGATTTTAAGGATTCTTAGTCAAAGATCAGAATTAAAAATCATGGTCATCTCATCAACATAATCAGTCCCACGCTTGAAAGCTTCTCTTCCCTGGCCTTCCATGACTCTTGTTCTTACTTGTTTTCCTGTTTGTCTAATCCTCCCTATCATCTCTTTTCTCGTCCATTTTTTCACACTCACTTTCAGCTTATTATGCTGGTACCACTTGTCTTGCTCTTTGATATTCATCTTTTCCTCTAATCACAAGTCTTGGTCACCTCATTCATTTAGACTGATGTAACCATCATCTCAGGTTTACTTGTCTTCATAGACCTAAAGGAAAGCAGTTCTCTATTCTTTCTTCTCTTTGATCAAATTCGTAATCATATCTTGCATGTCACTCAGGCTTGTAACCTGGCTCATCTCTGACAGATCCTTAGTCCTCATATCCAAATACTGTCTACATAGTTTATCTGAGACACAACCTTTCTTATCCATCCACAGTTAAAACTATTGTCAGCTTTCATGATATCCTATTCCATTTTCTACAACTGAGATTCTACAGATTGTTAAAATGTGCATTTTTATAGCCCATAACTTAAACCATGATGACCTTACTTGCAAATTTATTCCTACATATTTATTATCTCTAATTTACCTTTAATGACATTTACCAACCTTTAGGACCGCTACTTTTCAAACATTAATCCTGTGATGTGCAACGACTGAAGCATAGAACATTGACTACTACTGTCTCATTTTTTTCTTGTTTTCCCCTTACTTATATGGCCAGTATCCTTATCTTTGAGTTGTAACTCTGTATAACATTTTACTCTATGTTTGTACAGTGCCTAGTACAATAGCAGTTTGTGTTCATGATAAGAATCTTGATGCTTCGTAGTGCTAATTCCCTGAAATTATACCAGAGCTACCTAGCTTTAAGAAAGATCAGAATTAGTCGTGCTGCATCTGGTTATATTTGTGTGGTTCAGATCTGTCATTGTTCATGGAGGAGACATGCTTTCAATTGCTCAATTGTACCTTTAATCTTAAAGCGTGGGTAGGGAAAATATCAGTAACCCTTCATTTCCTACAGTGGATCAGAAGATGATAATCAGCTACAGAAGAATATTAAAACATTTCTAAAAAAGAACAATTCCTTGTTTGGAATATGAAGTTAATCTTTATAGAGGGATCTCGAAGCATTCATATTCAATGTAATAACACTCACTAACCTCGAAGAGAAAAATATGCCCCCATCCTTTTATTCCTTTGGAGGGACTGAGAAGGGTAATAAGTGATGACAAACTACTGAAAACAGTGCCATACTTACAAATTCCTCCTTTAACTTAGTCCTGAAACATTTCAACAAAGAGTAAAATATAAAACTGTGACATCCATTAGCTGTGGCTAAACCAAGTTAAAGCATTTTTACTGACTATTTAACAAATCTACTAAAATAGAATGGACAGTGCCTATTAAGTATCTGCCTACTTTGCCCGAGGGCAAGTAGCATAATTAATCAGGTTGGGTGGTCAAACAGCTTGTCTGCCTGAGTGACCCTTGGATGTGACCTAACCCCTCCCGTTGTGGAGTGGCCACGAAAGCGAAGGACTCTGTTTCAGCCATATTTCAGCCACTGAACAGCTGCTTTTCAACCAGAAGGCCTGTTTCTGGGACCACACCACCACTGAATGCAACAGGGCTGTGGTGCAAATACTCCTGTGTTTATGTTGTGGAAGATACAGTAATGAAACTGTATGTTTAAACCCAATGTCATTCTCCACCCTATACCTGCACCCAGAATCTCCATGAGGTGGTGAATAATATCTGTACAGGTTCCTCAACTACTAAGCTTTTGTCTGCTAATCCCCTAATATTTGGTCTAGTTCATGATCTCTGAAGGCCAAATACGCTTAGGAAGGAATCCAAGTATTTACAGTATTGCTACCTTTTCCTTCTAAATGGCTAAAAACTGCTGATGTGCCTGTTCCTCTCATTTGGAGAGAAATGACTATGCTTTCTCAAAACTATACCTTAACTGGATGACGGTGATTGCTGTTGGTGACTGAAATAAGTAAGAAGCCATGCAGCAGGTGAGGTATTGTACCTCTGCTTACTTCTCTGATATATGAAAAAAGATAATACCTTTTTACTTTTTTTCCCAAACCCTTCTGTTTCTAACTTCTTATGCATGGCTTTTCACCTTCTCCCAATTACCTGTTCAACTTGTGGACAGTCTGAAACATCATCCTGTTTCAGACTTGGATTATCCCTTGAATATATTTTAACTCCACACTTCCCCTCTACTTTAATTCTTTAGACTTTTCTATTACTAATATTGATAGCTATTTTTCAGAAAACAGCTTATTTCTGACAATGTATTGTTTTAAGTCAGACTTAGAAAAATACAAGAGAAGTATATCAAAAGACAAACACTCATCAGAATTTCTTTTTCTCCTAATAGTCTATTTTTTCCTCTAGTTATAGCCTCACAAAAAAATATAAAGGAGTTTTTAATGAAAAAATACTTGAAAATCAGCTTTTAGAAATCCTTTCTTGTATGGTAATATTAGTCGGTCAAACTTGAAGCCTAACGCTGATGTGTGTGGCAGACATGAACAGTGATTGTGAGTTCTGAACTTTTGACAATGACTTAATTTTTCTTCTGCAGTTTCCCTCTCTGTGTAATAAAGATGTCAGTTCCTATTATTAATTCTGCTCTAACAATGAGAAGGACAATATGACGTTTCTACAGGATTTTTGAAGATGAAATCACTGTATCAGGGTAATACATACAATGCATAATATTTAACAGGAGAAGACATCAAAGTATTTGGAACTTTTATGTGCATTGCTGTAAAGCAGGTTTCACAATTACTAAGTTCTGTGAAAATGATTTAAGGAGAAAAATGCTTTGTATGAATTCATTTAGAGGTGTGAAAGATAGTCTTAGCTAGTTTTGCTAGTGGTACATATGTAAATGTTTCTTCTTTCTTTTAAATGATTTATTTTTCCAGAAGTTTCTGAACAAAGACAAACTTTCAATATAAGTGTATTAAAAAAGTGAGATTCTGCTAATAAAGTCTAAAGAAATAAAAATCTACTTCAGAGAGATTCAGTAGACTGTCTGCATAGTCTAATGATAGCAGTGTGAATTACAGATAGCACACAAGCAACGTAGCAAGGCTACACAGCACCTTGCAATTTAGAATCCATCAACATTTTGCAGTTTCCCACGTGAGACACCACTTGGTTGATGTCTCCCATTTATTGTTTACATTGGCTTAAGCTTTGGAACATCCATGCAAAACAGCACATTCGAGCTTTAAATCAGTCACACATAATGAGAAATCTCAAATCATTCCAAGCAATTCATTTAATATTTTATAAGGAAAATACAACTTGAGTTGTGCAGTTAAATTTGCAAGAAGATCAGGAAGGACAGCAAGAGCAGCCGCCTGTACATTACTGGTGATAAAATAGAGATAAACCGAAAAACTGTGAGATTGCATATCCAAAGTCTGCAACAGCTGTACTCATACCTAACGTGTAGGTTTCATTCATTAAATAGATGCAAGATATAAATATGTTAATCCTGTGCCTCTGTCAGTCTGCAAAGAGGATAAGAAGGGTAGAAAACATAATTAAAAAGTGTGTAGGTGTTTCTGTTAAAAGAAATTTGCCAATAGTGTGAAATCTGAATTTCTAACTTGCCTTATTTTAATTTTGTGATGCCTGGGCCCTAAGTATCAAAAGAAGGGATTTCCTTCACTTCCCCAAGCCAGGCAGAGCCACATATGGTGAACACCAAGACTCCCAAGGCAGCAGTCAAAATGCCACTGGAGTAGAAACAGAAAGAATGTCAAGAAATTCCATTCCTAGCTCTTTACACCACGTAATCTAATTTCTCCTCCTTTTTCTGTCTGAAGCCGTGCAATTTCCAGTGACACTGCAACACGGCTCCACAATCAGTTGCTAAAGAACAGTACATTCCCTACTTACACTATCAAAGCATTACTCAGGAAGTTGGAGCAGCCTGGGGTTTTGGGCTCATTTTTTGTTGTTTGTGGGTTTTGTTGGGGTTTTTTTTGACCATTGTTAAATATATCCAGAGTGCTTTAAAAATCTGGAGAAGGGAATGAAAACCTTGAGCAAATCTGTCCATAGTGATTTCAGGACTTGATTGTGGATTTCATCCTGATGGTGTTGATTTTAGGGACTACTACATCAAAGCATGAATGGTTAGCTGCAAGCTCGTGTTTACTACTTCACACAACACACTTGTTTCCCCGAAAGCCAATTCTGATTCAAATCAATTTAATTAAGTAACAAAGCTGGTTGTCATGGCAACAACGCTACTAATTTGTCATGGCAAATACTCTGTGAGATTGACCAGTTGCTAAGCAACAGCCAATGGGCTTGAAGACAGAAGATGACAAATTCTATCTGATGCAGATGTTGTGATCCAGTCTTGAATTAGGCCTCTGTTCAGAGTGGATTCCCAAGAGAGCATCACCTGGATAGCTTAATAGCAACACAGGGAGTAGCATGCCACAACAAATTACATTGTTTTGTACTTTTTAAAATGTGTTTGAGGGAGAAGCTAGTAAAATAAGTTAATTTGATGCTCCCTGTCATCTTTTTATTTTCCAGTTACAGAATATATGGAGATGATTCAATCTTACTGTACTTGGGTTTGCATATGCATATTTATATCTCAGAAACAGTCTTTTATCCATCTTTGTACATACGAGACATAAAATTTAGGCATGGAAGCACAAACCAAGTGGATTATGGCTAAATCACCTGAACAAAAATTTGTTTGGAGTCATGTCATAATTCACTCGCAACAATGGAGAACAATTTATTTTTAGTTGATTATTCTTTCTCTCAGGATAGCCTCCAACTTCACAGTTTAAACTTGATTTAGTTTTATTCATGAGAATAAATTCATTATTCCTCTCACAGAAAGTACTACAAATATTTTAGGCTGTTGGTGCCTTCCTACCTGTGCCTGCTTTTCATCTGCACAGAAATCAAACTAACTGTAAAATAATGTCATTTTGTCAATGCTGACTTTCCTAAATTCATTGTACTAGCTAATTTATCCTAAAATCCTTCTCTAACTGTCTTCCAACTAAAAAAAAAAAACCACTTAAATTTGGAAATAATTAAAGTATTCTGTTTGCTTCCATGTTTAGGCCTGATTCTAAAACCTACTTGTTAAACTTAGTACTTTGTGTACAAAATGAACCAAACTGGCAACTGATAATGAAGAATACGGAAATTTGTGAGAGTAAGACTAGAGGTATTTAGACAATCGCTGATGGATTTACAGTTCACTGGAAAATATTGCTATCAAAACAGAAATACTTTGTGAAATGGGATTGATATTTCTAGGATTTCGCTTGCAAATGTAAGGAAAATTTCTGACAGTTTTGAAATGGCTGGTTTTTACATTACTTTAGACATTTCATTTTTTCATAGAAATTGACTTTTCAGTTAGAAATAATTTGTCAAATTATAATCATAACAGAATGATGAGTGCTGTAATATAACAAAGACTCAAACATTGAAATCAAAACAAATCCTTCTAATTTTCTGAAGCAGGATAACTGAATGACCCACAGTTCCCCTCTTTGCTCTACCACAATTTTCTTTTCTGTGAAATCACTCCTGCTGGCAGACAAATTTTAAAATTCCCGAAAAGCTTTTATATTGCAGATATTCCAGCCTTTGCACATTTCTAATATGGATAGTACATTAGTACATTCAGCTAATGGATTGCTGACAGGAAGATCCAGCCAAGAATCTAACATTATGCTTTACAATATTCACTTGAATATATACAGCAATAATTTAGCAGTTTAAATAAAATGTTATCTAGAACCAAAACAGGGTTTTGTTTGTTTCATCAGTTTCTCTGCAAATGCAGTCATTGCAAGACAAATTAAATAAACCCAGGATCTTTCATTTTATTGTGAGAGGGTTAAAATAAACCAAATGAACAACCCAAGCAACTTTTGGTTTTATAAAACTAAAAATCAGCCTTTTCTAATTAGGGTTTCAATGTTAATATATAAATAGAGGGGGAAATCATGCCTGTCAAGTTTGGTTAAAAGGGCGTTCTTCTGCAGAAAATTAACCAGGGTAATTCCTACAAATTAACAGAAAATATAAAAGCAACAGCAACATGCAACTTAAATGTTGTCCCTTCATGATTTCAAACCACTTGTTAGACTAGTATTTTTTACATTATATTGTGTCAGGCATCTGTGGCAATGCTTTGGCAGTGGAGATGCTGCAGGGGTGGCCTTCGTGGGGAGAGGTGGGTGAGGACAGGTGTCATTTTAATGTTTGTCTTTTGTTTCTCACTACCCAAATCTATTTTAATTGGAAAAAAAAGGTAAATTAATTTTCCTCAAGTTGAGTCTGTTTTTCTAGTGACAGTAACTGGTAAGAAATCTCACTGCCTTAATCTCAACCCATGAAGTTTCTTATCCTATTCCCCCCCCTCCCTGTCCTGCTAAGGAGAGGGAAGGAGGGAGTGGTTGGGTGGGAGCCTGGCTGTTTGCCAAGGCTAACCCACCAGGTATACACAATCCAGTCATTGAAAAAAGTCACATCTAGCAAGTGCATAGACAAATGGAGCCAAGGCTTCATGTTCAACAGTAGTACTTTCTTGTTTTCAGAGTGTGAGAATTATTTTAACACAGGAAAAGTAGTAGGCAATATGCCTTTCCTCTCTTCTAAAAGCTGTGGATAAAATCCTAATATCTTAGCAGGAGAAAGAAGAAAACAAACAAAAAATCTTTAAAATCCAACAGGTAAGCAACAACACTCCATACACAAATGCCCAGAAGACCTTACATACATTTGCCTTTGGCCTTGAAATTGGCATTTAGGTACTCTAGTAGTACCTTTTGTGTGCCTTCAGTGCCTAATTTGTGCATCTGAATTTGTGCAATCCTTTTCGTTTATGAAACTCATAGGCAGTTATATATTTTTAATTTTCTTTTGATGAAGCTGACAATTCAGAGATAATTTAAACTCAGCAGTGGAGGGAACAGTTATGACCCTATCTGTTTCTTGCATCAGGCCTGCTGGTAAGATGGAACATATCTTTTCGAAGCTTTTCATTCTGAGTTAAATACCAAGAGCTGGAGAAGTCATAAGATCCTTAAATAAAATGTTCCCCTGGTTAATCATCAACTCATTCTTTCTGGCCACAGATCTGAGGACTGATATTTGCTCTCTTAGCTTCCTGATCATTTGTTTTGCTACATCATATGAATCCCTTGAAACTTCCAACTCCTTGTGATACTCCTTTCCAAATTAGTTTCTCCTTCAGAAAGAAATTGTGACTTGCAGTCTTGATTCCTAGATATGTAATATTGCTATTGGAAAAGTTAAAATAAATCTTACTCAAGCAAGTCTAGCTCATTGTAATGTCCAGGCTCTTCATCCGATCTGTCTTTCTCATTATTTGCCATACTGTTGGTTTCTTGTACATAAATCTCAACAAGACTGATTTTGTCATTTTGCACATCACTGGTCAGGTCGTAACTTAAATCAGGCCGGAAGGAAGCCAATAGGATTTCAGATGGATTATTGTTTCATTAGAATACCTTTTTAAAAACTATCCGTTAGAAAGGTTTTAATGAATTCACTATCAGTAGTATTTTTAAATCATCATGAAATCAAATACCTTGTAGAAATCTTTCCCAATGAAATCATAAACTCAATCAAAAAGAGCAAGTTTATTTGACAAATGGTTTTTCATCAAGCTGTGTTGATTGACAGTGTGTATATTGCCATTATTTTAATTCTTCATTGATTTAATTTCCCATCACCTTGACTTAGTTGCTCTATATCCTTTTAACCAGCTGACAGTTTACTGAAGTATTTGTCCTTAAACAGTGGCACAACAACCAGTTGTTGTTTCCAGAGCCTGGGGTTTTTTTCACTTTTCCAAGATTTATCCATCAGTCTGACATTCCTTTGAATGTTTTTGCAACATATCACGTATGAAGTATTTCAACATAGTTAAAGTTAACTAATCTTTTTTCTTAAAACTGTTAATTTGTTCCTTTTCTCTCAAATACTACTGGAAAAAAAGCCGGTTTCATTTTTGTAAACATCATCCTTCGTTCTAAGAACAGACGCAAAGTATACACTGGGGAATTCTTCCCTTCCTACAGCATTAGTGACATTTATTTTGTCCCTATTTAGTAAACTTGCCCCAGAACCTGCCCCCAGGGCAGACTTGTTGAAAGTGGAGAGACGTGGAAAGTCTGGGGCAGGGAATTAAGAAGACTGCAGCTGTCTGATCACTTCTCTTAGTACAGGGCACATACGGCAGGTTATATGATACACCAAGGCTTCTTAGTAGTATCCTCCGTCCTCTCTTTCCCATTCATATTGCAACTGCCCCTGTACCAGTGCATCACCAGGAATCACTTTGGCATTATGCAATAGTAACAGCAAGGCTAAATTATCTTTTTTATGTTCAATGCTGACTTCCCTGATCTCAAGAACCACCAAATGTCTGAAACTGGCACACAGTTCAGAAAGCTCTTTTACTTTTTTTTTTCTTAATTGATCTGACACTTAACAGCATTTGCTTCAAAAGGTTAAAATCTGTTCCTATAACTAATCTTATCTTCTCTAAAGCCCCTTTTCTCTAGCGAACGGCTGATCTGGCCTCTGGCTGACTTTCTGTCTTCACAAATTTGTCTAAAATTCACTATCCTCCCACCTTTTGTTTCAGCGAGGGTCCCTGGGAAGACTCCTGTGAATCCATCATTGAGAATGGCAACCAGGGAAAGCAGCCATTTCCCGCTCCACCAGAACAAAACAGTTCTGCCACATTCTCTTAAAGTATATTCTCCTCCCAAGGCAAGAACAGAGCTCCCATCAACGCTAATGCACACACAGAGGTGAATATTCCCATTTGTGAGGGACTGTAATTGAATCACCATTAGCTTCAGCTCCTGGTGTTGTTCGGAATGAGTCCAGTTCTATTGCTTCTTGATGCTAGAATGCAATAAACAAGAGTTAAACTATTTAAAGGCAGCTTTGTTCTTCTGTCAGACACCTGCTGAACATTTGTTTAAAATATAACAACTCCAAAGAGGTATTAGAATTTGGCAAAGACAAAGGCCTGAATTAACCTGAACTATAGAGTGGCTATAGAGACAGGCCTCTGTCTCAATTGCTTCAAAATAACCTTTTTAGATATCTACAGAATGGTTATATTACTAATCTAAATTTACCTCTGAGCTGTGTGAATGTATATTTTCCTAGTGTTTAAGTGGAAGAAGCTGCAAGGAAGCAGGATTGTCACTTCACTTCCAACTTTTTCACAGATAGCAGTGATACAAGAATACTCCATGGCTTAAGTGGTTGTTGCTTGATTTTTTTTTTCCTCTCCATAAAATAGAGCCTTCCTAAGAAAACTTTACAGACTTATGCACAAAAAACCCCAAAACAAAAATGTACTTTTATGAAAGCTATCCATCAAATGTCAAGGATAATAATCAATTTTTTGTCACAATGAACTGATAAAAGCTTTCCATAATAATGTCATGGGGAAAAAAATTTGTGTTGGAACTCGTAATGCTCAGCCCTGATATCAAACGAATTCATAAAAGCTCAATACCACTGTAGCCCTCGGAGGCATGACAAAACACAATTTCTCATCCACAGGATATGGAATAATTCCTTTTTTTTTTTCCACAGAAAAGGAAGCAAAAGGAAAAAATCTGAATTTCAAAAAAAATATTACACAATCCTGCTTATGCAGGTGAACATTAGTGATCATTTTGGTCGCCGATATCACAAACCGTTATGGTGATTTCTCTCACATCATGCAAATGGCTGCATAATGTCTACTCCTCTTGGAATGTAAAATCAAATCAGCATTCTAATGATACAAGCCCGTGATGAGCTTGGAAATAAATATGCAGAAGCGCATAAAAAAAAAAAAAATCAAGGCAATCAAGGAAAGCCAGCGTCCTAGCTCGGACTATAAATCTTTGTCTGTTTCAATCGTAAAGCTGGCCGAATCAGTGTAAAATTCGAGCGGGGATGTCATCAATTTCTGTTAACCTCTCTATTCTTCTTTGTGTTGGCGGTGCAGTGATGGATTGGTTTTGTCACTTGTGCTCAGTTCACAGTATGTTAACATGGAAGGGTGCAGTCAGGTTATGAAGAAGGGTTATTACTGTCCCAGCTCTGACCTGGACTTACTGTCTTTTCTAGTATCACAAAACCTTACTGTCTTTGGGACTGAGAAGTAGCATCCTTGGAGCTGCCTAATACTAAACAGAACAGTCACAGTTTTTTTCCTCCAGTTGCTTTGCTCTAGTTCTTTCCAGTTGCTTTGCTCCAGCTCATAGGCCTATTCTTTCCTTCCTATTTTTTAATTAATAAATTAATGTAGGAGATGCTTATTAATCCAACTACCAGTGCAGGAAGAAAAGTAATGAATTACTGGATTACATTAAGAGGAATTTATGATTTGCAAACACAAAAAGATTCATAATTTTACAGTCTCCAAATAATAAAGCACTGGTAATAAAACAGAGGTAATAACATAAACTTACTGGCACGTAGTGAATACATAAATGTTTCAAGGAGTGGACTAACAATTCTTTCATGTTGTCTTGATCATGTGTTTGGTAAGGGTGTTTAACTTGTGCTACCTAATTTTGGCAGTGGATTTGATGAGTTGAGGTGTTCTTCAGTTCTTGTTCTCTGGTCTATACTGTGTCAATGCACTTGCCACGATCTGTACTGCACAGCACTAAGACACCTGGCCCTACTTCAAAAACTCCCAAGCTCAACTTTAAGCAACTTCAAGCTCTATTAATGTCAATGGAACTACTCAAGTGCTTAAGTTAAGCATGTTTCTAAATGCTTTGATGGAAGATTGTAATAAATCCTAATCCAGAGCCCAATGAATTCTTTAGGAGGCTTTATATTGACTTCAGTGGGCATTGTATCAGGCTAATAGAGCTCAACACCTTGCAGAACTGAGCCCTTAAACAGCTGGCTCATTTCACCACATAAGTGGTCGTTTTAGTGGTGGGTGAAGTGATCCCTATGTGTAGTATTTAATATAGTGTGTTTCAGCTTGTTAAGTTAGTAAAGTGCTTTGGGATCACTTGAGATGAAAGGTACAATACAAATGCAAGTTATTACACTGCCAGAAACACCTTTTTTTTTGTAAGTGAAAAATCATGTTAAAATAAATGCTTCAAAATGAAGTAAATGGAACATTAATCTATAAAAAATCTATATCTATTTATTTCTGTAAAGAAAAGCCAAGTGGAACAAAACAGCTCTGGCAATAGGCAGTCCAGGTTCTGCAAAAAAGCTGAACAATTGAGGGTCAATGGCATTTTGTAAGTGATGCTTTTGCTATTGACAAATTGGACCTAGGATATAGGAGTAAATCTGGTCACAAATGTCTGCCACTTCTCGGAGCTGTGTTGGCTGCTCAAAAGCAATTAAGTGAAGTGGGTGCTCAAGTCCCATTGAATGTCCCAATTAACAATTAGCAGGACTTGTGCTCTTAAGGGGTTTTGGAGATCTTACACAATACAGCACTGAGAAAGTCACATGAAGGAGATCTCAGCTTCCATATCCTTTCTATAGGAGCTATTTTAAAAGCCATATGAAAAAATCCTGAATCAAATATAGAAGAGAACCAAGAAAGAAGCAATTGTTATGTCCTGGCTTATATGGCTATTCGTCACTGAGTTCAGGAATGTAGAAGAAGCCTAGCCAGACAGCAGGCTAGGCAATCTGACCAAATCCAAACTGATAGAAGTTTCAC
>JANZLQ010000041.1:7839119-7942077 GCA_026212715.1 Elanus axillaris | reverse complement strand
GATAAAAAAGTATTCCTAAGTCTTGATATTTTCAAGATGTCTTGGGACACCAAACCACTGTACATTAACAACAAAGCCAGAGAGATAAGGTTGGCATGATAAATTTTCTCTACATAGCCAGTTTAGCTTGTTTTTTTCCCCAGGTTTGTTTAGTTTTCTCTTGTCATGAATTTAAACAAAACAACATGTTCAGTGCCAATGCCAGAGAAGTCAAGAAAGGATCCCAAAACAGCCATACTGACCTTGTTGATAAATCCCACCCAGGAAAGAGCTGCAAGCAGCACTGAACCCAAGAGGAGCTCTACATTTGCTCATGCTGCTCCTGTCCCATGAAGAGGAATTGTCATTCCAGAAGTGAATGTTTGTGGACTTCCAGCAGCTCACATGTACCCTCACCCACTAAGTTCCCCCCGCTACAGACATAGCAAATGCAATCTGCCACAAAAAGGCCTTGCGATAGTCTCCAGAGATATGAATCCCATTAAATTAGTTACTGTATTGCAAATATTTTAGCAGGATGTCCATTTCCTGATATATTTGCCTTAAAGGTTCATGTTCTCAATCACATAATGACATACAAATTAAATGCATTTTCATATTTAAGTGTGTACAAGTGTCAGTTATCAAGTTCCCCTGTTAGTTCCATGAGGCTGCCCACAGCACTGCTGGAAAGTGCACTGCTGTGCAGACATTACATTACTTACTCCAAGAAGCTCCTATTGAAGGAATAAACACTAATGATTCTTATTTATTATTGATATTGCAGAGTCCAGTGAACTCAGACATGAGATTAGGCCTGATTTAATAGATGCTGTGCCAAAATAAAGAACTATCAGACACTATGCGTGTCTCCGCCAAATTCTAAGGAGAGATGGAACAATTTTTGTCATCTAGACTGACCTGCAAAGCAATGAATCCCACTCTGCTGCATCATTCTTCTGTGGGTAGGACCTATAGGAGGAGCTAGCTGAGGTTTTCCTGAACTCAATGAAACTTTGATTATTGTAGTCGGCACTTTGTGTAATCAATATAGATCAACCTAGATCAAGTAGAATGATGTTCTAAGCACCTTGTTAATAAAATAATTCCATCAATTTGTGAAAATGCAATGCAAATTAATTAGGAACCTGGTCAAAATAATTTAGTTTCAAAACACTAAGAATCTTTTAGAAAATAGTTCTCTATTTTTCTTAGCCTTTATTTAATTTCTAACATTGTTTGCCAGGAAGTATTTGGGTGAAGTCCTTGACATGTTGAAGAGTTGTTTTGCATAACCTAAGCCAATGGAGGTTTGTTATTTTCTAAGATCCGATCCTGAGAAGCCTGCAGAGGGTCTGGATGTTTGTCTTGATAATTTATGAGCATATGCATGGACTATGGGACTTTGGGGTTTGGGCCCACATTCAGCTCAAATAAGGACTAATTTCATATGAGGGCTGATTAGCAAATTATCACTTTGCAATCTTCCTCAACAGTTATTTAAATCAACCCTCCCCAAGAGCTGAAAAAAAAAGTGCAGACACCAGTGAACATAGGCACAAACACTAACACACAAACGCAAACACAGATATATAGAATATCTAATAAGTTCTAATAAGAGGGAGAAAAGTTTCTTCCTACTAATACAGAGTAACTTTAAAATATAGTTGAATGCATGTCGAATTCTACCCTCACACTTTTTTGTTTAAAAATGTGTTGACCTTGAGCCCATTCTGTAATCAAGGTGTTTGATAAGTCAAATGCTTCAGAGGTGTAGGTAAAAAGCACTTTTTAGAATGTTAAACTGGCAACACACAGGGTGCAGTTATTGCTTTAGAGAAATGTCATAGATGTCCTCTAACCTTTTTTTTTTTTTAGGAACGTATTTCTTGGATGATTTTTTTCAAGGACTCAGGTCAGGAAGAATTTACCCCAAGGGTAGTTGGAGGGAAGAAAAAATAACAAGGCATGGTGGCACCTGGGGACCACAACATTGTTCACATCCTCTGTAATCATCAGTGCACTGCTCAGCTGCTTTGGTAATTTACATAATACCATCCTGACACGCTCACTTCAGTTATCCATCACCATTGGGATGGTGTTGCTGTTTTCCTGCTTTATTTTCTTTCTCCCTATCTCACTCTCTCTGTGCCTTTCTTTCTCTCATTGTGTCTTATATTTATCTGGCCAAGCAAAAAAGACTGATTTCACATTGTTTCTGCCCTTCTTGTTCAAGAAATATGAATTTAGCAAATGATGAGGCACTGAGTGCAGCTAATAAGCAAAAATGCACATATAGAGATTCTATTCTCTACATTTTAATGAATGGTATCTTTGGGGGAACTGAGGAGGAGAAGAAGAGCAATAATTTAATGGATGCAGAGATGTGGGAGAGAGTCAGTTTAATAAAGTTAAATTCTAAGGATATGATGGACTTTAGTCACGTGTAATCATGGCTATATCTGCAAGATAGGACTGGACACTAAGCTTAAAAAAAAAGCTTAAAGCTTTTGCCTCTGAGGTTACATTTCTTCAAAAATGAACAAAGAAAAGGTAATATTTCATATTTTCTAAATGTATTGTTTATTGTCACAGGACAGATTAATTGGCTATCCAAAAACATGATTAATTCCTGCAGTCCTACCTACCAAGATCAAACTACAGGCTTGCTCTCCCCAGTTTTATATCTCTATACCCCTTTGACTTTACTGGAGTTGTTCTTCATGTAAATCTCAGTAACTGGTATTGACAGTTACACCCTTGTGTACACCCTTGTCTATCACCCTTGTGATATGACAAGGGTGATAAAGTCACATTCCTATGGTAAAGGAAAACTTTTAAGATGTAGGAAAGGACCACTAAAATAGGGACCTGGATAACTTATTTGTTGTTACTTTCTCTAGCCTTTGGGGTGAATTTCTCACTCTTAGGCACTGATTCTGTGGCAGTGAAAGCCCCAAGTACCTTGGCTACCAGGACTTGCCACTACAGGAAGGTAAAAGACAATGTTTAAGCCAACATGGTGCTTGGGGGAGGAAAGTACAGCAGGATATTCATATCATGCACTTGTATTGGTGTCCCTGAATGAGTGTGGGAAATGTTTTCTTGTCTTGGTAAAATTATATCCCTGATAAATCATTACAGGGCAAAAAGACCAAACCTTGCAGAAGTAAGAGAATGATGATGTTCAAAGCCAGTGTCACCAACGCCCACAAAGCCAGTCTCAGACACTTAGAATTTTCAGAATCCTCCCTTCTTGAAAAAAATGGGTCTATCTGTACAAAGGCATGAATAGCCCTGGTTTTAAACAGTTTTGCCATTATTAATGTAGATACTATTCAGTTTAGTACCTCAAGTTAGGTGGGAAGGACCTGAGCATCAGTCTTTGCTATATGGAAGCTTTAGGTTCAATCCCTATCATGCTACAACACTGGGACAGATAAGCCATCTGCATATTTGTTGAAGGAGAGATGCACACATACAGAAAAGCCTAACAACCTTAGATGGATCCCCACAGTTTGCATTTCTATAAACTATGTTATTTAAGCAAGAGTATTAATTTGCTTGCTGATAGCACTCTGGAAAAGTTGATCCTCTGTAAGGTCAGGGTCTTCTGCAGCTAAAGTCTTTGCATAAACTTATGGCTTGTCTGCATAAAATCCATGGTATGAATGGATTTCTACAATCCAATATGCAATGTAAAATAAAAAATATTTTTAATGAGCAAAACCTTCCTCCTCAAAAAGCACCCCATACAAAAACGGAGAAGTATTTATTATAGACTACAGTCACACTTATGACAGACTTTAGTTGCATTTCATACCAGGATCTCTACTAAAGGCTCCTTATGCTCTTTGATTCTTCTTTTATAAAAAGTTTATTCTGATAAAGAAATACAGGACTTATTGAAGACTCTTCTGAGATGTTTCAATTAAATCCTTTCTCCTTATATATCAACTTTGTATAGCAGAAACAAATTCAAGGCCCTGTCCTGCAAACACTGATACAATGAGATAACTCAAGAGAGCACTCGAATGATCTCAAGTATAGGCTCCGCTAGACAAATTTTAGCCTTGACAAAATCAATTTATTTCATGTGTATTAACACTGTTTTATGCTAGGGATGATTTTGTTGGGTTGTGTTTTGTTTTTTTTTTTTTTTTCTTGAGGGGAAGAAGGACTTCATTTTGACACAAAAAATATGTTAACTAAACCACCTTGTTTAGAAAAGTCAGAATTTGTCTGTGCAGAGCAAATACATAGGACATTCAAGCACCTCTCTAAGTTAGGAAAATGCAAGAACGTAGGAAGATTCTTCTGGGGTCTCATAGAAAGACTGTGAAGATCAGTGATCATATTAACCTCTGGGGACCTTGAAACAAGATTTTACAGCAACTTGCCAAAATACTTTGAGCTAACTACAGATAGTATAATCCTTTAACCTTTGCAATATTAATATTCTGTTGTTATCTATCTGATGTGCTCTGGCATTTCTTTAACACAGTAGACAAAGACAGTATGAGATAGGAGTACTGATCATAGATTTGGTGTTCTGATCTGTTCATGATAGTGCTAAAGTTACAGGGTTGTAGTTGAACCTTTAGTAAAGTACAGTTATTCACTTCCATTTATTCATGTTACAACTCACTCTTGCATGTGAGATTCAGACATCTCTTTATCAAAAGTAAAAAACTTTCAGTCTGTTAATGTGATAATTTTTAAACTAGCCCTATTTTACAGGTTTTGTAAAGTGATGCTAATTATCGAAAAAAATAGCTATGAAACAGGAGACTGCTGTGCTCTTACTTTGGCTTCCCCAACATTGGGCTGGAGCTGATTATTTCCAGTACTGTACATGTTAATGTGGCTGTCACCATTGCTTCTGGATAGCTTCAGAAGGGCTCAGTTCAGGCAGCAATTTATGTTGGTGCTGAGAGTACAGCCAGCACAGTTAAAGGAGACCTCCTGAGCTCTTAGGCCCTAAATCTTCAGCCACTTGACACTAGTGAACAATATCAACTCTGTTTCCGTTTTCCACAGAAGAAAAAAAGATACTTTTTTTTAAATTTTCTTTTTTTTTTTAAAGCTGATACCAATCTGACCTCTCTCTGACTGACAGAAGGTTCATAATTGCGTACTATACCTGTCACTTCAATAATGTATCTAGTCTCAGCTGCCCAGTGATTTCAAAGTGAAAGTTCCCAAACATGATCTATAATTTGTATCCTTTGGGTGCACTGCATGAAAAGCAGCTTCACTGTTGAGCTATGCAGATGTTGACATGGTCTGGAAAATGCATATGAAAGAAGATGAGTGTTTTCCAGCCTCTGTACTCAACATTGGCCTCTGACTGTCCATTTAACAAAAAACTACACAGATATGATAGAGAAGATAAAGAGGTCCATTCTTCCTGAGGAGGGACTGCAAGGAATAAATTTCTAATAGGAACCTTTTCTGGGTCTGGCTACCAAAGATCTCAGATGCTTTCTGTGTCTTACAAGTTATTATATGATAGTTAAAATTATATGAATATGTCTTTATTTTCTAGATGGTTTCATATTGCCAATAAATTACTTTACCGACTCTTTTAACATTCATGGTCTAATTGTGTAAAGAATATATTTTTTTTTTAATAAATTTACAAAGCCTGGGAAAATCCACATGGAATTTGCATCCATAGAGGAATTCTCATCAAACAACTAATATTGTGCTTTTGTCAGCAGAAAGTTGGAATGGTTCCTATGTATTATCACTTGATTAAAGCACACAGATAGTGAATTCCTAAAGAAAACCAGAAATCACATGATCATTTGGTACTGTTTCACTCTGTGTTCCCAAGGATATAGGTAATGAAGCCAATGAGCTACAGATTTACTGATACTAGATGCCCATATATTAAAAACAAGCAACAAACAAAAAAATCCCAGCTCAATTCTGGCAATATCTAATATTATAAAGTTACTTTATTTGGTCTGGATTTTATGATACAAATTGAATTAAAGTGCACATACATACAGTCCATTTTTGCCTTTTAGGGGGGGACCTTTCTAACTTTCTGTTGTGATAAAGAAAACCATTAGATTCTGACAAGGTGAAGAGGAGGGAAAAGACTTTTATTGAAATAAGAAGAAAATGATAGTGTCAGATATTGAATCCAAGAGATAAAATATTACATCTAATAAACATGTTACATATGGGATTAGATATGGGCCCCTAGAATTACAGAACAACAGAAGTTACAGGAAAGCAACAATATTAGTATTGAAAAATAATGACTACAGTTCCTATAAAGGTTAAGAAAAAAGTATCTGCATTCTTATTAAAGGAACTCAACTCAAACAGGAGGAAATAACTTGCTATCCTGGTGTGATGGAGTTTTTGTTTTAGGTCTAAGTCTGCAAGCCTTGCTCCTGCCTATTTTCTCGTTTACCTAAGTACAATTACTTCTTTAAGTGACTGGATCACTTGGTGATATCATGATCTTAACTGATAACATACAGCCTTCAAAGGAAGAAAAATAGGTAACCATCCAGCTCTCCTGGATAGTCAACATTTCTGCCTTTGAAAATATCTCCCCCTCACTGTCCATTCAGAGGCAGGTAGCCAATGTATTGCCTAGGACTAAAAACATACTACAGATGTACACACAGTTCACTACAATTTGATGTGGCCAGCATTGCTTAATTAAGCACATAATCAAACACTCATGTCTGCTCCTCCCTTTTGTATCTCTCCCTATCACTTTGTAATTTTCTTATCCCTGCCAACATGGGGTGAAACAGCAGAAGATAAACATCCACCCCCTCTTTCATCAGCCCAGCATTGTGATGGTTGTTTGTGTAATCGTTGTAAAAAATTTGTAAGCATGTATGGAGGGCACCTTGAAATGTTACTTGAAAAGAAACTTCCTTTGAGTTCAGTAGAGTCCTTCCTTCCTTCCACTACTGTTTGAAAGACCACTTGTCCTATTTTTCTAAAAAGTTACTGCTGTAATTCCAGTAACTCTCACTTCAGAAGTGAATGATGAACTTTTGGATGCTGGAGTCAGGTGTCTGGCTTTTAGCTGCACTCTGATTTTCTGGTGACCTTAAGGAAGACATACCATCTGCCCCAGAGAGGGACCTTCCCTAAAACACCAACACCCCCTCCCCCCCGCCATGTTGCCATGTTGTTTGAGCAGTCATTCAGGTGTCTGACACTGAACTTGCTATTCCTGTAACTCACCTGCTCATCCATCCTACATTGCAGGGGTATAAGCCTTCACGGGAAGGACTCAGGCAAACTTGCCTGATCAGCACTGAGAAGACGGTGTCACAGGACTGCATGACAGCATATGTGGTGGTTGCCTCAGGCTGAGTAAGCCAAGCCACTCTTGTTCCCAGCTGCCTGTGCTGTAGGTAGGTATGTAGCTGGGGAAAAGTAAACTGAAGCTGTCTCTTCCACTGTTATCAGCACTCCCACAAAGCCAGTGGGAGCCTAAACATGGGCTTGTGTGCAAACTCTTTGGATGCAAGGTGAATTTGGACTCCAACATTGCATTGTGCCTATGCTTAGAATATAACAAAAATGTAATCTCCACACCTCAGTTCTCTACAAAACAATGATAACAAGCCTTATTTCTCCCACCCTTGCCTGTAATTATCTATTTAACATTCAAAACTTTTGTCTCTTCCCACGTTTTCCAGAGCCTAGCACAATTTGAGCCTGATCATAGTCAGGATCTCTGGACACTACTCTAATGCAAATAATTTTAATGATAAGAGTAATGCCCCGAGGGTGATGCAAAGCTATCCTAATATCCAAACCCAATTGTAATTTTATTTAGATTTTTATATTACTGACTAAGAGCATTTATCTTCTTGCCATGTGCGGACATGCAGTTAGTGCACATTGCTTATGAGTTTCCAAGATAATGTAATGCAAACAAATCATATATCGTCTGAGAATGAGTCAGGCCCACATTTCAACTTGATTTGATTTACCGTCACCTGTGTTGCAATGACTATTAGTCTGTTGAAATAATGAAAGAAAGGGAATAAGGGCTTTTAAGGCCATTGTGGGAAAGTACCTGTTATATAAGCATCTTTAAAATGCAGAAGGAGTTAAAAAATGGTTAGAAAACTTAAAGCACAGGAAATTAAATATCTGATGCCTCCTCTGAAAAAGGACTATACTTGCTTTGATGGGTGCCAGGGTGGATTCATCTGATAAATCTTGTCTGTCTTTAGTCTTGTCCATACTCAGGACTGAGTCAGATGTGTGGAAACAAGTGGAATCCCACACAGTTCATACCTCATACCAGGTTCAGACTGGTTTTTACTGATACACAGTACAGCACCATAGAAAAACCTCCAAATTTCGATCTGGATCGGTGTTTCTCAGCAGTTATCACTGAGGGCTAATGATTCTGAATATAATTCTGAAAAGAATGATCCAAAGCCTTGTGACTAGTGGAGGGATTAGCCCTCACATCTGTCTGGGGTAGTAAGGCTTTGATCCAGGCTGTAATTCTAAGGAAGTTTGATAACTTTCTGTACAAGGGCATTTTGTGAGCACAGATTAGAAAACAGTGGTGGTTTTCCATTTATTTTCCTAACTAACTGCTTTGGCAAAAATTATGCTTCCACACCCCTTCACAAACACATCCCCCCAAACACTCAGCCATGCCACCACTCCCTCCATGTACCAGTTCTGTGTTTTGCCTGCTGGACCTGGAACTGAAAGCTGTGTGTACTGGCACTCTATTTTGCTGGGTGTTTTTGCTGTGGATACACTCTGAACTGCTGGAATACCTGCTGCTCTTGAGCACAGATAACAAGGTAATGTAAGAAAAGATTTCAAAGGAGACACACAGACATGTTGTCTCATACCTTTTCTGCTCCTCATTATTTAAAGTCAGAGAGAAAGATGTGGGGGAAAAAAGAGCTCTTCACAGGTCCCATGGGGCTGCAAAGACATCAGCTCGTGAATATTTCACAAGTGTATCTCTGTCCTGTAACACTGCTGTGCAGTTATCTGCAGTTCAAAGGTAAGGACAACAAGGAATGCTGTATATTTCATTATTGTGCTAAGCACAAGAGCTTAATTTTTATATTTGTAAAATCCAGTGTTTTTTTCTGTTGGGTGATTAACATTTCAGTGACAATGAGATCCATTTTAAACCTAAATATAAAATCATTTTATGCTCTCAGTATGCTGCAACTTCTCCACATCTGGTGGATCTCTAACCTGTCATCTACAGTGAAAAGTCGAAGACTTTGTTTTAAACTGTCTCTAAATGGCAAATGGCAAGGCTTCTTGCTCTTGCTCTATTTTACAATCCCAGTTTCAGCACATCTGAATTGATTGTGCTTGTCATAATGTTAGCTATTGAAACACATCTCAAATATGCAGCCCTGTTGCAAGTTGTGCTACAGTTGTATATTTAATTTTTTCTTTAATGGGATGGTCCAAGACACTGTTCAGAATATGCTTACTGTGGTGACCATGACTGCATAATGTCCAAATTTTGGGAAGCCTTGCTTATTTCTGTTGACAAGAGTGTATTTTCCATCTCAGTTCCCTTCTCTTTTCCTTCTGGTCCCTTGCACATCCCAGGAGGATTTGCCTTCCTCCCTTCAGCTGACTCTGATTTCATCAACTAGTTCTGATAGTGAAAAATTCACAAGAAGTGGAGCTTTGTGTACTTGCCCTCATGAAAGAGAAAGAAAAGAAGGAGGAAACATACACAGGAAAAGTGCAATAATGAGCAAAATGCATAATACAAATTGCTTTTACCCATCTTGACTAGCAAACAAAGCAAAATAGCATCAGCATGTATTGGAGTGCTTTGTAAGATACATGTTGTTAAAGAGCCTTGTGTTTTCAGTTAGCTGATTCTGTAATAAAAATTGTTGGTACTGGCAGCATTGCATCATTGTTCTTAGCAAGAAAAAGTAATTTGGCCTATTGTTTCCAGAACAGTTTTCTCTTATAAAAAAAATATAGTAGTTTAACCTAAATATAAACACATACAATGTCAATAATTTTATACACATTACAGAGTGTTACATGGTCTTTAACAACTGTCAATGCTAACAGATAAATTCTACATGGCTGTTTTTCTCATTTATTGCCAAGAGTAAAAGGCGCCATGGCTGCTGTTGGCTCTCTGTGCCCTATGCAACAGTACATGTTGCTCTCTACATGCACCAAAGTCTGGCCTCTGAGAGGCAGAAACTTGTCTCCATAAGACTAAATGCACTGTTGCTGCTACTGCTTTCTTTCAGTCTGACTGCCTACAGCTCTGTGATTTCAGGGAGTACGTAATGAGTGCATTAAGGGTTGGAATAAACTATGAACCAGAAAAGGGACTCATTCTCATCTGGGCTCTGAATGCAATGCCCTCACTGGTCTCAGTCAAGTTGTTTTATTTTCCTGTCCCAATTTCCTATCTGTGGAACAGTGATGTTAATTTTTGATTCTGTCACAGGGAAGACTTTGATAATTAATTAGTTAATGTGAAAGCTGTACAGTCCTCCAAATTATTTGTCAGCTGGAAGTCAGTATTCTCCAGATATTTGGATTATTTGGATAGTTATCTCCTGACTTCTTTTTTTATAAAGATTTCTCATGCCAAGGACCTCAGACTTTCTTCTCATGAAGCAGCAGGATGGTAAATGCCCTGATGACCTTGTATCATACCCACAGTTAGTCAAATGTGACTAAATAAGCTGGAGGGAATCTTCCTCCTTGGCATCCCTGTGCTCCTCACTCCCACCTGCCCTAGACCCTGCTGTGTGGTCACTGAGGGCCACACAGAAGCTGCCTACGTCTTGGGAAGTGAGGTGAAAAATGCTATAGCAGGCTGAGCAAAGTAAGCTCTGGAAAAGGAGTGTAGCCCATGAAGAGGAACACATACTCCTGTGCACACAGCAGATTTATTCATTCAGTTGCCTGCGAGTGAGCAGGAATTCATAAGCACTTACAGAAGGGAGCTGTACAAAGCCTAGTGCCTCAGGACAGAAAACAGAAGCCACATTAGGGTTAAAGCAGAGATACTTGTACAAGTGCTGTAGCACCCAGTTCCTGGGCCTACGGAGTTAGTGCTAGCATCTCAAGGCTCTTTAAAATCTGCTCATACTTTGCCCTGTCGAGCTGCCAAAGCACCTTGTTTCCGAGTGTGGATGCAGCTGCAGCGCACACCTGAGTGGCTTACTGCTTGCTGGCCACGTCAGGAGATGCTACATGCCTGGACCCTTTAGCAGGTTGACTCTGGCTGATAGAGCAATGTCAAAAGGCACATTTCTGACATCACCTCTGTGTTTTAGGAAGAAAATGGAGCCCCTGAGATGAAAGGAGATCTGACCACACCTGCACCAACCCAGCACTGCAATTTTGCATGGTGGCTGGAGTTATGTCTTTAATGAGACCACAGAAGATAAGTCACGTACTGCTGCCGATCAAAGTGTTCCCAATGCATTGGACTGCTTCAGCAGAAATTCACTGGAGGCTCTTAATCATCATGATGGAATACAGCGGGACCATGAATACTGTTACTTATAGAGGTGAGTGAGTGCTCGTGTGCTTAGGCCTCGAAGAATAAGAGCACATTGTTCTAGTAAAAGTGATAGAATGGACTATGAAATTACTCTAGAGTATGCTCATAAGCCTCAGTCACACAGTTTGATTCCCTCCTCCCCCTCCCCCAACCAACTTTTCCTCAGGTCACTTTCATGTATGTTTTAACAGAAAATCATAAAATGCTGTGCATGTATCAAACCCAACACAACTTCAACTCAGTTGTTGTATTATAAAAACATTGGATTTTCCTTGTGATTTCTACTTAGATTAGTAAGGCTAAAATTAGCAATTAAAAGAAGAATTCCTACATTGTAACTAAAACAGTCTTACTACATCCTGGATTAAATCAGGAGACTGTGCTGTGAGAGAAATACCCTACAACTTCTTTAAAATATCTCATTTACATATCACATAACAGCAAGGTATGGTAGAAGTTAATATCACATTAATTCTATAGAAGAGATAGAAGTTGACTGTTTAATAGTTTCTGTTTAATGCTAGGCCACACAGACAAATGCTTCTGTGAATTATCTGGAGAGCTGTTAGGGAAGAAAAGATATCGGTTGGTCTGATGCAAAGTGGGAGGGACATGTAAGAAAGGGAAAATGAAAGGGGAGTACAGAAAACCACAGTTGTAACTATCTGGTTGATCTGAGCATTATTTTGTACTACTCATTATTGCAAAATCTTACTTTATTGGTTGAAACATGTTTGGGAGTGCTATTGATTTTTTGGGAAAAGGGTCATTAGTCTTTTATTATAAACTCTTGATTTATACTACTTTCAGTTCATTGGTTCCTGGGGGAGAATGTTGAATTGATTGGTTGAACTCTAGGTTTTGGAGGTTTGGGTTTTTTGGTTTATTTTTTGTTGTTGTTGTTGGTGTCCCCCCCCCAAAGTCTTCTCTTCAGCTCTTTCTTTTCTTTTTTTTTTCTTCTTTTCTTTTTCTTTTTTCTTTTCCTTTCTTCTTTTTTCTTTTCTTTTCTTCCCTGTCTTGTTTGTCTGATGTGATCAATAAAGGGATTTTGAAAGCTCCTATTCAAAAGTATCTCAATGTTATCTAGCTTTTATTCGTACCATTTAAAGAAAAAAAATGTTTTTATCTGTAGTCAATACTTTATTTGAGAAGCTGAGTCTCTGTCTTCCAAGCATGTTTATAATCGGCCAAATCCTACTCACTGCAAAGAGGTAACTCCATGCTTAATGTAAATGTGTTCCAGCTACCTTACGGTGGAAAGGTTTTGACACAGTGTCAGTGATTTAGGTCAGAAGAGATCCGCAAGTTCATAAAACTTACCTCCCATCCTTCGAGAACTGTTTCTAAATAAAGAAATAAATTAATAGATAAATAGCTAAATAAAGTCGTAATGTTTTATCTAAACTAGTTTTAAGTATGATAGAAATACTAAGGAACTTACCATTGCAAGTTGAATATTTTTCACCTCCAACATAAATTTTTCCTCTCTGATTTTTAACAACTGTTCTAGTGGAGAGGAAATATCCTGTCCCGTCCCCCCCATTGGAAACTCTCATGACTGTGCATTTGATAAATAGGAGTAATTTTCTATCACTGCTTAAAAACCACACAGGTCTTTGAGTAAATGTAGCCAAAAGTATGATGCCAGTGTCAGCAGTCTTAGTAACTGCTCAGTGTGCTGTGCTGTGCTCTGTTCAGGGATCACTGTGAACAGTAGCTAAAAATATGTGATAGCAGAAAACTGACAGAAGTTCAAAAGTTGACTTGTGGAGAGTAAAGATGATGAGTGAGTGAGTTTAGTAAAATGCTTTTTAATAGGTAACAGACCACTGGTCCTTATGATTGTAGGACTGTAATATACAGGCTGTTCCTGGACTTTTGTTCCTATTTTCATTCCCATTCTTAATCTAGAGGGACTAGGGAAAGGAAGGGGGAGAAACAATTTCTCCAACAATCCCATGAACAAATCATGTAGAATAATGATGTAGGCTCTTCTCAGACGCATCACCCTGCCTCCTTTGATTCTGATAGTCCTGTTAGTAATATTGCTATTGCTGTGTGATTTATTTAGGGGCTTTGTGTTTGCAATTGAGTTGTACAGCATACGGTTTGCTATGATCTATACCAAGGGATTCAGCTGAGTATATCTGAATAGTGTAAGCCTATGGAATCTGGAGGCAATGTGTTGTAACTTCCATATCTTCTTCTGGAGAATTATATTACAACTCAATTTGATTTTTACCTGATGTTTCACCTATTAAAATGAGACATTTAAAAAGGGGGGAATTTGCAGCTGCTGGCTTCTCAGAAAAGATCAACTGTTTCTATAATTAATACAGAAGATAACAATTTAAAATAATGAAACACCCATAATATGTTTCAAGAAAGCAGCTTGTTTCTATAATTAGAACTAGAATCAAATTGTTCTGATGGCAAACACCATTTATTGAACTCCATGAATGGAGCAGCTTCAGCAAGCAAATAACACAAGTAGCTTCAGCAAGCAAATAACACAAGTGGGAAAATATCAGAAACGAATACATGACATGGAAAAATGAGGCTGATGGGAAAATGCTACAGGCAAGCTTCTTGAGGTTCTGTCTCTGAAAGAAAAAAGCATGCAGAGCAGTGGGCTAGTGAACTGTGGCAGGCTGGTGTTTATGGCAGAGAACACGGACCTGTGACCGAGTCCTGACAGTCACAGATTTCAGATGGGGGCATGAGGACAATCAGCTTGTCAGGAGATTGTGTTTTGTCCTTTCCACAGTGGTAGTGGTACACAAGGTGAAGATTCATCTCCCATTCCTCTGTGTCATTTGTTATTGTTTCAGTCTGCCCTGGTGAGCTAAGAAAATTGGCCTGCCCTTCCAGCTGATGTGTCTTCCAACAGTTTCTTTTGTGTATCTTTGCAAACACTGGCTATTTACCGTGTGGAAGCCTCATGTGTGAATCTGCGTCTGGGCCCAAACTTGGCCTTTTGCTTCAGGTGGATTTGAGCTGTTGGTGATTTGTCAAATCTTTATCTCGCTGATGAAGTCTGAAGATGTTGTCTAAAGGACCTTGGGGTCTCAGTCTGGTCTGTTTTTCCCTGGGCTTTCCTTTCTGTGCTACATCATGCTGAAGGAGACACAAGAAAAAGAAGTGTGACTCCTCTGCTGTTCCAGTCTGCAAAATCTGTGCTTATTCTGGCAATGAATCTGCATTTCACTGGTCAAGAAATATATGAGCATGCAGGTGGAACAAAGTTTGGGCCTGTGATCCTGACTGAGCTGTTACCAGCTGAGGAATTACTGGACTAAAAAAAAAGTGCTCAGCAACTTCTGGAGGAGCAAGACAACATATAAAAGAAACAAAACAAAACAAAATATGTTGATACTGTTTCATTGCTTTGGTTTCTCCTAATTAAGAACAAACCCCTTGTCTGAGATTGATAATGAAGCCCGTAGCATTTTCTTGTGGAGCATATCCAACCATATTGCAACTGGGAGGCTGGGCAACTTCTCCCTCCCCTCATGCCATGGGAAGCTTAAGCATTAGGCAGTGTGAGCAGGGTGGAGAGACCTCGGTCCCTTAGCCCTCCTCGTCCTCCTTCAAATAAACCTACTCTGGTATGGTAGGTCTAACCCTGAGTAGAGTTAGAATATGTGGAGAGCCAGGGAAAATATGCTGCAGTCACCAGCAGTGAAAATGTGCGCCACTATATCATACTGAAGGCTTGGCTGAAATGAATTGCTTCATGGCAAATTTGGAGAAGCAGAAGGATTTTATTTATTAATTCCTTCGTATGATTTAAAAATAGTTTTTAGCATCATGTCTACTCTGGGCTAGAACATTGCAACCAATACAGAGAGTTCATTATCAGTAAGCATTTGCTTGTATTAACAAGAGCATATGTGCACTAGTATTACAGAAGAGAAATACCTGCTTTGGTTATAGCAGATTACTTTTGTAATGCATTTGCTTTTTTTAACCACATTTTCGAGACACAGCTTAAGATCTTCAGCAGATTTTGTATTTGTGAAATGTTTAGAACATATCATTTTTAATGCAATTGTTGCATGTTGTTACACTTTTGCTATAAGTTTCAATTTTTCCTTGGGCACTTTGGCAGCTGATATAATGGGACCCTGTTCAAAACAAAGCAGCAGCATTCCTAGAACTCCATCCTGCTGGGTGACACTATTGCTGAATCTAAAAGACACAAGTGAAGACTGAAAACCCATGATCACTGAGAAAGAGCAAGGTGCTTAAACCACAGGGCAGAGCAAACATATTGCAACACTTACAGAAAAACAAACTAAACAGGTGGAAATGTCATCTTTTAAATAGCCTTCCAACTTCCTAGAGCGCAGGATTATAATTGATCATAGGATAAACTTACCAGACTTCCCATTTGTCTTTTTGCACTAAACTATTTTTTATGTAAAGTGGTAACTGTAGCTGAATTCCTCCTTCTCCATCCAGATATTTACTCACTATATGGCCCTTGTCATCATGGTATCTGAATGCCTCTCACACACTAATGGATTGCATTCATAAGCTCTCCATTGAGGGCAGGGGAATATTAGCCCTATTTCTACAAATGGGAAAAAAGGTAGAAGCGATACTCTTGTCTGTTCTCTGAGCCTATCTCAAATGAATAACAGAAACTTCTGAATTAGACTTCACATCTAGACAGGAACTCAGAAGGGAGCACTGTCACAAGCATCTCTTTAAGGGACAAATAGCCCTCTTTGTGCATAGGGTAGAAATGACTTTCCTGACTTTATACTGGAAATCTGTGACTGAAGACAGAATTGAACCAAGGTCCTGTGAGTACTGTATTCAGTGAGGTTATGTTTCCTTCTATAATTTCTACGTAAAAGTTATTTAGTTAATAACATTATTTTCTTCTTTACTTTTTTTCCCCTGTTTTTACTTTTGAATGCATTTCATGCTCCAAGTTCACTTTAGCTCAAGGAAGTCTAACATATATTTACAAAGCCAGACAATATATAATGATCCTGGAGACAATATTGTTGTCCATGATGTATGAAGCAGAAAAAACAGAGTTTGATTTTCATAAGCTCTAATGACCCTCTTGGGCAGTTGGAAATGTACATTGTTTGAGATAATCAGACAAACTGATTCCATTACAAAAAGATGTATTGTTTCTATTTTATGTTTTCACAAGCATTTTGTCTAATTATTGCTGACATTTCCAACCATATTGTGAAGTTTTTCAGGGGGAAAAGAAAGAGTTTATCTCCATTAAAACTGGAAACAAACTGATCTTAACTGTTTTTATAAACTGAAAACACTAAAATAAAATGAAATGCATTAGAGCAATTAGGAAGAATTATAGCAAAGTCTGTCTTGCCTACATTTTCCCTGTGAAAAAAAAAAAAAGATATACCAAAGACTATCATCCAACAGTATGAGTCTGTTCTTAAAAAGCACCCTGAATGTTTTTCATTAAGTTATCTAGCACAGGAAATCTGCTATTGTTTAACCCTTTCATATACCTAGGTGTTGAAACATGTTTAAATGCTGAAATATGAATGCAGACAGATGATGCACAATCATTTAGGATTCAATTATTATTTCTGTTCCTATTTATTTTCACAGAAACAGCTATAAACAACTCCTTGGACTAAAATACCATAGAGCACTGAAATACAGTGCTTTGTTTAGTGGTAATGGTTTGAAGGCAGCAGTACGGATTTTCCAAGTTGGATACAATGATCCTTTTCTGAAGTGAAAGAAGATTCAATAGATATTGGCTATTCAGCATATTATTGGTTAATCCCATAGAGTGTGTAAATCATGTTGAGAGCTTGATCGCAATGGTATTATGGCAGGGAAGGGCACTGTTACTCGCCGGTATTACTTGGAGATGAATTCCCGTGCCCTGGAGGACAGTCACTTTCCCACGGGTGTTGGCAGGTGAGCTGGAGCCCTTCCACCACACCAGTCTCCACTAGCATGTGAGAAAATGTGTTGTTATCACTAGCTCAGAAAGGGACCTTCTGGTACTGTAGCTTCAAAAATAAACAAATAAGTAAATAACCACAGGCTGACCTCTTCTGAAGTTGTCAAGGACACATCAAGTTTTGTTCTCGGTATTTCTGGCTGTTTGTGCAATCTGGTCCCTGATCCTCTCTGGAGAGCAGATCTTATGAAAGCAAGATTTCCGAGTAATGATTTTTTTCCTAGGTTTTCTACTGTTTTTCTGGGACCAAATTTGCTAACACTAGTTGATAAAGTGCAATGTGCTGCCTGCTCAAAAGTAAGGACTGTCATTCTGACTGGAGTACATCCGAAATATCTGTTGGAACTAATCACTGCTCTTGATGTTAGCTGTAGCACTGCCTATCTCCTTCAGAAAAGCCTGTGAGCTTATTTATCCAAAATATTTGTAGCTCCTGCAGTCAAATGCAGCAATAGGAAAAGGACATAATCTGCGTGTCTTGAGTGCTTTGCCATGTACCCATAAATTATGTCAAATTTCTGTACATCTGGGTTACACAGGACACACCGGACTGATAGCTAACATAGCTGAAAACTCCAGCTGATGCTAGAATCTGGTTAAAGATTAGTTTTTTAAAAATCAAAATCCAGGGCTTTTTTTTGTTTGGTTGGGTTTTTTCACAGTAAAAAGCTGACGGTGGTTTATTTTTCTACCAGGAAAAATGGAAACAAAGTAGTATAATTTTAGTTAGGTTTATTAATCTTGGCATCTACCCAAATTCTTTCAGAGACTTTTGACAACTGTAGTTCCAGGTCCTGGACAGTCTGTCAGGTTCGTGTATGGGTGGCTAGAGAGGATAATTCCTTCAGAATTCTTGATAGATAATTTTTTCCAAGATATAACTGTGGATTAGAGCACTTCAAGTTGAAATGTTTTCATTAGAGGATATCTAAAATTTTCATTTTATCATTTCTGCATAGAAATTCTGGAAAAAATATTCAAAAAAATGTTGTACATTTTGATTTTTTTTCTTTATTTGTGACCAAATCAAATGTAAAAACACTACCTTATAATTTGGGATGGAGAGTTAATTTTTTGATCAACTGAAAATGGGGCTTGATTATTGAGAACGTTAATGATTTTCTTCTGTACATTTCCAGAATTATATTACAAAGAAACACCAGAGTTTGGAAAGAAAAGTAGTAGAATGTAAAATTACAAAAGTAGAAGGCTAATATTTTGTTCTATGTTTTTGTTTTCTGCCTTAGGAAATGTACTGTGTATGAAGCATAGTGTAAAAAAAAAAAGATTGTTTCTTTGAAGACAGAAGACAACATGATTTTAGTAAATATAATATTTATAGGACCTTGCAATTAATTTACAAAAATTTTACATCAAAAATGTATGCTGATGATTTTAGTCTTTAGGGACAACAATTGTCTCCTCAGTCATGTTTTCATACACTAAAGGCAATTATTGTTGCTTCTAGCTGTAATAAAAAAATAACCGAAACAGATAGAAGTGTCTTGGTAGAAATTGAGCTGAAACTCCCACTGTGGAAATAATCAGAAAATTAAAAGCTCTGCAATCTTGCAAATAACATTGCAACTTAATATTATTGGAACATAACATTATTATCTCTTTTTATAGGGAAAACAAACGTAAATATATTTTCAAACAACACTGATGTTATGGTTTCACTTTATTGGCTAACAGAAGAAAAAAAAAATGAGGAAAACCAATAACTTTTTGGAGTTGCATACCAAAAAAACAACTGGGAATTTGTGAAGAAGGTTCAACAGTGGCCGGATTATATTTCTGCTACTTTTAGGTCAGCTTCTTCTGCACTGAACTTAGCATCCACAACACCTATGAGACATGGCTCGTCTTGCCATCTGATGGGCTCTAAACTAAATATTATTCATTTTTGGTTCACTTTCTTATTAACTACTGTTAGCTTCACAATCTGAACAGGATAGTTGAAAACTCAAAACAAGGAAGGCACCAAATAATTTTTGTGTCCAACTTTGCTTTAGTGTTTTGTCTTCATTTAATAAGTGGGGTACCTATTTGCCTTTTTTTTTTCTAATGATAATCAGGTATGACTGATGAGTGGCTGTCTATGCTTTACTCTCAAATAAAGATAAATTTACATCACCAAAACTTTTTTTCCTTAAGGATAAATCTATTTTTAGGTCTATTTCCACATTCTTGCATACTAAAATACCTTACCAGGCACAATGGGCAGACTCCTCCTGGGTGTGTGAAAGAGAAAAGTCATAAAGCATCTCCAGATCTGCACTGCTGCCATATTTAGTAATTGCACAAAACTGTGGGAGGAAGTTGCACCACCTTTATGATGGTGCCACACAACAAATTTGAGATTTGAGCCCAAAAGAAAAATTACACAGGCTGTGGCCTTTGTTGGTGCAGCTAGCTTACATGTTAATGCAGACTGAAGTCTCATGCTACCAATTAGCAATAAATACCATGAGTCATTTGTTTCACCAATATCACTAAGCAGAGAATGGTTTTAAAAGAATATAATTCAATAATTCAATATAATTTAAAATAATATCATAATTCTTCTTCCTTTCAAAAACATACAGACTTTAGGAGCAGAATCATGGGAGCAAGTCTGGAAGGTGATAGGAACCAAACTGAAACTTCATCAAACCATCAAATCAAAGCCATTCATTTTGCTGTAGGATTTCATGCATAGTACAGTAAAAGCACCTCAAGGTCCACATCAGGTTTTTCCAAAGGGTGAGTCAAAGGTTTGGATGATCCCACATGTACAAAGTATCCTTTGAGATCTCTCTGATTCAAAGGGACATGCTGTATTTTTGTCTTTGCGTTCTGTAAATCAAACACATGCACATGAAGACATGCACACATAAATATGCACACACATTTTATTCTGGTTTTAGGTGTTATTTTAATGGATCCTACTAAAAAGAGACCAGAACTGTGTCTATGCAGGTAAGATTATGAAAGAAAGAATAAACCATGTGGGAATAACGTTAAACTACATCACTTAAAGCACTACTCCAAAGTGTTTAGACTGTGTGCTGGGGTAATGGCAGAGAGAGTGTCTTAAGAAGCTACCTTCCATCAGCTGGAAGTTACCAACCTTCAGCTGAAATGCAGTAGTTGACTGCACACATGCTTTCATTTTGCAATTTATGGTGGCTAGGTTTGCTTTACTGCTGGGAGGAAAAAGTGTGCCCACATGGTTATCTTATCTCAGCTTTATAGGGGTGTACCTTCTAGCACAAGGGTGATAATTGCTAACTTGATTGTTAGTGATCACAGGGATATCTTCCAAGAATTAGATTTAGATAGAAATCCCTCTTACATTCACTGCCTCTTTCCCCTAGAGGAACATCTTCATTTTCTGAAATATTTTTGGGGGTAATCAAGGAAAATGGGTTGGTTTTATTCGTCTAATCTTGAAAACACAGAATTTTTAAGAATTTCTAATACTCAAGGAGGTTGCTTATGTTAGGAGATTTCAAACAAAAATCGGCAGTGTAAATCTAAACCTACCACTTCTGGAGTGGGAGGATTTGGATTTGAGAGGAATGTAAAAATGTAGGCGAAAGAAAAGATGCAGATGGGGTGCTGATAAGAGAACATGGACAGAGTGACAAAAAAAAAAATCAAGTATAAGTAACGAATGACAGAAATATAATCCTGTCACCTTTGTTTGGACATCAACATTTTTGAATGATGTCCAAAGCTACTCCTAAAGCAAAGTCAGTTTGGGAAAGCAAAGGAGTATCTTCTATTCCAGGTTTAATTTCCCAGTAACTGGCAATACCTACAGGCATAGCTATCTAATATCTGACAGCATCTAGCATCTAAATATGATAGATAAGAGCCTGGCAGACAGGCAGGGGACTCCCTCCCTCTGTTTATTCATGTGAAATTGGGAGGAGAGAAAAACCTCCACAGGATTTCTGACCCCCTCTTTCAGCTCCACCCCTGTCAAAAGCTGAAACTAATGAGCTGGAAATAGGAAATGTGCAAAATAACTGACACTTCCCTATCTGAACTGCATTCCTTAAGAGTTGTTTTTTTATTACTAGATAAATGCTTTGACATGTGTATTTATGTGAAGTCTGAATGTGATTTAGATACCAACTACCTGCTGAGCTAAGAATATTTGCTTCCTACTTAAACCAATGTTTATTTAAGGGATCTTTAAGTTTTAAAATGCCCTTGGCTTCCAGCTCCATAAACGTGTAACCTTTGTATGTGGAATGCATTGTGCATGCCATTTGTTATTAATATAAAGTAATATTTTCCTTTTGCTCTGCTCAATTCTTTTCTTTAGGAGTCCTTTTACTGTAGCAGACTTGTGTGAAAAATGTGCATATGCGTGTTTGGAAACGGATGGAAAAGCCTGATTCTCAGAGCTTCTGCTTAGAGATGATGTCCACCAATCTTACTTAAATAGCAAACAAAGGGTCTTTGTTGCTCTTGCAGTGAAGTATTTTGAGAGGTAGGACATTTTTTTTGTTCTGTGTTTTGTGCATAGCACAATAGGGCTAGAAGTTGTGGATGCTGCTTTGATATAAAGAATAAATGGCAATGTCATTGTGCAGACGAAACAATTTAATTCATGATTTGTATTTAAAAAAGCCTCATAACTGAGCTCTGCACTTTCATGGATGTATTCCTTGACTCTCTACTCCTTGGTTATTCATGTTCAACTCAGGTATGGCTTTGCTCAGCTGAAGCTCTTTTTAAAGTCAACGGAAAATTTGTGTAAAAATATACAGGCTTGGCTCCAAATGCAAAAATTATTTTTACATCAAAAAATAAAGTACTATTTTCAGGTCTTCTGATCAGGAAATGTTTGGAAAGCAGCCAGCAGTTTAGAAGGCATGGTCTGGATTTGAAATTTCTAGCCAAAATCAGGACACCTTTTTCATGAAAATTCATCTTGTAAATAAAACCATCAATATAACATAGGCTAATCCTTTCTAGAATGAAGTCCTCTGAACACAGATGCATATAACAGGATATTTGGGTTCCTGTCAGCAACACCACTGATACATGTGTTCAAAGGCTTTCACTTAATATATAGAAGAGGCCAGCAATTTGCAATGCAAAGTTTTGAAGAAAATTACTCTTTGTTTTTAATTTGAGCCCACATTCAATTAAGTGGAGCAGAATTGCTCACATCCTTTCAGCCAATTAGTCACAGGCTTAAGTTTTTGTTTTGTTGTGCTTCTTCCCCTCTTCTTTCCACCCCCCCCAAGAAATATTCAGTGCTTGGTCTCCCTAACGAACATAACCCAAACAGTCAAAACAAGTTTCTGGGTGTTAAGGTTTCAGACAGCAAGCTCTAAGCACGAGATCCACAGTGAAGCAGGTGCACTTTTTGGAAAATGTGCAGCATTTGGGCTTGGGAACCATTCTTGTGGGCGAACCACACCACAGCCTTGGGGTGACAGAAAGTAGTGGGGCAGTGAGCAGGATCTTTGTGCTGAGGACACAACGGCATTCACAGCTGAGCTGAATCACATTGAAAAGGAACTGTCAAGTGCCGTGCGTGCCATAGTTAACCTTTTTCAGGTTTCCTTCCCATCTTTTAACCCAGCTTCCTCACAAGCTATTATGCCCTAAAGCTCATAATGATATAAAGCTATGATGATAGAGCACTGACCTCTCCACTCTGCTTGGATCTGACCCATAATATTTTGAGTAGTGGAGATCTGAGCTTTTGCTAATATTTTCATACCTTTGTGCAGAAGGAAAAAAAGAAAAACCCTCTTAACTTGTCTGTTACATATTTCCACAACAATGAATGTTAAATGATATTTATTGGGGTGGGGTGGAGTTCCAGGGCTCATTTTTAATATTATGGTTAGTATAATAATTCCTTGAAACAGTGCAACTTCTGAGTGAAGGATTATTTTAAAGTATTCCTCTCCTTGTGATAGTTTCAAATATTTGTATAATAGAATGTGATGCCCTGTCTAGAGTTATAAATTATGAATTTAGCTATAGCACTATCCCTGAATAAGAGCCCTTACACTTTATGTACTGAGTCCACAGAAACAGCATGATCTTGAGCAGGACATTAGTAAGAGCTATTCATTCTAAAGCAAATATTTCACTGGTATCTGAATCCATACATTGATTAAAAAGATTATTTGTGAAAATTTCATATAGAGGGATTTTTAAAAAAGGTGTGAGGGGAGTCAATTTTAATTTTTTTCTTCTTAATTTTTATAAGGTTTAAAAAAATAGACAACCTGGATGACATGGCAAAGTCCTTAAGCACATACATGATTGTAAACCACTAATTACAGAGAGACAAATCACTTAAAGTTAGCTGACCCGCCTCTCTGAATTGGACCTACAAGGCTCCAACACTTTAAAACCTCAGAGTCTGCCCCAAAAGTACACTATAAAAAAGTATTTCAAAGTGAACAGACAAGCTAATCTGTCTATTGGGGTTTTACTGTTGTTTATAATGTAATAGTTAATAATACTTGATTAAAAAATCAGCATTTGTCATTATTGTCTTGAAATTCACATAAACTGTTTGCCAAAGCCATTGCTGCTGTTCTATAATAAACCCTATTAATTTTTGTAACAATTCCATTCTCTTAAACCTTTTCTGTAAGGCCAATTCAGAAAAACAGTGCCATAATCACATCACTTCACTTTTAAAATCCCTTCCCTGACTTCTTTTACCCTAACATCAGATAAAACTACTAGTTCTTATCCTGAGCTTGAATGCACACTGAACTTCACATATGTGAGTAATCATATGCATGGTGTCATTCACATCCATGTGGTTTTGCAAGTCTGGGGTGTCAGCTATTCATTAGCTCTTGACCTCACTTCGTGGCTCACCCTGAACTATTCCCCAGCTTCCTTTTGGTTCTTTGCATGCAGGCTGTCCACCCAGAATTAGCTGGGAAAATCACTGTTATAAAATTCTTCCTTTGAACCCACTACTAAGATGATCCCTGTATGAAACTGCCAGCTAATAATGTCCAAACAAATGGCCAGGAGGAATTTGGGGGTGAAGTCTAAGTTCCACTTAATTTACTAGGGCATCCACATCACTGTCACAAAGATTTTCCTCTTGATCTTTCTGTCTTGTGTATGTGTATTTTAATTCTTCTGCCCTCTTCCAGACTCCAGTCTTACTTCTTTTCCTTTTAGCTGTTTTTATACCCACTTGTTACATCTAGATGCATTCAGCAAGGCTGAAACTGACTGTATTAGATCCTTTCACGTCTTCCCCTTTCCCTGATGGATTTAATCATAAATAGCTATTTCAGAGAATATTTTCCCTAAGAAATGCACATGTCTAAGGATAACTTTGTGGCTTTTGATAAAGGGACATTGCTGTGAGCTGTAAAGGCTTCATGAAATCAGGGGAGCTGACAGCAAAGTCCTTTGTTTTATTGCAAATATCTAAGACCACATAACTGATATATGGCTGGCTTCACATATGGCTTGTCTTTCTTGCCAAGTCTACTGGAAGACAAGAAGACTGATCCAAGAGTTATTTTTTGCATGTGCTTGGAAGTCCTGATTGCAGATTCCTCCTACAGTAGGGGGACACTATTTCAGTATCAGTTTTATTGTGCCATGCAGAGATTTTACATCTTTAACCCTATGTGTTGTGACTGGCTTTAAAACAGTAATAATAATTAAAAATAAAAGAGCCAAGTCAAACAGTTAAAAGTATTTATTCTGCTTTTACTGTTAAAGGAAAAACTTCCATTCATTAAGAAGGGACTGAGATTCCACTCCAGTCCCTGAAGGGCAGTTAAAACTGACAACTTAGTTTGATAATACTCGCTTTAACTGGATGCATTACAATCTTCCGTGCTTCTCCTTCCTCCTTGACCCCATGAGCACACCTTCTGGGTCAGCCCAGCAGTGAAACACTAGGCAATGAGGAAGATCTGACGGACATTAATTCCTACTGACAGCTCACATTCTGAAAACGGGAGGCTGCTTCCATTGTTCTAAGAGCTTTTCTGTATTATCCACAGTGCGATAGCTGTTTGCTGCTTCTCCACATTTGGACTGCATGATGACAATTTGGGAAACAAAGCAGTTCTCTCATGTTTTTTCTCCTGTTTTTTGTTGGTTTAATTTTCATTTTTGTTTTACTGGACCTGCATTGCTGAGTGAGTTTTGTTAATGTAATCTTCATAGCAATTGCTCTGAGGCTGTCATGCCAAAGTGTGAGGTGTCAAAAAGAAAAAGAAAGATCTGTGAGCCAACAAAAAACATAGAACTGTAAAAAAAAATAATCCAAAGAATAATAACTTATTTCTTACAGTCAGACTCCAAAGCAGAGTTTGATGCATTTGCATCCTTTTGTCTTACTGATGTATGAATATGAGACAGACTGGGAAAGACTTGATTAGATTTTTCAAGAGTTTTCCTTGGATTGGCGGAAATCTCACTGATGTGAGCTCCTTAGCCAATCTAAGTAATTTAAACATCCCACAATGTTCCTAAAATCCTGGCCACTCTTCTTAGGGTCCATCTATTGGAACAGCTATCCACACAAATGCACACAATACCCATTTTTTGCCTCCTTTCACTGATGGGAAACTGAGATTTGTCCTACATCAAATATGGTTGCTTCTAGTTCCCAGAAGTCATCTACTCCAGTGGTTGTACACTGTGGTCCTGATGGAAACAACATGGACACATTGCAACTCTGAACAACTTCATAGGGTTTCTTTGCTATTGGTTTTGCACTAACACAGGATAAGAAAGCTCTAAGAAATGCATGACTATTAAGAATAGGGCTTGTTTGCCCATCTGGGGAATGACAGCATCAAAACCCTTTTATGACCATGTGTTTGAAGGCACACATAATTCAGGTTTCTGCTTTCATAAACAGCACTGTGCCACAGACAAGGCTCCTACAGTGTAACCCAAAGACTTCATGTGACTGGTGCAAAAGGCCACAATGTCAGTGGCAGAGATGGAAGCAGAAGTCCAGAGTCCAAAATGTCTTTCATCAAATTTAAGCACAGAATTATAGATGAAAATAGAGATTTATTTTATTCTTTTTAATGAAGAAAGTTGCAAGAAGAAAGAGGCACATGCAGAGAAGAAATGGAGAGATAGTGAAGCTGACACTAACTGCTATCACAAGCGAATAGGAGCAGCAGGAAACACAGAAGACACTTAATGTCAACTGCTGTGGAAAAAGAAAACTACAGCCACTCCTGAAGAGGAGGACGTACAGCTATACTTGGCAACTGCTGTGAGAATTGCTAATATGTGTAGCTGGCTGAGACAAGAATGAACCATCTTGTTGGCAACTTTTCTGTCAGGGGAGGCAATAGAAGCCAATGTAAAATGGATTAAGGGGACTTAAATTACAGAAAAAACCCAAACCAATAACGACCACAAAAACCTCCACAACAATCCACAAGCTTTTTTAAAAAAAATATGCAGAAACAATAATTCAGTGACACTTTAATTGAAATTTCTCATTTAAAGATGGGTGTGTCTGTGGAAGAAGACTAAAGGACAGACATTCTTCACTGTGCAGCCCAGCAGACAGGAAAGCCAGTGGAGTGCTCTGTCAGACAGGATACCTGGAACTCTGTTGTCACCTCCTCATCTTGGGGAAGGAGTTAATAGATGTTCTGTGTATTGGGTGCTTAGGAAGGACAGAAGACCTTCCTGACATTAACTTGCATGTGATTTATTAATTATTATTATTTCTACAGAATCAGATCCAGGAGTTTTTTGGCAAAGGTGGAAATGGGATATCACTAAAATAAGGCTCTTGGGATAGAGGGGAAAAGGTTGTGTACTGAAAGAAAAAAAAACCCCTTTTACTACCTCACCCAAAGAGTTTGGTGCAAAAAGCCTACATTAAATAAGGACATGTGGTTAGTATGTAATGACGATCTTAAAGGAATTTTGGCTTGATCCTACCTTGCACTCATCCCCCTCCTCAAATGTCAGTTACGGCTCTGGTTTTGGAGGATGATGCTTAATTCATTTGATGAGACTTGGAATAAGTAAATTGATATTGCATCATTGTTGATTTTTTTTACCCTTTTTAATTTGAATGCCTTATAAAGTATTACATGTTATAGTTCATTAGGTTCTCATTGATTGGACACTTATTAGCTTCCTAAGCCTGTTTCATTGTTCTGCTGCTGTGCTTTCACCATTTGGTATTCGGCACTCTGCATAATGAATAAATTACAGTTGAGAGAACGGACATCACCATATGGGGGTAATTTGTACTTTGACAGAAGGACAGGGCTCCTGGACTGATCCTAAAGGGAAGCTCTGCAATCTTTGAAAATACCTCTAATTTTTTCACTTCTACTTTCTAAAGGCCTTTTCCATCCCCAGTGTATGCAGATCAGAGCTTTGAATAGCACCAAGCCGGGTAACAGGCATAAAAGTTCTAATTTTAATTGCAGGGCTTCTTAGATGCAGATGAGACATTAACACCTTCATGGCTAAGGGTACTTGTAGGCACTCTGGCCTCTTGGAATCCTATGATTATGTGGGTTATTTTAAACCTTGGGTAGTTCATGTTCCTTGCATACTGTCAGAGAATATGGGAAATAAATTCTGGAAACCTAAATTTAACATTGGTACTGACATGTAGCTGCTATCTGGTCACGCAGTCACACATTTTTCTGCAAGAGAAAAGAATAAAGTAATCTTAAAATTTAAAATCATTGATTTATTCTGGTCTTAATGTAGAGAAGATATGTACTCCAGTCCACATGGTTATATTGCAAAGTCCTTTCTAGAGATTAAAATCTCTACCTTCAGAAAAGTAGACATAAAACTGTGGTCAAGCTCAGAATTCATAGCCCAGCCCCAGAAAAGATCACACACAGTGAGTCTAAGCAGACATTTTGGTCTTATTTGCTCTTTGCTCGCTTTGTCAGGGCCCTTGAAGCTGCCTTTTCAGTCCTGATTAGACCTGTTCAAGCTCTAAAACAGTGCCTTTAGAAATGGGATTAACCAATATTTAAAATAAAATTTTTCTCATAATAATTTCTGAACTTGTTTGAAATATTTTTTCTTACTCAAAGTGTATTCATTTTGTGTAGTTCTGACACTGTCTTCCTAGTTAACATACTGAAGATAAAAATAGTGAGCTAAAATATCTGAGCTACTACATATCGAGCAAGTTTTCACACCAGCTACTTCGTGACATCAGAGACATATATTTTAGAGGAAAATCTCCTTTACCTATAGGATGATCTCATCTTTTCATGTAATGTACTTGGCATGCTAAAGATAGCCTTCTGCTTTTCTTTGTTGTTTTCTTCCAGCTTGGAAGTGGGTCCCAAGTTCCTTCTCACTTGGTGGTATCCCAGACAGTCTCACATGCAGCCACCCTTACCTCCTGCAATGACAAACCAGACTCTTTCCTGAACATACAACTAGTAAAATTTGAACTCCAGGCTTTGCTTTAGGGATGGATCTTAGCTAATTTTGACTACTGAGTCTCAACATAGAAGGAGAAAATGTCTCTGAAGACTGAAGTCACCCATTCAACCTTTAAATTCCTTGCAACTTGTTCAGATCAGTTGCCCCATCAAAGGGAGAATACTTGTGCAACAGTCTTATTTGTTTTTCCCCTTACCACTACCCAGACCACCAGCAACAAGAAATTGGCAAAGTAAGTCTATGAGAGCAATTGCTTTAGCTCTTCAGATAAGCAAGAAGAAATTTTCAGAAATTAAGAACTGAAGTGTTTAATTGCCATCTTTTAAACATGGGATAATCCAGATTGACCCCAAGTGTTAATACCACTGGAGCATGATCAGAGAGAGCAAAGCAAGAAACCCATATTCATATCCATAAGCTCTGGGTGTAATCCACTGCATAGTGAAACAGAATCTATTCAAGACTGACATAAATGACAGCAGGGAAAAAAAAGGAATACATATTTTCAGCCAGACTGGCCACTCTCCAGGCATTCAGTAGCTGATGTTCTGTGGCTAATACCTTACTTATTACCCTTTGGTTATTGGCAAACATTGATGATTACTTCTATTTCATGGTTCTGACTGAATTTTCTTCTCAGGTAAACAATAAGCTTAAAAAAGCACAGTAAATAAGAAAAAAAACCCCACAGATAATATGGGAGGCATGGAGTCCTATAGGAGGGTTCTGGATCCAAATTCTTTATTGGTGCATTTTCTCACTCTTCCAAAGATCTCCCATTTGCTGGCTAATGCAATTAAGGGCCAGTTGTATAGTTTAAGAACCTCACTGAACGATACGCATATCAAAGTTACAAGCTGGAATGGTCCGGTAAATCTATACTGGAGGCTGTAGACAGACTGAGAAGTTGATCATGATCCTTCTGGTCAGAAACAAAGAGTAAGTGACCACCAGCCAGAGGAATGCAACTGCAGTTACCTTGGAAATTGTCTAGAATTTTACCTACATTCAGAGCTGCAGATTCAACTTCTTAGGCTAAGGTAAAAGAAACTATAAATAGTCCCCTTCTATCTTTAAATACCAAAGTAAGCCTGATTGATTGAAAATATTTGACTTTTTTTTTTTTTAACACTGTAGCCACTTTAGTTAAAAATGGAGGGAAACTGAAGGACTCTATATTCTCTGTAAAAATCATTTAAGGAATAAAAGAGACCTTGTATAGCTATATGAATACCATTTTTGTAACTTTTCAGTGATCTGTTTCTCATATTGTGAAGTTTTGCTTTACATTCTTTGTCTGCCTCTGTGGAGTTCAAGGCTTTCCTAAGCGTTATTTACTGGGTGTAAGAGAGTTGTGAGCCCCTCAGCTGTTGGCTTTTGCACTCATAATGCTACGTTTTAATCCAAAGTGCAAGTCTTGTGCAGTGTGTCGAGGTGATAAAATGTGAAGATGCACTCTTGTCTCATTTCAGGGTACCTTATATTAGGTACCAGTATGAAGCTACCAGAGGAATATGCAGGGCTAATATGATTTATACAAGAGCAAATAAGAGGGTGTGAATTGCGAAGGCGTTGTGAATAAATTAAAAGATGAAGCATGATGAGAACTGAATTTGGGAGACAGGTCGCCCACATTGAACAGGGCTCCCCCATCCAGCCTTATCTCATACTTTAAGAGCCTGATACAGCTATCTACATTAATATATTCTTCCTGGAAGGAAAGAAATTTAAAAATAAATGAATATCCCTGCTCTCTAATATTCAGAAATAATAATAAGAGAAACTAAACCTTGTGTCAGATTCTTTCAGTTGTTTGCTGCTGGAGCCGTTATTACTAAGTATTGCTTAGAAAGATGATGATAAGATTTTAAAAAAAGGTCTGTCAACCAAGGAAATATCTAATTGTTTGGGAATTGTCTCAAAATCTCCTTTGATTCTTGAGTTCTTTCATCTTAATATTCTGTTTTATTTATATGGTCTTGCAGATATTGATTATTTATCAGTCACAGCTCTCTCCTCTCCTCTCAGTTACTAGGAACATTACAAATGAGAACATAAGACACTGCTTACTTAAAATGACCAAACTCCCACACCACAACTGTCTTTAGACTCTATTTTAAATTTAAACCAAATATTAAAGTAATATAAGTTTTCTCTTTCTTTTTTGTCTCAACAAATGATTGATATTACCCCTTCCTGCCCTAAGTATGTCTATAGGACAGGTCAGAGCAACACAGAAAATTAATCCTTTTTACAGACGAGAGTGGAAACGCTAAAGTCATTCTGACAGGACTCTTTTTTCTGGACATGCTTTACAGAAGAGCATTATCCGCTAGTACAACATTGTTTTAAGATCATCTTAATTTGTGTCTGGGCAGGTGAAATGGAAGACATTAGTTTTGCAACTAGTGACATTTAATGTTAGAGTCTGGTTTAATCCATGAAGTTCAACCCCAAATGTGGGAATGTTAAGACTGGGAGATTTCTTTCAAGCTAATTTTTATGGTTTTGGGCAAGTGGAATGATTTCACCCAATTGTAACTTCATGTTATGTCTTTAATAAGAATGTAAAACCTCAATTATCATATCTTGTGTTATAATAACACATAATGTAATCCTAAATATTTGTTCTTAAACTAGAAAACATTTTGGTGAATCTAGAAGCTGCTTGACCCAAGCAACATTGTTTTTAATATGGCAAAATGTGTACCATGTGTTAATCCAGGTACCAACTGTAGCATTTGAAGAAGTCATATTACAGTCAAAAGAAAAGTATCAGTGTTTTACTGCAACACAGAATATCCTGGGCAAACCAGTAATTAAACTGTTAATGGAATTTCCTGTTTTACTGAAATGAAATATAGCATCTAATCTGCAAATTACAAGTAAACTATTAATTACAACATGAGTATGAATACACAAATTTAGCTGACAGACACATAGTGGTTTTCACTGAGAATCCATGTTTTTAGTTTCACTTGGTGCAATAAACTCTGATCAGACTAGACAATGAAAAACATGACCTCCTCCACTGAAGCGGCCCATTTCTCTTACAGATTATGCAGCATTTTATCAAAGATTGTTATCAATTCAAGCATTCCTCCAAGACAGAGACCTGACTTCGTCAAAGACTGGATTGCATTAACTGAAGCCCTCAGAAGTGCCTCTTCTGTAGCAAACTCTACATTTTAGGGTCAGGGGTGAGCTCTTATTTGAGTAGGAGGAAAATTGTTAATGAAATTTTGTTCAGTGAGCTGTGTCATCCTTTATTCTTGCTGTGCTCCAGGCAGGTCCATACTGTCAAATATCAGAAGAGGCTGGAAATGAGTGACACTTGTCTTCAAGACCAGAAATGACAGTGACCTTCCAGCTCCTTTTTGTGAAGGAGCAGGGGTGTTGTACATAGCTATCAAGACCAGAAATGAACTCTGACATTTTAATAATGTTCTGTTTGGTCCTTTACTGCTTCTTATGGCAGTGGTTCAAACTCTATTCTTAGTTTTCCCAGCACAAACTCACAGCAGTGCTTTCCAGGACACAAATCCAGATTTATGCTGCAGTCAGTGAGGGCAGGAATCGCCTCGTCATGTCCATCATTGGATTGCTACACGTGCTGAATACTTGAATGGAAGCAATGATCTCATATCCGGAAGAAGGGAAAAGAAGTTGAGCTTTTATCACTATGTTTGAGACCAGAGACCATCACAGTTTATAGCCCTTAGTTTGGTTTTTTTCCTCCTTTTGCAATTTTGTCTTTTCTCTGTGACGGTTTAATTTTTTATTATTGAACTAAATTCTGCATAGTATCATCCATATGGAAATGATGAGATATTTAATGGAGGCTCCAGACACTGCAAATGAGTAGGGATAAGAGGAAGAAGGTAAAGTGTATGTCCTGGCTTGTTTACATAGAAAGAAAGTCATAAGTGGTTGGATCTTCCCTACCTTTAGCCCTGCAGGTCAGCATGGTTTGCGAAACTCCTGCAGAAGTTCAAGGCAACATCTAGAACAGTCCAGGCAGAAATCTCAGACTGAGCTGGATGCATCAAGGCAAAGAAGAACTTACATTTTAAGATACAATGAGTCTGAAATGAGAGGAGATGTTCCTGATTTGCAAGCCTTGCTTGAGCATAGGCAGCTATTGTTCGTTTGGATAGCCGCCCCTGTCAAATTACTTTTTTCACTTGCATTTAGAATAGGTGCAGCCATTTCTGATATGTATGAACTCACTGCCATTACCCTTGCTCTGATGACACTAAAAATGAGGCTACTGCAAAGAGGTGTGCATGAAGCTGTATCTAGAGAGCTCCTAGAAGTTGAAAACTAGTGCAGAATGGCAACTCATCTAGAAAGCCACAAACCAACGTATGAGCACGTGAGGTTAAAATGGCCCTGCCCATTTATCACATTACAGTTCCTCTGGCAGCAGCTCTGAGACCAGCTTATCAAACAGTCAAATTGTTTTCACCTTGGCAATCCTCTGGAGTATCCCCTTAGTGTAAAATAAGGAGGAGGGGAATGCTGGAAGCTCCGGGTCTTGCACTGGTGTCTGTGTTGCTGTCAAGTGTATTCTGGACAAACAGAATTGTGTCAAGTGTATTCTGGACACACCCTGTCTAGCATGGCCAGAGACTACCAAAGTTTTCACAGAGGTACTGGCAGAGAAGCCTCCATGGAGACTGGGGCTATCATGACTGTCTGCTGAACAGAAAAGGAGAGAGTAGGATGCAACAGAGTCACAAGAAGGAGTGGTACCCTCAGTTGGGCAACATCTGTGGATGACCTGACAGCAGTATAAGTACAGCCAGGGTGAGCACTGCAGCACGTACCTTTCTGAAGAGTGCGGAATTCTGCTGCATGACAACACTTGTCTGGCGGGGAAGAAATAGTGAAAGCTGCAGTGCTGCTGCTGTCAGGGACTGATCTTTGGCATAGTATTTTCCAGGGAAATGTTTGAGGTTGGAACTTTCTTTTCCCTATGGTTTGCCAGAAACCAAACATGTCAGTTTTTCAGTACTTTAATCAGGGATGTAGGAGATGAAGATGGGATCCTGGTGACCTAGGGGGCCACAGCGGAGAGCCAAGCAATTTGGCATATGAAAGAGCATTATTCTGAGAGCAATAAAGTAGCATGTGGGCTGTCCACTTGATCTTCTGCTTGAATTTTCGTTATGGTGTGTTTTAGTTGTTGCAAAAACACAAGACATAGAAAGTCATTTGTTTTTTTAAGTTTGCTGTAAGTGAAATAAAACACTAATAAACAAAATCCAGGAGTGTTTTATTTCTGTTTGACCTACAAAGTGCCAAACCCATCATATAATATATTGTTTTATAACAATAGCTATCTAATTACTTGCATGAGTGATGGATATGCATAGACAACATGGAAGACCACCTAAGAAGCTAATGTGTATCAGAAGTTTCTTAGGAATACAGAAAACATTTTGCTACCCTTTTTTAACTCAGATTTCAATGGCCCTAGAGTATTCTGTATCCTTTTCTGGAAAGCAGAGCCTTTCCTGAAAGTATTACCTCTAGTAGCTGCAGGATGAAGTCCAAAGGGCAATGTGACAGGACTATAATGTCTGAGATTCATCCTTGATAATCAGCATTAAGTACTACAGCTACGTACTAGAGCAGGTTTATGCTGATTTTTTGACCATTTACTCTAATTAACACCCATGTACGTGATGTAGAAAGACCTCTGATAGGTGACTGATCTTTTTTATGAGATCTGCTTGTTTTCAGCTTTTAGTAAGAATGTATTTCCTTTGTGAGAATTCTTGTTTACAAACAATGACCCACTGCTAGTTCAGGAGAAAAAATAACCTTTTTCATTTGCAATCCTATGATAACTAAAATTAGGATGTAATGCAGCAAAATGATATAAAATATGCACCAGTAAAACTATTTAAAACATTCTGAAAATAAAAGAAAATGAAAAGTTTTGCTTCCAAAAAGTCTCCTGGAAACTACTTTTTTTAATAAGCTGATATTTGGGGGGATAGAGTGAAATGCAAATTTAGACTTTCAAATGTAAATTTTATCAAAGTAACATCTTTTTGAAAAGTAAATTTATGTTCTCTTGATTTGTTCTTTGGTATTTGGCAAGATTGTAAATAGAACCTCTGTTACACATGACCAGGGGGAAGCTGTAACATAAATAAAATATTAACCTAATTAAAGTGCTTCTGTTTTAATCTTGCTAAACCTTATGAGGTCTTACACGTGAGTGTGGAAAAGATCCAAAATCTTTCATGGAAGGAATAGATGCTAAGATTCTGAAAATGGTCATCTTCTAATGCATCAAACATGTCTGGTTGTTCTTGAGTAAATATCAAGACCCAACCAAGCATGTATTAAATTTGATTTCAGTGAAAGGAGCTGAAACTAACTTTTTTAAACAGACTTTGCCATTCTTACTTGCACTTTATACTTGCTGCACTATTTAAAACTTGGTGTGTTCCTTTAATCATCATGTCGTATGTCAGATAGTTTGCTTGCTCTGGTACCATCTGAGAACACCAGAGAAGCAGCTCCATTCCCCAGCCAGCTCAGTTCTTGTATATTTTCATTGGTGTGTCATTTTCCCAGCGTACCACATGCTTTCACTTCCCAAAGCCACTGTGCAAAGTGATAGTTGCTGTCCTTGGAAGAAATTAGTGTTTGTTGCTTTAATTTTTGGTGGGAAGCTGGCATTCTGTCATTTCAGCTCATCATATTATTATGCATGTAATAATGTGACATGCTTAACTGCTAGCTTCAAGCTGAACATTTAATGGGGGATACACCTACAAGTGTTTTTATTTCAGATAGCTGCAATCAGTCCTCAGAGCAGTTTTCTCATCTGGAAAGATAAAGTCTATGGCATACACTTTTTTGACATGGGCAGATTTGTTTTAACATGTTCAGAATATATCAAAATGTGAATGATAGGAGGCCATCCCACCTCTAAGTGTTTTAATAAAAGAAAAAGGTCACTATGCATTTTCATATATGTGTGAACAGGTGTGTTTGTGTGTGCTTGCATGTGTGTTTCTTTGTGAAAGAGATGTAACAAATATAACCATAAGTATTGTCAAGTATGTTCCAGAGATCATTTGCAATTATAAATCCATAAGCAGTGTATATATATCAAAGTGTGCTGAAATTCCAGCCTGTGGATATGTCAAAGAATGTGGCAGTCTTTCTGAATGGAAAAAAATTAAAACATGCCTTACACAAAATCTATTTTTTCCACTTTCTTTCCTTGCAATTACCTTGTACTAAATTCCAAGTATGTTCAGTAATCTGCTGATCAGGAATTATTTTAAGCATGAGAAAATAACATGAGTGTTTAATACATAAATATTTGCTATGTGGTGATAATGGGAAAATGAACCCTAAAACACCTTCTCTCCCAGAATGGATTCTGGTAAACACACACTCACATACTGAGGTTTCCAGATCGCTGTTTGCAGCTGCCACTGCACTGAATCATTGAGAAATCACTGCAAAAGTTCCAGGGCCAGAATACAGCAAAAGGCATCCGTAGGCACAGGTGTGTGTAGTCTTATAGTAATTCAAATTAATTTAGGGCTATTTAAATCAAAAGCTGATTCCTGTCTAGGTTTGTGTTTGCAGCTTGGATAAGTATCTGCAGCTGGCTATATTGCTTCATGAAGGACTGCTATAAAAGAAGAATAAAGGCATCAAAACATTAGAAAAACCCTGTAGCAGGAAAACAAAGATATTACACAAGTCTATAGTTGTGATCTTGCAGACACCGTTGTTCTTTTTTATACTGCAGTTGCAATCATAGTTCATGAAAGACACACAGACTCTTATGCTTAGTTTTTGGTCAAATACATATTATCAGGTTTGGGAAGTTTCATGAGCTGGATGTGAGGTTTTCTCCAGGCTCCTGCTCCTGGCAGGTTAGGTCTCTCAGCTATGCATCTGCCGAGTAGCCTCCCATCTCTCCTCTTTTCTAGGAGAGCTTTACAGATGAAGATCACCATGTCCACTCCTTTACCATGTGACCTTTCCTTATCAACACTTGTCTGTTGCAATGAGAACAATACTAATTGAAAGATTTGATTACAAGATTTTAGCTGTTAAGAGTCTTACAACCCAGTAAAGGGTGACGGTGAAACAGAAAAAGCAGACTCCCACATTGACAGGACCCAGATGAAACTGTCTTTCTTTTGAGAGTAATAAGAAACAAGAATGACTAAAAAGTCTATGGCTCTTGTAGCCCTCGCTGCTAATCATCAAGGAAAAGGATAAAGGCTAGCTACAATGAGGCTATTGTAGGATCTGGGAGTACCTCTGTGCATGTAAACTGAATTGCCTTTTTGTCAATCACTTGTGGTTGACCGCATCTAGCTGAGGTTCCAAGCATCGATTTTTAGGTTTACCTGGACAAATGTATCCCAGCTATGTTAACAGTAACTGTGGATTATACTTCCCTCTTGTCTATTTCTTAAGTCAAATGTAATGCTTTAGAAACAGATATAATACTCTCGAGTTATTCCTTCCCCCCACAATCATGTTTGATTTGATTAATCTAGGTTGAATAGTAGATTAATACTGGAAGCTCTTTTAAGTAAAATAGTTCCTATAGTAATGATATCCAGTCCATTTCAACTTATAAAAAGAAAAATCTTTTTTTTTTTTTTTTTTTTTTTGAGGGAAATGTCCTTTCTCCTGTTATTAAAATGAATGAGAGCCGTGAGATGATTTTTTAAGTTTGGGGTTTTTTTTTAAAGCCTAATTGTCTTGGATTTTGCTTATCTATGGAGGTTATGTTTTCTCATTGTAGAAGCTTTTCCCTGGTAAAATCATTCCCTTCACTAATGAGATCCATCTTGATATGACAGGAAGACAGCTCTTAAAACACCCACTGTTTTCTCCCATTCATTTGAATAGCAGCAAAGGGACACCTTTTAAAGTAATTTTTATCAGTGAGATTGGGCTGAATCTCATTAATAAAGAAATGATTTTACTCAAAAGAGCCTTCACAGTTGAGCTATAACCCAGATTAGTGAGACCTAGTCTGATTATAACTTTATAAGACATTGTACTTCTGCCATTCAAAGCATGCAGCGGCTATGTAGATATTATTGATTCAGTGAAGGCTGTTTCAGAAGGGCAGGTATGAAAGGTGAGGAAGGTGTCTGGAGGTGTCTTTCTCATCATTTCAGTGTATCTTGGGCACAGAAAGTGAATTCTTCCTTTTGTATACTAAGATTGGTTTTCACTATATATGTTTTTATTTTGCAGAGGATAAGAGTCTTGGATAAGTGCAAGTGTGCTAGAACACTGCTGTTTGACTTCACCAGACATTTACATAAGCCCTAGTCAAGTACCCACTTCTCTCTAACTTTGTCTCACAAAAACCAGAATAAACATATTGCTTGTCAAAGGTCAGTCTAAGCAAGAATGTCTGACGTTTTTGTTTTAAAATGCATTTGACTTTTTTATTTCAGCAAGAAAATAGGAAATAATTGATGAATGAGAAAGAAAATTCCCCTCAGCAAAGAGAAAAGCCATGGTGAATTGTTGAAGCTGTTAGTGGGCTAAATAGTTTTGGCACAGTACAGTGCTGGAACTGGAGGTAAAACAGTTTTCTTTTGTTTCATGAGGGAAAAAAAAAGTGGTCACAGTTTCCTTCTAAAAGTTTGCAGTTTATCAAGAATGATACTTTGCAAACAGGTAAAGATTCTTTCCTAAAGTGACTTTTCAATCATGTCTCCTTTTCTAGATACTATTTTCTGCTGACATTTTTTTTCTCTGAAGGAGAGGCAGAGAGAAGAAAGAAGGGGCAGAGAAGAAGAAAGTATTTTTATACTTTGCTTAAAATTAAAAAGAAAATAACTTACTTGGATTTGAGATTTTTTCTTAAAAAAGAGGAAAATATGGAGTGAAAAATATATGGAAGATTTCATTTTAAAAGACTTCATCTTTCATCAAAGAAAAAATTGAATCTAACATTTCAAGCAGCTGTTATGGCAGGTAAGTATCTGGGAACCATTGTTCATAAGGAGACTCTGAAAAGTCCTTCATTCCCAAAACCAGCCATCTGGGCTGTACCATGTCGTTACCATCAGTACCACAAAATCAGGGTATTAGAAAACTGGGAATAACCTACTTTTTATGTTAGGCTGTATTTGGCCTGCAGCTTTTGGGTGCAGTTGCCTATTTGGACATTAAGGAGTTTGCATCTCCAAAATGACAATTCACCCAAGCTGGATGCATACTGCAGTCAGTGCAAATACTGCACACTGAAGGACAGAGTTAAGCCAACTAAAAGAGAAACTCAAAGATGTATTTCAGATGAATTGTAGAAAGTCATAGAAGACTGAGTTGTCTAAGGTAGAAAATAAAATACAAGTGTAAAAAGAAAACATTTCAATTGGACCTATATGAGTAGTTATTTTCTTGGCACTACCGCACCAAGAACAGAGGTCTGCAATAAAGACCCCCTATTTTGTTTCCACAACATCATAACTCTGATTTTATGACATTTTATATGAACAGCCTTATTTTCAGATATTGCTTCCAAAAGGATTCTGGAGACAGAGCTGAAAAACTCAGTACTAGCCTTTCTCAGGGCCAATAGCTTTCTCTACATGGCTCCCCTGGTTTTAGTTTCCCAGGGTCTTTCCCTAGAAAGATGTAAAAGATCGATTTATTGTTGCCTCCTTGCTTGCACATTTGTTTACCTCAGCGGAAAGTTCATATGAATTCATACCATTCCAAGCTGATAGCATTTTACCCCCACTCACTTCTTGCACAAGTACAAATAGCTGCATTTGAGTGCAAGGTAACAGTGAATTGAACCACTTTGAAGGAAGGAGCACAGAATACTGCTACCAAATTAGACTGAACAGTGTCCTTTTCCAGGCTGGCAATGCCTCTGTGAGATAGCATGGCACCTCCTGAATATTAATGGACAGTTAGCAAACAGCTGAACACTCTCAGCTGTCCTCAGTAGAAGACTAAATAGGTTGCCCTGCTACTGAGAAGAAGTAGTGTAAAGCTTGCTTCTATTTAGGCTAATCAAAGGCAGATACAGGGAAGGACAGATCCAGCACCTTAGTGGTACAGGATTGCCCAGGTACTAGGCAACCTGTGTTTCATACAGAACTCATTATATTAGCATTTAAATCACAATAAACTCAGTTAGGACAGGGAATGCTGAATATACTTGATAACGCCCAGCTTGCAGAAGCCAGACAATCACAAAGGAACATTACAACATAGCAGGATGTGGCAAATAACAGCAACAAGGCATATCAAAAAGAAGTGGTGACAGGTAAGCATTTTTTTCCACCCTTGAGGCTACTGCAGGGGACTGCTTCTTAGCTGTTTTCCTAGGAGCAGCTGAGTCTGAACCACAAACAGCTGCATCAAGCTAGATTAAGTTAAGAGGGCCCTACTATTATTAAAGCATAGCACACCTTAAGGAAGGACCACTATTATCTTAGCAAAGCCTTGAACAATATTTTGAGAATACCATATTTATAGACACACTTTCTAACTTGAGATATAGCCGCTATTCAAGACTTTATGTGAACAAGGATGGCTGAAGGACCAACTGCCAGGACCTGGGATACAAGCAAAGGCTATAACAGGGATAGATCACAGAAGGGAAGGAAGGGGTTGGCGAGAGTGTGCTTCAGGTATTAAATGGTGATTGAGTTTGCAGCAGTAAGAACTTGGGGGAAAGTTAAGGGAGACTTTGTAGTTCAAACAGGCAGATTTGAATAAGTGTAGGCAGTGGGTAGCTCTAGTGTTGTGTCACTAGGTTTGGGGTTAATCCCTGAATGACTTAGTACTTGTGTAGCAATACTTCTACCAACATGCCTGTGTTCCAAAAACTGCTGTGTCGCATACCCTATGGAGAATGTGGAGTCTTTGCAAGGATTTTCATAATTTCCTATTCCCTCCAGGAGAGTGAAACTATTTGTTTTGCTATATTTAGCATAACCTCCCCCCTTGCCCCACAGTCTTCACTATGGCTGAAAGATTAAGCCTGAAAGTCTTTACGAGCTCATAAAAAAAATATATAAATACAATAGGGTCTAGATGGCTCAGGTTGTTGGTGTTATAAGATTTAGTTTCTTAGCTGAAGATCTCTATTCTGTCTAGAGTAAGCACCCCAGAGAAATAAGCTGGTCCTTCCTGCACACAGCTGCACATATCCATGTTCTTTGCCAAAGAGACTGGGAACATCTGAGAAAGGCTCTGGCAGTTCAGGAACAGAGTGCATTTGACTGAAGGTTGCATAGCACCTGCTTGCTTTATGAGCTCCTACCTTCAGCACACACTAAATTCATTCATACATTAAAAAGTGAAGTGTAATATTCTGCTGCTTGGTCTTAGACTGCAAGGTCTTCATTCAATTCTCAGTTGTTGCTAGAATATGCCAAACAATTAAATGTCATTCTTTGAAATATAGTTCTTAAGAGATTTTTTTTCTCTTAAGCAACTTTAACTTTATCTCATAACAATATTTAATGATGTCCTATTTAGTATTGTTCCCATTTCACTTCTATCAGCCTTTGTTATGAATGCCATGTTGCATCTCTACCCTTCTGCCTCTGAAACTCATGTCAATGCCAATATGTGGGTATTACTAAATACAGAGAATGCATAAGAATCAATTCAGCCAGCACTCCTCCACTTTCTCCAAATTCATTGTGTCACCTCTGCCTTCAGTGACCTGTCTTGAAGAGCCCCTAGGTTACTCTTGAATGCATGGTACTGCTGCCCCCAGGCTCGCTACAATGCAGTCGTGCAATGTATCCGTTCTTGTGTGTGTGTGAGAGACAATATTTGTAAGCCAAGCAAGAAGAAAATGCCTGATGTTTTCATGAGTATATGAACATTTGATCCAGAGGCAAGGTTCACATTTTCCACCTCTGCTTTTTAAAGTGGAAATTTTCACATCTAGGCTAAATAGTTGTTTTGTTGTGAACTTGCTGCAGGCAGTAATCAGGGATAGGGGAGCCTCAAAGGCCAGGCTTAGGTGAGTACTGTAAATAATTGGACACTAAGCTGAAATTTGAATTGTTTTCTGCATAGAATTCTAACACAGGGCAGCACTATAACCCTTTGCACTGCCCAAGCCCACAAATCACACAAGATATTTTCATTCCCACTTACCTACTTCTCAGCTTGCCAGTGTCACAGTAAGTGATATAGATCTTCTATCACATAGACAGAAAATGAACGCAGGAAATGTTAAAAAAGATTCAATTCCTTGCCTGCTCTACCCATCACAGTTTTATATTTTTGATGCAAATAATGCCAACCATAAATAGGAACACTTAAAAAAATAATAGGATTAGGATAGGTGACATCAGTCCCAAAAGAGGAAGGTTTTGGGAGGGTTTCATAACCTGCCTAAAAAATCCAGCAACCTTCTCACCACTTCTGAGGTCTGTGGGCAGTGACCAGTGTACGACAGCCAGTGCAAGTTGTCTATGATTCACAGATCCGTTATTTCAAGAAAGAGTACAGGGCAGAACTGGGAAGGCACCATGAACTTCCCAATGGTTTAGCTCTCTCTTACAAAAAATAAAAATATTCCTACAAAACTGTAGGGTGATTTTCTACATTCCTTAGGCCCCAATCCTGAGTCAGGACTTTCTGAATAACTTTGTGATTTAAGTCTTCATCACAGAAGATGACGTTACACTAATTACCAGTTAGCTTACTCTGTTTTCCACCAGTGTTTCCCTCAGTCCTTGAACAAGAAGTGAATTAACACATAAATTCCATTCCCTTCCCATTCAGAAGGTCAGTTTTATTTGTAGTTCGTTAACAAAGGGAATTTGTAATTTATTTGAGGGAAATTAAAGTCCCTGTTTTTTTACAGTCTTGATAAAAACAATGATTAACAACTGCATGGTTAATGGAGATTAAAAAGCTCATTTAGGGTCTAATGGAAGTTAACAGGGTTTTTTTTACTAATGTTTCTAATTGATTCTTGATTTAAGTGGTAGCCATTTTTTAAAATGGCCTGTTATTGAAATGGACTTCTGGTAATAAAAAAATGGACATTAAATCTTTGGGAAACTTTCATGTATAAATCTACGCTTGAGCTGTACAATTATGCTAATTATTGATTTATCATACCAGAGGTGTAAAATATGAAAAAGATAAAGAACAAAGAAAATGCCCCAAGTTACATATTCTTTGCACCTTTTCCTAGATTCCACCCAACATCAGAATCAAAGGCCTCTCAAACACATTTACTAATGCGGATGCCATGACAAGTTGCAGTATATTTGTTCTAACATTTGAACGTATGTTGAACTTTTAAAGATAGCTCACAAGACATTTAGCCAAATTAATTGCTGTACAAAGTAGTTTCTGAATTATGAAGTAGAGTTGTACAGCTCAAATTTGTAAGTAGAGGGTCTTTTACAGTCAAGCTGCTACACAGAACAATTCTGATAAAGATTCAAGGCAGATGCCACCAACAGTATGAATTCAGTTCTGTATACAATAAAAATAATACCAACCAGAGATTCATACTCTTCACAGTTTAACATGGACCCATGCAGCTTACCTGAGACACGTGAATACCTAATATTTTCTATCTGCCTACTCAATTATAATTCAACTTACTTTAAAAATTATGGTGTGTTCCTATTCATAGTGCTACAAATATAATTCATATTTATTGTGTCTGTTTATATAGTAGTTGGCTTTAAAGAGTAAGATCATTACACTGGCACAAAACCCCCAGATTTTCAGCTGCTGTAAATAATGCCACTGGCTTTCAGTGAGCTCCCCTGACTTATGCTGGTTGAGGTTCTGAACGGAAGTGTTTTGCAGGCATTCATTAACATTACTGACTCTTGTGGAAGCATAGGATGATTCTGTAGTGCTGTTTGCAGTGATTTTAGAACAAAACTGACACAGGACCATTGCAAGTAATTTAAAAGAGACTTCTTACAGGTAGCAATGAACACACACAATTCTCGTCCTTATATGCAAGCTATCAACATGAGGAACAGACATCCTATGGTTTCCCAAAATTGTGGCTTGAATGACAGAGCATGGAAAATGGGTGACTGTGCTACTGTGTATTTTTACTTGATATTCATGGTTTTTCCTCTTCTGTGTAGCTTGTTCTGAAGAAAATCTGGTTTATCGAGAATTAGTCCAAAGGATATGGTAGTCATGTTACTAACAGTGATGTTCATGGTACCAACCCCAACAACTTAGTAATCTTCAAGTGTAATCACACTAGATAACTTATTTTATAAACAGATTATATAGTTATTAAGAAACTTTGCTACATGCATCAAGGAATAGCTGGAACTGTGATTTTGCACGTGGAGGAGACCACCTAAAAGGTAAGGGGAAATAAAAATAGCATCCCCTCAAATGTCATGGCTACTTCCAGTGTGTAACTGACACCATCAGCATAGGAAAGAATTGGGAGGAGCTGCAAACAGCACAGAGAACGCTGACATAATATGAGATATAGTAGAAAGCCTTGGGGCAGAGCAATGGAGTCCCTGACCTCATAAGATCCCTTCAGCCATGTTTCCTTGGGATTCAGTGAACTCATAGACAATTGGGGTGGAGGAAGGGAATTAAATATCTCAAAGGATCTACTTTGTAAATAAGCAAACTGATGCATGGGTGGAAAAAAAAAGAAGCAATGTGTGTAATAAATAGAAAAGAGACAGAAGTGTCAGGACTGAGAAAGTCTTGAAAATCTCAGAGGACAGAACTGAGTTAAAAAAAGGAATATACCATTTGAATTAAAAAACGGAATATAACATTTGAGTAAGGAAGCTTTAAAATAAGGGAGTGAAGGAGGGGAGAATACAAATCTAAGAACAGTCAGATACTCATTCTCCCCAGCCCATGGCTTCCTTCTTCTTTGCTGGTGTAGTGACAGCAATATGCCCCATCCGTGCTCCTAACCATTTGTCCTAACCATGCTAGGAAGTGAAAATACAGTAAGTTTCTTTTCTAAGTGTATCAAAGTTGGAAGACCCTCCATCTGTATACTTTCTTACTCACATGAAACCATTTTGGGGGAGAAAGTGTGTTTTGAGCTACTTGCAATAAAATGAAGATAATTGCTAATAATTTAATACTTGCATGTGCTGTACATTGGGCCTACGGATAAAAACACTGTAAACCAGCTGTATCTCTCAAAGTGTCCATCTAGCATTTAAATATTAGTATTTAGTAAAGTATTAATATTATTGTTAAGATTATTTTATATTGGATAAAGTTGGGACCAAAAAAAGGAATTAAATAGCTTACCTAGAGCCAGCAGGACCATTGGCTGTTGGACATAATTTCCATTTTCCTTCACTGACCATGACTTCACATGACTGACTGACATGTTCTTTGTATGTGATATAATAAGGACTATCGGTGAAATCTTGTTTCCTTGTTTCCTCTTAGAGAATAATGTGTGATATCATGGCAATGACAAGCATGAATGAGATGCCAACATTTGGCACTCCTTGGTGAGCAGTGAAAACATTATCAGTAAGGGGTGTCCAGCAGCGTTAAAGAGTAACCCAGTCAGGACAGGTTCATGTCTGAGTCAACATCAACTTGATAGAATTGCTGCTTTTGGCAGTTAATGTTGACAATTAGTATGGTGCCCTTATTGTATGTGTGAGGGACTTGAGTTCCTTTAGTGGACACAGAGTACAAAAGCTAAGGAAACAGCTGCTGGGCACATAAATGTCTTGTTGGAAAGATATGAATGTATTTGGAAAGATAGATCTGTGTTGCTGGCCTTAATCCCTTGCCTTAAGTGTCTTTCTGATGGTCAGAGATAGCAGTGCAACTGAATAAAGGGAAGCATTTTTGACTGGCTAGTGTACATCAGGTCCCATACACATACTGACTGAATTCACGTTACTTGTCACTTGATACAGTTATGAGATCTGAATGATTTTCAGTCACTTCACTGAAGGCTGTATTTGAAACCTGGTCCCAAAGCCGCAAGGCAAGTGTATTACATACCTGTCAACTAACAAGACTTGCCAAAATGAATCTACTCATATGAACGCATGATCATTATTGCTGTTCACACTGTGAAACACTATACACTGTGACAAAAGTAAAAAGCAAGAAGATTATTATGCTAGACAGTCACTTACTAAATATATTTATTGTGGATAAATGAATACTCCTTTTATAACAGAAGTGTGAGCTTTTGATAAATTTCTAATATTGAAAAATTTGATATGGGCAATTTAGTAGAACTTGACCTTTTCCTCTTGCAAAGAATAAGAAAATATTTACATTTCCTGGCTGAACAAATATTTTTGTGCTGAAGACTACTAAATATTCCACATACCAAGCTCAAGCAGAAGCAACTGAATTCAGCTAGCAGCTGGACCACACAGGCCAAATTTCTTTATGTTGTTACAGAATGCTTAATCATTCATCAGATCTAAATTATAACCTACTTACAAGTTAACAAAGCCCAACCATTGCCACATAGGGGAATGTATAATATACTGCATGCATTTTCTAGGTTTACATGAGAAGCATGGATGAGTGAATTGGTGAAGTTGACAAGAAGTTCACTGAAAAAAGAATTGAAACAGCTCCTTGAAATGGAATTCGGAAATGTACTTTCTTATATGAAACTCCCACAGGAGAGAGGAGACTCTAAGGGTATAGAAGAAGTTTTAGAAGGTAGTTCTACTATCAGGTCTAGAAAATTAACTCTTGCCATACAGGTGTCTTCAGTGACCAAGGACTAAAGAACTGTCAAAGATTCCATCTAGCTGAGTAAGGGCTAATGCAATAGAGATGGATACCAAGCTCTTCCACAATGTTAGCTGATCACATTTCCAAAAACTTTACTATGAGCAGAAAAATACAAAATACTTTAGAACACCTCAGACAGAATATTAACGCTGGTGTTTTAAGATCCATACTGCAAACAAACCCCATAGCAAGCACAATATTACTTTATCTTCTGCAAAGTGCTAATCTACTTCATACCATTTCTTTGTATATATTTTACTTATAAGAAGACATATGTTCTCCCTCAACCACAAAAACTATAGTAAAAAATAATGTTACAACTCATTTAGTTCACTAGGCTTCCCACTTCTCTTTTAAAGCCGTACTGTTCTGTGTAACATCTAGCTATTAGAAACATTTGTCTTTCTCCAAAAGAAAGAAAAGAAAACTAGTCATTAGCATTGGGAAAAAAACCAGATTATAAATAGCTATGAATAGTTGTGTTTGAATGACATCTAGTTTGAATGACAACTTCAAAAAATAAGTGATGCTGCTGAGTATCCTCAGGAGAAAGCAACAATGGTTTCTGCATTACGAGTGTCTAGTGATTACTTTAGAAGACAGAAATTATACAGCTTATAAACTTGTGGCTTTGCGTATGTGCAAAAGCTGGAGTGATCTTTGAGTAACCAGTTAAGGATGTAATATGAGACACATACTAGATGAATACTTTTGATTGTATCAGTATTTCGCATTCACTTCCATTCTGTAAGAGAAATTCACCAATTTTCCTGACCTAAGTCTCCTACTTTATAGAAAAGTTGTTCCCCTTATATTTATGGCTCAACCATGGTTATCCCAGCTTTCATACTTCATGTCCACCACATTATGGGGAGTTCCTGGTGTCAGAATTAGACTAAACTGGCAACAGTGACTGATTACCTCCTCTTTGTTCTGCCTCTAGCTTTTGACATCATGCGACCCAAGTGATTGCTGAAGATTTTCATAGAGTTTACGCCTTCTTCTGGTAAGAAAAGAGCTGGATTAATTTCCAAGTAGCTAGTTCTCCTCTCCTTTCCAATCCACTCAACTGTGTTGTCAAACTTTTATGTTAAGCTACACATAGGTGCTGACAGACTCACAGACAGAGGGCCATCAAGATTAAGTGACTAATAGTCTTTCATTTTATCTTGTGCAAGATGTGAATTTTAGTGTCATACCTTTCCATATCTTCAATGATATGGGTATTTGGATAAAGGAGTGTGCTTATAACTCCACTAGATATCATGGAATGTCAACCAGTTGGTAATTGGATGGATGAGGTGATTTTCTGTAAAATGGTAGTGACTGCACATCTGCTGGTCTGTAACCTCACTTCTTGGTTTATCCATTTTAGGGCCTGTGTTGATGGTAAAAATGTATAAGCTGAGGCCTTCTCACCTTGAATCATTCTACAACTAGAAGAAGAATACAAAATAGAAACCACAACCTGAAGACCTTCCATTCCAGCATTTAATTTGTGATGAATGTGTATAAACCAGTCACCTTCTATCACCACTGCTGAAAGGTTTTCCATCCATAATACCATACCACAATGCCTGTGTGAGATGGTGCTACTTTGGCCCCCAAACATTGCCAAAAGTTCTTTGAGATTGTATTTAGTTTTGAAGGCTTTTTATTAAAAACACGTAGTGTGTTCTTATCTCCTTAAAGGGTTGGCTAAGTGTCTTTTATTTTGTGCATTGTTTCAGAAAAAAAGACAGCCCCTTTTCTTACTTAAAGTTGGTGAAAAAAGTACATGTCTAGTACAGATGAGAGTAAGCTCCTCAGATTTTTAAGATATTGATTTATTATGTATGAATCAATGCCTAATCACTGTTGTCATAAGAGTTCTGTACATGGATCTAATCTATCAAGTATGTACAGAAGATTCCCATTTTATCTTCCAGAGGTGAAATATCAGATTGGTTTGGGCTTGAGGCTGGCAGGAGAGGATGGGAATGGGGTTACAATTAGCTGCTGTTTACCATTGATTTTTTTTTCTCCTCATCCTTATAAATATTTCAGTGACTTCTTTTTATTCCTTTTTATTTGCACCTATGAAGAACTATATTTAGGATTAGCAAGTTTGTGTGGCAAAATCAGATTTAAAATTTTTATAAATAAACGTCCTGAAAACTTCAGTCTCACCACCTATATATTGCATGAGACATGTCTGTGAAGAGGGAGAGAAAAACAGTACAACTAATAAATGATTTAAGAATATGAAATGATTTTAAATTGGTTCAGTCAACAAGGAAAGCAGCATTTTACTCAAGGTATCTATCACATAAGTATTGCAGATTTCCCTTACTTCTACAGGCAGCTTCTCTTAGTCAGCCTGCTATCAATATATTCCTTTTGTTTGTGACACAAAAGGCTTTCCACTATAATTTAACAGCTTTTATTTCCAAAGAAAAATCCTGTATGTTCTTTCTCTCCATACATACACAATCTCCATGAAGAAGGCTTTCACTTAGTATTTTTTTTTAATTTCACATTTACTAATAATATGCTTTTCAGAAAAAGCAGGTGCTTTTACAGCATCATACAAGTGGTATGTTTTGAAGGAGCAATATGTAGCTTGTTGCCCTTTGATGTAAATTTGTGAGGAAGATAGATTATAGCATCAAGATGTTTCTCTGTGCATAATAAACTAGAGAGGACAAAGTTCATGGCTGAGAATTGTGTGGGATACAAGTGACTACCTTCACTACAATCAATTATTAGGATGATTATATTGTGTCTGGAGAATATGATGCTAATGACTAACTAACGCTTAGAATACACACTCTTGACTTGAAAACCAGTGACAGTTAAATGCAGCAAGGGGAAAGGCCTATATGTTGAGCTAGCAGCTCTCTAGTGTTGATAATGAATAATTAAAAATAACAGTCTTTATATGAAGCTTGACAGTATACATGTCCTTTAAGTATATTCTGCTTTGTAAAGAACTTGGCACAATGACAGCCTAAGAAAGGCTACTACACCCTGTACAGAAACAGCGTAGGAAACCAGGGAGTTAAACACCCTCACTGTTGGGAGGGTCTAAGCAGGATTAGCTATTTACTTATTGCTAACCTTGTACTCCCTCATCTTCCAAACAAATAAATAATTGAAACCCATTACCTCTTTTAGGGGGTTTGCTCACATGCTTTCTATATTCACATCAAAGCAGAGATCAGTGTCAAAGAGGCAGCCACATTTAGCTGAGTCTCTTGGAGACTACTGATTAATTAGTTTTGCATTTTGGAAGTGCATCCAAAGATGTTGTAAAATAGTGTTTGTTTTTGCTTTTGCCAAAACTTGTTTAGGAGTGCTCTGGAGGATGACGGTGATGTACTCAAGATGGTTGTGAAAGAAAAGGGCAATCAGTTCAGGTGTGCATGTGCCAGCATTTTTTTTCTCCTTATGAAGATTCTGTACCAGTTTGCAGAGGATTGACTAAATGAAACACACACTAGTATTAATAGAAGGGGAAGGATGGGGTGGGAATGGAAATTCCAACATTCCCCTTAATCAAACCAATGTAAAATGAAAGGTATACCAAGAATAACAATTCAGTTCTTAACAAAAAAAAAAAAAGAAAAAAAACTGACTTAGATAAGGAAGATGTAAAGGCAGTAAAGCCTGCATAAAGTATTGCCTTTCAAAAGTTTTTAGGTCCTGTTTCTTGCATGGCTTTTGTTTTTTATTTTTCCATGAAGTGTGGTAATATGATGTATGGGGGGTACTTGGTTATGGCAAATATTGCCTACTAAAGAGTGTTCATACTGTTATTTGCCTTTCTGTCTCTGTCTATATCAACTCCACATGCTGCTCTGGTGGCCTGCTTTGTACTTAATATAACTTGTCAAAACACATCTATCAGATATATGAAAAGGCAAACCTGGGTGGCCAGACTAGTCCAAGCCTGGCGTGGATTGCTTTTTACCAAGACCACAGAAATCTCTTCTCCTTGGCGAGATTAAGATGAAAAGCAGAGTTCATTGTTGTGCAACCAGATTTTAAAATAATTACACACACGCTAGTGCATTAGTAGGCCATTTGTGTTTATTTGAATCCCACATACTGTACTTTTATGTGGATTTTAAGTGATTTTTAAAGCTGTCAGTAAAAAAAAAAAATTAAAAGTGATGTTACCACTTGTTTTAGACTGGCTTTTTTTTTTTTTTCAATCCCTTCCTTTTTTTGCTTTTGCATACTGAGCTGCTACCATCCCAGCACCTTATCTGTTTCCAGGAAAGAGAGTATGTGGTTCCCTTTGGCTATTGACTGACAGGCATTTGGCTCTTCTTTGAATCATGACCAATGCCACCGGAATACCTTACATCTATGATATGCTCAGTGTTCACCTTCTGATTGCCTGGGAGCTTGTGTTATGTGCTACAGAAAGGAACAAATGTCTGGATACAGACTGGAACTCTCTTGTTGATCCAGGGATATCTGCCTCTACTCTCAACACCCTTTCATCTTGAATGTACATTGCTCTGCAGCATGTAAATATGCTCGGTTGTTGGTCCAGCATATTCACTGGTGTTTTTTTAGATTTTTCACTCAAATTTCAAGATTAAAGTCCTTCTAGGGAAATCAAGAGTTGCAAAAACATGCAGCTCCATTTGCAACTTATTTAGGCTTACTTACCAAGTGCACAAGTGGAACAAACTATTTTAAACATGACTTCTAATGAAAATTTTGCTAGGATTCTCAAAGAAGTCCCAAATCCTCTTGAATTTATGGGCAGAAAATCACTTCTTCTCTCACCAACATGGGACCAAATCATTCTATAAAATTGTTGCAGCTGGGTATCTCCTTGGAAGGGGAAAATGTCCAAAGGAATGACCATGAAAATGCATTAACATTTTTATCCTGTTTGAGCAGATATTACACTTGTATTCAATGAAATGCCTGAAGCAGGACTGCTCCAGCACAGCTAGAATTCTTACAGTCTTAGTTTTCCACAGTGTTTATTGGTTATTTCTTGGTCTGCAGAATGAAAAGCATTGAAAAACACAAGTTTCCATAAGAAAGAGCACCCTTACCTGCTAGGTGGTTGTACACTGTTTTGCTAGCTGCTGGAGGGAGAGGGGACTCCAGGAGCACAGCGATACTCATCAGCACTTCAGAAGAGCTCCACAGCCTCCTGGCTCACCGGGTGGCTTCAAGAGCTGGTTGTGAATTTAGGGACTATCATTGAGTGCTCTGTAGTTGTGTAAGGGGGGAGAAGAGAGGAAATTAGAGGCATCCTGCCAATATCTTTAATGCCTATACACTAACTCCACTGGAGGACAGCATTGTGAATAAGCTGCTTAGGAATGGGTTGCTGGATGTTATTACAGTGACACCACAAATAGGAAAACAGACGCTCAGAGGTAACTTTTTTTAAGTTTAGTAGAGACATAATAAAGCGGAGTTTTGCTGGCTGTGCTGGCACTGAAATAGTCAGCAGCAATCATCTTTCTTCTAATAACCAAATGTGCTGAACACAAGCTGGTTATTGCAAACACAATTATTCGGTAATTGGATAAGCCTAAAATATCTTGGATACATCCTTGATCCAAGAGCTGGCAGCTTATTGATTATATCATTGTTTGGCAAAGAGGCATGTGGGCTGCAAGACTCATAAGATCCATACCCAGAGCAGACTGCTGGACCCACTATCATGGAATAGGCTCCAAGTTACTGATTCAACTACATTGTTGGAGAACTGGCACAAAGCCTGCTAGGCATACACACAAAATGCTTTAAAGATCTAAATATTAAAGATCTAAACACTAAACAAGAGCTGTGTAACAGCATTCTTGCAAGGCTTGCCTGCCCAGGAACATGTAACGGCACAGGGTGGTGAGGGGAAAGCATTGGAGGATTGTGTGGTACACTAGGGCACTGCTGATACAATTCATTTTGTCAAAAGTCAGCATCAAGACCCAGTTTGATGTCTCAGTCAAAATCTAAGCTGAGGAAAAAAAAACCCTAGACTTAGCTTCTTCCCTGATTTCCCATTCCAGGGCACAGAAAACGCATTATAAAAACATTAGTCTTAAAGCTCAGGCAAAACCTGAAGCGAGCTTAAGATCAGCAGTAAGGTAAGGAAATTTACCATTTAAATGATTAAATTTAGTTCTTTTCAGACCAATGTAATAAAAAGCACTTCCACTTTTAAGGAAATGTGTAGCTAAAGATGAACAATGATTATATAATTTGAGGAGGCTGGACTGGGAAGTTGTTATTATAGCTGAATGTGAAATTAGGCAGATGCGAAGAGGTGTGCATGAGCTAGCCCTTAAAAATTTCCCCATTTTTGTTAAGCTAAATATATATCTCAGTATCTCTTCCAGCTTTATTTTCCCTATATAAGTGAGGCAAGATAGCTCAAATCCAACAAATAGTGAGGATATCTAATTACAAGCATGTATTTTTTTACCTAAGGCAGTTGACAAGATTTTAAGTCCCACCTGTGCAAAAAACTCAAAAGATTCAATGAATGGGCTCAATTTGGATAAAAATTCAAATGCTTAAGCAAAGTTTATCCAACATAGACAGTACTAACTGTCTTTCATACGCCTTTATTTACTCTAGGCTCAGATCTCAATTATGATGTGTGAACACAGGAAATGGGTCTCCTTTTCAGGCAAGGTATAGTCGTCAGTGCAAGTAAGGTTGGCAGAATCATGATTTTAGCACAGTGGCTGAAAACTCATAATGGCACAACTTTATCTAACTGCTGTAGTGATCCAGGCCTATCATGCTGTGGCTTCACTAAAGGCTTCTAAGATTTAATCATTGTCTTCCAGGCTTTAGTCTCTGACTTATTTGAAACAGCTGATCTTCCCCTGAGTGACTTGTCTGGTTATATTTGTGGTACCTGACCTACTTTGCAGCACTTCCCTTGGTATCACCTCATCATCTGATGTCCCATGAAAGCACTCAGAATCGGAACTCGCTCCCAATAAAGGCCGATAATTAAATAAAAATAAAAACACATTTGACAGCCCACAACAAAGGCAAATCTCAACGGCTTTTGCATGTGTTTGCCTGCTGAATCAGACAGTAGTTCCTGTCCCCACAGTGCTGCAGGATGATGGATCACTGAAATGACAAAAATCAGAATAGTACTTTGCACTGTATTCTTTCTCTTCTCTGGAATCTCAGAGAACATCAGATACATTAATTAATCCTCCCTGTTTCCTGAGGTTGACTGTTAGACTCGTTTAACAGGTGGGTAAACCAATGCACAAAACTGTTTTGACTTGCCTTCTCTGAACTCTACACCCACTTTAGGTCAAGATGCTCCAGCACTCCAGGCTTTATTTAGAACAACCCCATCATTTCTTTAATGGTAGGCAATTTCCCTTCCTTTAGGATGAATCTTACATCCTCTCTATTTGCAATTTAAATATGAGAGATGAATGAGCCAATGATAAAACTCCCATTGAGTTTAAGGAGTGTAAGGACATTAAATTTATTTCAGAAGAAGAGCGCCCCCCCCCCCATGTTATTAACCAGTTTAACAAACATATTACTTCTCCCTGCAGACCTATCTCCTTCTTTGAGCTCAATGCATCCAGGTTTTCAGCCACGTAGCACAAACCCACATCACATTCGGAAAGGAGAGGTTACTGCCATGTTTATGCTATACAGCAAAATAATTTCCAGTTCCAATTGTGAATACTGTCTTAGACACTTAAACTTTCCTAACCAGTGGGCTCATATTGCAGTATTAAAAAATAGTCCTGTGAAGGTAAGATTTCTAAACGTCCAGCTATATCTAACTACTATGACCCCAAATTATGTCTGCTGATTGCAACCTTGTTGCACATACCAGTAGAAATTACCCTAAGCTCTCCCAGCTTTGCAGACTTTCCTATAGTGAGGCCATTCTCTTCATCAGGAGATAATACAGTAGTTTCTGCCCACAGACTGTGAGCTGCAATCAATTGCTCATGTGATTTCAAAAGCCATCTCTCAGCAGCTTTCTCACCAGTCACAAATGTATGGGAAAAAGTCACATCCCCTTAATCAAACAAATTAGTAAGGAAGATAAAGGAGTTTTTATTTACACTTGGCACCCAAATCCTGAGGACACCGGCTCTTCCATTCTCCTTCTGTTGTCTTTTTGGCTGATTTTCATGTGCCCACTGTTAGTTAGCAGACACCAGTTTCAGCTAACAGCCTCCTGGACAGTGCCTAGGACAGCTTCCACGAAGAAGGGGGAAGGGGAGAAGCTTGCCTGCTGCTGCGTTACCCTTCTTCATCCCTCTGGGATTGGCTCTTGTTCTACTGCAGACCTGAGAGGCTGCCTTTTCACTCAGTTGATTTAATTTAATTAGCCTCTGTGAAGCAGAGGCTTAAAGTTGCTAAACCAAAGCTCACAAGAATCCAGTTGACAAAATGCAAAGCACAAAATCAAAAGCTAATTTTTTTCAAAGTTCACTTGTGGACCAGCGTAAAATACATGGTAAAGATCAAAAAGTCTTAGACATTTGTCAAAAATATGAGGCTTCAAAGACACAGTAATTTAGCTTAATTCTGAAGAGCATTAGCAGACCCGCAATAAAGAATTAAGTCTTGTCTCTGGTGCTTCAGTAAGATTTTCAGATATGTGGATCTTTAATTCAACAAAATACTTCACAGTATGTGCAAAATAATAATAAAAATATTCCTTGACCCATTTTCTTAAGCTTTATGCCCAATTATCTTTAGTTGTTTCTGAAAAAGAGACTTTTTTTTTTTTTCCAAGTGCGGAATAGCTACAGCTGTTGTACTTTAAAAGTTCCTCCTGTTTTGAAAGAAATTGTGCTATCCAGCAGTATTCCCCATTTAAATATGTCACTCTTTGACTGTATCCAGCGTGTTCTCCTCACTCTGATGTTAGCTGTTTGAATCTTTCAGCTGACTTCTTTATATTCTTGCTATCTTCTGAAGTTTGCATGAGCACTGGCTGGTCAATCAGAAAACAAAATGAGCTAAACTCTTCACCTTCTCAATTGACTTTTCTTCTTCTTTAGAAGGAGGAATGACAAATACTGTCATACATTAGAGCTTTTACTTCTGCCTTGACAAGGTTTTTGAAACAGTGTCTACAATCGTGGTTTCCACAGAACCCCAACAATTCCTTATCTGTAACTTCACCAAGGACAAAAGATTATTTGGCTCCTTCTCTCATAAGTGTACTTTGCAGGTCCAAATGAGCTTTCTTAAGCAGAAAAATCATGCTCTGGAAAAATGTCTGTCTCTCATTATACAGTTCTTTTCATGTTACATTTTACAATAAGAAGTAGTAAATGAAGTGCCAGTGGCTGTTCAGTAAGTCAAAAGCATGATCAAGAAAACAGCAATTTGCCAAAAATGAACTTAAACTATGTTTCCATATTTTAAATACTTTTGTCTGAAATTCTGGAAGCTGAATTCTCTGCTTTGTCTACATTGCCTTCAGACTAACTGATTACATTTTTCTATCACACTCTTCATTGTGGAACCTATCAAGTTCCATCTCCTAACTTTGGATATGGAAGTGATTGTAAAAGTAACAGGTTAAGCCAGTATAGCAAACCTGTCTCTCCCTCACAAGCTGCTGCACTCGCTCACTCAGTGTCTTTCACTTAGTTGAATTGAATTATGCAGTGGCCAACTCTCTACCATGCAATGGGTTTTGCAAGAGTGCTGAATGGCTGTTTTCAGCATAGTCTCATTTAGCAGATATTCCCATGTGGCTTCCATGCATCTCCATACTAATACTGTTCTCTCTGTAAACACATGGATTGCATTACTTGATGCCTTTTTGATCTAAACATTAAAAAAACCCACCCCAAAACAAAAAACCCAAACTAATAAGAAGTCAGGTTTCTTTTCAAGCTACTGGGCAACAGCACAATTCCCCTCTTCTGGCTCCTTCACCTGCGGCTGCTGACTGCTGTGGATCATTTCTGCAACCCTAGTTGCATTCTGAATCTGTTTTCTCTTTCACTGGCACTGTCTGTTCCCTTGAATTTGTGTGTGTATGTGTGCATTTTCCCCTTTTCTCTAATTTTTTGGCCTCAGAACCTCCCCTGAGTCTTTAAGCACTTCTAAAACAGTTCAGCACGTGCCTGCTTGCTCCTGCTGGGTGGGAAAGCATTAAAACTTTGGGAAGGATGGTCAATCTCTCTTTGCCAGCCTGTTTTTTTTAAGGCAGATTCCCCACTAGTGTAAATAGCTGAGCTTCTATGAATCCACATTACTTAAGTTGAGGATCTGGGCCTTTGATTTACTTTTCCCAGCTGTAGCCATACTGGCTTGTTCAATTACTTTTATAACTGTGCCATTCAATTCCATCTGAGCACTACTATGGCACTGTGATTTAGCTTAGACCCTACTTAACACAGAATTTATTGTCTCAGTAGATAAATGATGACTGTATACTATTTCTCCTAATAACTTGAATACTACTGATAACATAATGTGTACAGCGCATTTGATGTGGAAGGGTCCCAGGTGCTTTATAACATAGTATATGAACTATATAAAAAGATAACTCTGCTCCCTGCTGAAATGCAGCCATCTCTGCTGTGAAGCAGGCATAACCACACTGCAGAACATTTTGGGATGCAAAGTGGTGTCCAATTGAAACTGCAAGGGGAATTTTATGTAAGTAGAATATAATTACCCAAGCTGGATGTCAGCCAGGACTCAGGGAACACCCTGGATCTTGGAGGAACTGCCAATGGGAGATGGAGATGTTACTACAGGCATACATGCTCTTGTTTCTTGATCAATTCCAAGTGGATAACTTGTTGTCTTTTAATTTCCTCTTTAATGCTTTTTTCATCAGCTGCTCTTTCTGTAGCCTTATTATGTGTCATGTTCTGATTTCTCTCTTTTTACATTTCCTCTCCTACATTTCACACATCCCAGTATTTCCCCCCCCACCTTCTTTCATCCAAAGCACTCTTAGTTCTAGCAAAAAGCACAAAATTAGCTGCTTACATCATGTTGAATAAAATGTTTGCTATATGAGGGTAATACATTTCACCATATAAATAACTAAAACATGTTTGGGTTTTTTTTCCCCTGATACTTAAGCAAATTCCACACCCCACCCCCCCCCCCCCCGGATCCTGCTATTGAAGGATGGTGAAATTCTCTAAATTGAGTGTCCATTCAAAGACCCCCTTCACAAAACCCCTCCAAAACTCCTTAAAGCTTACACTAAATCAATGGCAAAACTCTTCAGCCAGAAGAAGGTTTGCTCCTGGAAATCCATGTGATGCTGAGGGACTCAAGCAGTGAGGAGGTGAATGTTGGCAGTCATAAAAATGAACACTATAATTTCTCAGCTCACTTCATAAACCAGCCCTCCACTGCCTTCTGAGCTGCCACACAAACTCCCATAGCAGAAACACAGCTTGGCAGCACACCCAGGACAGATGCCCTTGGGCAAGGCTTTCACTCCAAAACACGTCACCGGGTGTCAAGGGATGTATTTCAGTGTCTGCTCCACCTATGCTCAGTTGTCCAACATTTCATTAGGGGCCTTGACCAACTTGAGAGATTTGGAGCAGTCTTCATACTGCTCTGGGCTAGGAGTCAGTGTTCTGAGTCTGGTTGGAATGTCTGGGAGTACTGGTTGTATCCCTGAGAGGTCTCTTTCCTCTGCACACATCAAAATTTTGGTCAAACTGAGAATCTGCTCCCATATCTTCAAATATTAACTATTAAACATGTGAAACATTTAGAGAACAGTATGCTGCCTGACCCTTGTCTCTCCTTCTCAATCTAGCATGCTCCACTTCTCTACCCTAATGCAATTCTTCATTCTGCTAAGTGAAATCAAATGTCAAAGTTCACAAAACTATGCTGGGTGAAATGTGGTATTTTTTCCCTGACTTCATTGCAACATTGTCTCACTTTCTGTGTGAAATGTTCCACTCAGCTCCACTCTGTAATCAAAGGCTGATGAAATATCAAGGCTCAATTAATTATTACAGTGCCTAGCAGCACTGCTGAAGTTGGTGGGTGGAGAACTCATTCCTTTTAATTTTTGCATTGAGTTCTATCCTGCCACATGAATTCTCAGGTCAGGTTCTCAACATATACTTTGTGGAGAGTTTCATTTGAACTTCACACATCAGGAAACATGCTTTTCCATTTTGATACAGTGCTAAAGTAAATGTTTATTTGTTTTACTTTGAATACCATAATCCTTTCTCCCTGACCTGTGCACCTTGAATCACTTCGAAATTTTAGTGTTATTGTCCTTTTCACTGAATTGGTTTTGTTTGTCAGATGTTTTTCTGTGCACATGATGAATCCCTAGTAAATTGCCAACTAACTATGCAACTATGTGAATGAGGGGGATGGTGGTTACAAGAGTTGGAGTATTTTAGAATGAAAAAGAGAAAAATCTTCCCTGTCAGTCTGTCCCTTTCTTTCTTGAAGCAAGAAAGAATCTGAGCTTTCTTTTTGGCTGGAAATTTTGCAGATGTTCATTTTTATGTATTTAATTGGCTGCATTGTCAGTGACATGAACTTTTGCTAAGGGAAACTAAAAATACTTGAATAATAAACAGAAATGGAGTGTAATAATTATATGTGTTATTTACTGGAAAGTGTTGAATTTATTATCGTGAACATCATTGTCATCAGGGTTATCACTGTTGTTATAGCTTTGTTGAGATGCATCATTCAAAATCCCAGAGGAGTTGACTGTGCTAGGAGCTGGCTGTGCTATGTACTGGGTGAACACAAAATAAAAATCTCATCCCTGCTGCAAAGAGCTTGCAGGCCAGGGGAAGAATTGGTAGTGCAGTTTTTTTCTGAAAGAAGAATTCATTTGTGATTAAATTTCTTTTATTTTCTCCCAGATGATTTATAGATGCTTTAAAAACTCTGAGACCACTCTAAACTCCATAGAAATCAATGCAAAAGCACAGCTAGGACTGATTTATTCCTTGTCATGTGGAAACCTACAGCTTATACAGACCAGACTTGCTTTCTGTAGCACTGAAATGTAACCACTTCTCGAGTGGAATATAGCAACTTTTACAGTTTCTTTCAATAAAAAAATAATAAGCTTGACTCTTTAATGACAGAAAACAAAGAAGACTATCTTTATCTCACCAAGCTTCTTGGCAGAGTGTGAGGAGAACTGGCCTAGTGCAATTATTGTCTTCTTTTGACTTTGTTGAGGATACTGGCGTAATATCTGTTTTTTCCATCTGATCTCAAGTGACCGCAACTGTTCAGGGCTTTGGTTTTCTCTGATCTAAATGATTGCAGCTCAAGCACCAGAGTGTCCCCAAGCACCATGCTGGGAGACTGGCTCCGCACTGACTCAGAGGGAGCATTCCCATCTAGCTGACTCACCAGCACTCAAGCGCACTGCCAGCAATCCAGATATTAAACTGATCCTCCATCAACATGGGGAGGGGGAGGGAAGAGAACAGATTAGTTTTTAAAAATTAAATACTGATGGTACTGAGTGCATCAATTGGGCCATTTTGCCATATGCAATAGACCAAACCAAACAACTTAAATGGCCAAGTTATTTAAGTTTGCAAAGCAGATGCTGTGCGAGCTTCTGCCTTTTTTTTTCACAGGGTTGTTTATTACATATTGCATCCAGACAAATTCATCGTCCTTTCAGTGGGACTTCACAAGCAAGGCTTGTGAACTTAATTTTTCCCCCTCTGTCTCTAGCTAGACTGTGTGAAATGTTTTTAAAGAGAAGGTTTGTAGAGTCATTATCTTTTATTAGATCAACTGATATGGTTGGTAAAAAACCAACAAGCTTTAAGGCACACAGACTCTTCTTCAGGTTTTAAACCATATTAAGGAAGGAGTGACAAAGAGTATGCTATATGGCTTATTATTGTTTGGGGTTTTTTACATGTTACTTCTATAAGGTTTTTTTCCAATGTAAGAATGCATTTGCAGTAGATCTGTCACTCGTGTTGGATAATGTAAGCTTTTATTGTCTTCCCCAGAAAATTCAGATTACTTTTTTTTTTCACATAGAAACTGAAAATCAATATTACCAATCAAAATTCTGAAGATAATAGGGTCAGAAAAATGTTCAGGAGAATGAAGAGATTTTACTTCAATAATTTTGGCAATTTTGAATTTTCCAACATCTTTTACTATAGGAAATTTAATTCCATAGCAGAAATTTACTTCTAAGAATGATAATTCTGCTCTGTCAAAAAACTTTTTGACTAGAAACAGTTGACAGGATTGACTGCTTCCTGTTTTGGTTTGACAGTTACATAGTCAGATGGGGAAATGGTTTTCAGGGAACCCCTGAGGAATGCTACATATGACAGTACATCTCTGAATTTAGTTTTAGGAACTTTTAGAAGGAAATTGCATTACAGGGCTTTTCCTGCCTTGATGATCGAGTATTATGTGGCTAGATTTTTTCAGTGGAGGGAAAGTCAATCTTACTTTTGCAAATGAAAACATTTAGGGAATGTATAAGAAAATGTATTAGCAAGGGAACAGGTAACCCTGAGTTTCGTGGGGGTTATGCCTCTAGTCATGATTTAGAAAAATGCCTTGTTTAATATAGAAGGGTTTCCTCAAACTTCACCTCTTTCCTTTCGCTTTCCCTTCCATTTTTTCCTCCCTGGCAGTAGGGTCCCTCTAGCTGAGTGGTGTTTATTGTATATTTTCCTTTGGCTAAAGTGAAAGATCGTTGTGTTTTTTGGTTGGAAAGTCATGTATTTTCTATTATTCTACATGTTTAATTTAGCTCATGGACAGAAGCCCAATAATTGAACACAGATACATTATAAACCAATTATTTCTCTAGATTTTCAGCTCCAAGGCACACGTAGGTGAGATACTAGAATGTAACAGAAATAATACCTTCATTTTTTGTTAATCCAGGTTAAATTTTTTGCTATATATTAAGAGCAGTTTTAATATAAAATTTACTTTGTAGCAGTGCCAGAACTTAAACCTTTACTTGAAATAGAACAATGTATAATAATGGAATTCTGATTCACAGCAGGAGAAAAATACTGCTGAAGCAAATAATATTTTAATGAAGTACTTCAGTAGAAGTAAAAAGTATTTTTAAGGCAGATAAGACAGAAATGACAGTAGCCAGTGAAGATCGTGTGAGTCTGGCCATTCCCCCCATGCCAAGAAAAGACCTAAGCTTGATTGCACATTAAGGGGAAAGATGTGGTAGTTTGATTGAGAAAGTGTGCTTAGTTTTTTAACAATAGACATTAATCAGCTGTGGGGTTTTGTGCTAAATCTTATTACTAGAGTTAGATTGTTTAACCTTTCTTTGGGAAAAAAAAAGCATAGAAAAAATGAAGAAAATATTTGAGTTCTTAATACCTCAGTGTACATTGGAGAACCATCCTTCTTTCTGTAATAACACATGAAGTGCAGTGCACTAGATTGCATTTTTAATGCTTCAAGAACATTACTTTGCAATGAATGTGCTTCAGAAAAACAGTTTTGCTATGTATTTTATTGGCTGAGTTAACACAACAAATACTATAAATCCAGTAATTACTAATTGCCTCCTCCATTATAATGTAAGAAATGAATCATAAACCTTTTATTACTTTAACGGTGGACTACAGGAAGGATTAATCTTCCAGTGAAGCATTTTTCATATTTACCTGGTTCCTTCTGTTATACTGTACTCATTTTCTCTTCCCAGTCTTCCTATTTAATGCTCTGTAGTGGCCCCTACTGGGAAAGACATGCTGGAAACTTATCAGGAGCATTGGCATCTGGTGATAAATCTATTTAGCTGTTGGTGATTTAGCAATTACGCCTTGGTGGGGAGAGGAAACAAAATTAGGAGGCAATTCTAAGTAACCTTTTACCATCCATTGCTCTAGTTGTGGCATGTACACCCCTGCTACCTCTGTAATGCACCATCTCAGGGTGCCCAAAAGCTTATGTGAAGATGAGCATGACAAATGGAAACTGAGGAGCATAACGTATTACATGAGTGAATACTATCAGGAGTCAAATATTTATGCAGATTTTGCATTAAGCCCCTGACATAATTATGCACCTGGATTCATTTTCTCTTCATAAAGTGAGATTTGTTAATGAATCTGGAGACTATTCTTGAATTCTAGATGTTTACAAGAGAGTTCTGAATGCATTTTTCATATGGTATTTACCTTTATTAATATTAGTATTACTAATGATTTTGGGTTATAAGGTCACTCAGAAGCCCTAACTGAGATATGACCCTTGCTGGTAGGAGATGTACAAATGAATGTGAAGTGCCAACTCCTGCCCCAGAAAGTTATGTGTAGTGGAAAGTAAGAAGTTGTTTAACTACTTTCCAACTAAATCAGTAGCTGAATGAGGCAGAGAACTAAGATCTTGCCTAGTTACAAGTTCCATCTGTTCTGTACTGTCTCCTTTCAAGCTGAAATACCCATATGAAACCTTTCACATTACTCACTCTGTGCAAAGGATGCTATCCAACATATACAGCCAAAATGGTCCTTTTTAGGAGAAAAATTCCTTGTAAGCATTTTATCTGTTTCAAAACTGGACTTAATGGTAAGAGTAATAGGTGACTTGGGGCAGAAGACAATATTTTGAGGGGGGAATAAATCTTGTGCACCTTGAGGCCTCTTTCCATCTTTCTGCCAGGATAACACAGCTTTAACTCTGTCTTATACATACCAATATACAGACAGGTGGTATAAAGGGCTGAAGTGTAAATAGAAGTTTCTTCTGTAGTACTCACCCTTGATCTCTATTTATCAGTGAAAAGCAGAAGCAACTCTGCTGTAACTGGTGGGTTTACAGCATTTTACAGCTAGAAGTTGACCCAGAGTCCCAAGTAAAGTACCCAGTTCTGGAAATAGAAAATACTATGAAAAGGGAGTAGAAGAATCTGAGAAAAAGCTTAAAGGCTTGAATTAACCTAAAGGAATTGACTTAGGGATGATTTTTTCCCCTCTTCAAATACCAAAAATGTGTGAGAAATCAAATTAGTTTGAACACATTAGTTTTGTGGCATCTAAGGTCAACATATGACAAGGATAGAAGCTATAGAGATTACTACCAAGATGCATGCTGCTCTAGAGAGTTTACAATCTGAAAAGGTTCCTGGAAACTTTTTCTTCAAGCAGGATACTTCCCCCACCACCATCTTTCCAGACATGAATGGTCCATGCACATGAGTAAACACTTACGTGAATTTGGTAAGGACTGAGGTCTTGAAGCCTGGTAACATGCAACAAGAGGACAAAGTAGCCATGCAGTGTGAGTGAGGCTGGATAGGAGGATAAGTTTACAAGATACACAGTGTGCAGCAACAAGAACAAGAAAAAAATTCCTCCAGAAAGCTCAGCTTGCTGCTTCTGTTGCGCTGCACCTGTGTTTAGAGCTGTACATGTAAATAGACCAAATATTTTCATCCCTGGTGACCTTTTTAGTGTGCCCGGATGTCACCATTTTCCTCCTTGAAATACCAGTCCCAACTCCTGCTTTCTTTGGATGTCACACTATTTTAAATTACCCGATATAATGATCTGTAATATAATAATATGAGATAATATGACCAGAACAGCCGTATTGTTTGCTTTACAAAGCGAATCACCAGTGTGATGATGTTTTGATTTAAACTCAGCCCCTATTCCCTTTTGTCTTTCAACGACTGAGCTTAAGTGGACAACTTAATTTCTCTTGATCTGTGTTTATATCTGAAGAGTCAAACAACAGAATGTATCAGTAGAAATATTCCTCATCAGCATCCAGCTACATTAGCTTACAGGTTTCTCAAAATGTAATTTAATCTAAAAAGTTCAGAGTTTGTTTTGGGTGTCTGTGCCCAGGTGCTGGCAGCGGGGGGGCTGCAGGGCAGCCTCTGTGAGGAGAGGCTGGGCCTGCCCCATGCCAGACACGGCCAGTTCCAGCCGGCTCCAGCGGCCCCACCACAGGGCACAGCTGCATCCATGAGCCAAGCTGGTGGGGCCTCTGGGAGAATATATTTAAGAAAAGGCAGCAAAGGCTGCACAAAGGGAGGAAGAGCAGGGAACAAAAAGAGTGAGAAGTAGCAAAGGGAACAGGAGGAGGAGAAGGATGAGGTGCTCCATGGTGGAGCTGATATCCACACTGTAGCCTGTGGGGAGAACCACAGCAGAGCAGGTGGGTATTTCCTGAAGGAGCTGTGGCTTATGGAAAAGAGCCCACCCTGGAGCAGAGGAAAAGTGGCAGAGGGAAGGAGCAACAGAGAGAATCCTCTACATTGCTTTTCATTTTGAATGTTTTCCCATTTCTTTCTGATTTGAAGATCTCAAAATATTACAGAACATTTATTACCAGGCTTCAAAACTGTGTTGTCACATGGGGAAATATGGTAACATCCAGTCTGAGAGGAGTTAGTGATATAGCCATCAGAGTGACATGATTGGAGACAGACCATGGGGTTCCTAATGCTTCTGTGTTAGTTTTATGCTCCAGATGAAGTCATCTTTGACACTTAAATGCTTCAAAGCTCCTAACTGTCATATGTCTTTATACTCTTTCTCAAAATCCTATTGCTGAATGCACTTTTCCTACTTTTGGTCATTTCATTTTGGTCTCTCTAAACCCTGGCTCACAGGAGATGTTGCCTTGTATCTTACTTTGTCTGTGTTATACCAGCAGTTCTCAGCCAAATCCAGCATTCAGAAATGACAAATCAGCCTCCTGCATAGTCACGAGAGTGAATGTGACTGGAAGGAGAGAGCAGAAGGAAAATGATTCTTACTTGTTGCAGGTCTTCTGATCTCATGAGCCATCACTTTTACAGGCTTTTTGTCCATACCACTAGTGTCTGAAATATTAAAGAAGAAGTCTCCTTCTCCAAAGCTGAATTTCTCACATGATTCCAGAAGCTAGAACTTTTTTTCAAAAAAAAGTATTTTTTAAGGATGAACATATTCAAAAAATCCCTAGCTCCAATGCCATTGGTTAGGGAGATTAAGGAGGGCAAAGAGAGGTATTAAAGATTAAATTTATTGCTAGTTCAAACCAAGAGAGGTGTGTGGATAATCTAGCTGTTCTGTCTGTTCCATAAAGTACAGGGTTACCTACAATTACAGCTCTATAAAGAAGCCTTATATGAGTCACTCATCGTTCCCATCGCAACATGCTATAACTGTCCCTATTAGCTGACTGGCCATTTATTACAAACTTTCATTTCTTTACTAAATACTAGTTCATGTAGAGGAGTTTGAGTGAATGTGGGTAAATATATATATATATTTATATGTATGTTTTATATATATAAAAAACAAACCCAAATGTGAGCAAGCAACAACCAATGTAAATTTTATGCATGTCTCTCTAAGGTTTTAATGATAACTCTAGCACTTTCTCAGGGTTAAGGTTCATGAACAAAACAGTGATAAAGGACTATCGCCTGTCACAGCTGCTAAAAAAAAGAGGAAAAAGAAGAAGGAAAGAAAAGAAAAAAGTTTTTGTTAATTAAAAGGATTTTGCTTTAGAATCAAAGAGGCTGTGGATGAAGAAATCTGCAGAAATTATCTAAGGCCGCCTCAACCTTAGCATTTATTATTCAACACCTCACTCATTGCCCTGATTATAAATATTTAATCACTCAACAACTGTAAGTGCTTGTGTCTTCCTGGAGGACCTGCAAGCATTAGGAAATAAAGGGATTGGGGGAGCAGAGAGGAGGGGGACTAGAAAGGCAGAAAGCCTAAAAGAGGTGTCGAGATTATGCAGGGACAAGTGAAAAGGTGTGAAGGACGCCACTGAATTGGGCCTTTGTAATCAGGTTGCACGAACACCTGAACGCTAATTCATTTTGTTTCTATTCACTGGACTTCAAAGCCATTTTTTTTTTATTGCATGGCAGTCTCTGACAGAGGGGTGCCCTTGGAGAACAGGCAGAAAATGTTCTTAATGAAAGCAGAGCCCCGAGCAGTGAGAGGTGCCATCCATGTACCCTCCTTTGTCTGTCACAAAAAAAGCAGGCTAGCTTGGCAGGCTTTTGGGCCTATCAATAATGCATGAGAAGAATTACATCCACCCTGATGCCAGGAGAAGGGAACGGCAGAGAAGAGGGTTGCATTACACTGCCCTGAAAGTGCGTTTGCTTCCTATATGTCCTCCTTTCCATACAGAATGCGTGCTTTTGAATACAGGTTCATAATGTATGGCTTACATGCTCTCTGACAGAGTGGTGTTACTTTTTGTACCTGTAAGGGGGATGCAGATTTTCATTCAGTGCTGTTGAGGTGCCTGGAGTATGGTGTTTCAGCCTGAAATCCTGTAAGGGTAGTTGTAAGAGTTAGTTTTGTACTGTGAGAGGAAAAAAAAGACCTCAAAACAATAGGGGGGAAAAAACCTCTTTGCTTCTTACTACTTGACATTGTTTGGAGTATCCCCAATTTGCCTTCACTGTGAGGATTCCGGTTTAGACATGAACGTATTTCATGTCCTTTTCCTTTGTTTTTTTCTGCTCAGCACTGGAAAGAAAAATAAATAGCTTAAGAAGAGTAAGTTTTGAATATATTTTCATGTAAGAATGAGGAACTTCCAAATCCTTAATATATTCAAAGGTACAGCATAAAATTAAGGATATATACTCCAAACTACAATTCTTTTTTAGCTTTTCTCCTGTAACAAGAGCTGCACCCTTGAGGGCTTATTTCTTTCAGACAATATTGTGCACTTTTCATTATTTCTTGTATAAACATGTCATCTACAAGCACAACCACCAGTGATTTGGCAAAGTACTCAGAGGCCTGTATTTTCTTCTCAGAAGTTTCAGGATATAGTGTGGGCATTGTGCAGTTTGGCCCAGCCAGTGCTAGTGCAGATTTTCCAAGAGATTTTTCTCAAAGCACAGCAGAGAGTTAAATTCTTACTTGCATATTTTGTTCAGCTCAGTTCAGTCAAAGTACTGCTACTGAAGCCTGCAAAAGGAAGGCCTTGGCAAGTGCTTCAGCCTTCAGCTCTGAAGTGAAGACTTAGACGGGTATGGTGAACTAAGATCTCTTGTGTCCCAGGGTGACTGGGGAAGGCTGAGCATGCAGCTTAGTACATCACACTTATAAAACCTTCACTGGAAAAAGTGAACTAACTGGGCAAGCAATGGGTGGATTTGAGAATTTAAGTCTTCCCTGTGTAGGCAAGGGTATTGAACCAAGCATACTGTTCCTGGTGGAACTGGCTGGCATCCAGCCTTACCATCCTGACTTTGCCAGCTCTACTGCACAGACCAGTCTGCTCTTCCATGTCAGAGATGCTGCAACATTAGCTACAATGGAGCCCAATAACCAAGTAAAAGTCTCTGGGGAAGAAGATAAATTTGAGGTATCCAAATGCAAATGTTTGTGCTCTTCATTCTGGTGCAGGTGGATGCTGTCCAGAATGTCCAGAAGTCTCAAGTGGTCTTAGGATCATTAACAATGGCCTCAGAAAAACAGAGAAGATGCCAAGGCAGTAAAGAAAAAACCTGAAACTCCCCTTTCTTTAAAGAAAGAATTCAGTCTTTTAGCAGGGTTTGCATTTTTGTGACTTCCCTGTGAGGCACCACAGGGATCTGCAATGGGAGTTATAGTATTTTGAAGGGATTAATAGTCTCCTCCAACACAGATAAATAGGAGACAACTAAAGTTATGCTGTATCAGCAAGCTCGTACCTTATCATCTTAAAGTGGAAGAATCATAGCCAGCCCTGTTTACTCTAATTCTGCATTTGTAACACACACTGCAAGAGAAAGACAATCTATACAATAACAGGGCCTTCCTCTTAAACTGCCTCCTTCCTTTAGAAAAGTTGTTTTGGAGAAATGCAGTTTGAAAGAGCCACAATAAAGGGAAATGTATTGTCACTATGGAACTTAATAATGATAGGTGTCTGAGCAGGAGCTTGAGGTGATTGTAGCTAATCTTTCAATGATGGCACTCAAAGTCCTTTGCTATTCTATGAAGCACTGGAAGGCTGGCTTGCTAGCCCTCTGTTTTCACAAAAACACCCAGAGATGAGAGCCCACTGACAGACTCAAGAGTAGCATGTATATGACATGATTCCCTTTGCTTATGGCTCTCTAGACATCACAGCACTCCTGAGAGATTCAGATAAGGTGTGTGTCCCTCTCTATCATTGCAGGCATTCTTACCTGCTTAGAAAGCTAACCTACAACCTGTAAATCTTGTTACAATAATGAAGCTTGGCACTGCCTGTGGGCTGCCTCCTCCTCCTCCTCTCTTTCTCCTTCTCTCTGTGCCTGGGGTTGGCCACAGCCAGAGCTAAGAGCATGCTTCTGCTGTGGTGCCAAGCAGCCCCAGGCTTCTGCCAAGCAACTGCCTGGTTTGTCTTTGGCTGCTGTGTATAAAATGGCAGATCTAATGAGACAACTTGGAGCAGCTGGTTTTGGCTGTTCCTCTGGCACAAGTGATTACAGCCACCAGTTGGGGTGTGAATGGTTTGTACCTCAAAGACCATTTTCACCCAGGTGAACTCCTTTGAAAATTCCTTAGTGGGAGTGATTTCTTGGCCCCAGGCCCAGCATTTCACTTGTGCCAGACTCCACTCTGTCCTTCTCCCCACTGCAGTTTCCTTCCCAGATGCATCATAGGTGCAAAGACCCACCAGTGCTTAAGAAAATGACCAGAGCAGAGTGAAAGCCTTTTGAAAAGGCCCTTCAGCCCTGCAGCGAGGGAGACTCAGAGGGAAAGACATTCCCCATCTGCCTTCTGCAGAGTGTGTATCCCACAATCTCAGCTCAGGGATCACCCCTCATTCATGCTCCATGAAGATGTTAGTGGCGCCTGCTCTCTGCAAAAGGACATAAGCCATAAACGTGCTCATGGCGCTGGAGTTCTGGCTTCAAATGTGAAGATACAATTAACTCGAAGAGGCCTGCTCTTCCCTTGGTTTATGCAGCTGAGTAACACTAATGGGACTTACATGTATGGACATCAAGGGGAAGTTTATTTTGCTTGAAATTAATACATATCAAATATTTTTTTTTACATGACTGTCTTCTAGCTGAACTAAAGTACCCAGTGCCCTGAACTGAACTGGAAAAATGTTGTAATTGGTATCACTGTTAGTGCTTCTTTCACCTGCCTTTGCTTTGCTTTGCCTTTTTTTCAGAGAATGAAGATGACTCGTGCCATGCAGTTTTGATAAACTAAAGATTAAATAAAAACAGAAAAAAAATCTCCACATGTACAGTACTTTTCTTAGCAAGATCACTGCACAATGTGTCATCTTCCTCTCTTCTCCTTGGAGAGATAAAAAGTGACTCATTACCTTGCTTCACTTTAATATTTTAGATATATGAAAAGACAGAGACAGTAACAAGAAAGTCAGTGAACAGGAATATGAATGTTGGAGGTGGGGGAAGAAGGTTTGGAATGATACATAAAGAGGAGAAGTTGAAGTAAAATAATGTTCTGGAGAATAAGCATACTCACTTTTGATGGGGGAGGTAGGGACAAGTGCACTTCTGTTTACTTAATTAGCATGTGGAATACTTTGGAATAAGTTATACGCATTCTGATCCCATATGAGTTATTATAATAGCTTGCCAACATAAAAACATTTGGAAATGCCAAACAGTGTAGTGAATCTTTAAAAGAGGCTGTTTGCAATCAATGATTGTTTTATGTTCCTATTAGAGAATGGAATGATATATGGCATTGGTGCGTGATATACTGCACCCCAGTTTACTGAATTTATCAGAGAAACAAACAAGACCATAATGACTCACAAGCGCTGAGGGTAGTAGAGACCTGTGTGGGCTTCCCAATAGTTTAGCTAATCCTTCATAGCATATTGTATGCTGAAACACACTATCATCTTTTCACTCCCTACTTCTAAGTCATTACATAAGGACCCTTTTAACATACATTATTGAAAAATCTCTATTACAGTCCATCATTTTAGTGAATTTGATTAAATCTCCATGACGGAAAATAGGGTATTATAACACATGCACTTGTATTGCAAAGGTCCTGCTGTAGTTGAGGCTTGGATGCCTTATTATGTTCAAACGAACTGTCCTGAGAAAATAATTTAGTGAGAAATGAACCTAGAGAACTAAAAGCATTTAGATCTGAACAAATTACTGAGCAAAATTGCCTTGCCATGAAATCTTAGACTCATTGTCAAAGATGTTTAGTCTACTCTGAATGTTTGATCTATAAGGGCTCTATTCAGAGCAAATTTCCTTTTCCATGGTTTTGGCCACAGAGACTCCATGAGGCTTCTACAACTTGGCACTTAGAGATCCCTCAGCTTGGTTTTAGAGCCAAACATTTCTGGGCACTCCTCCGGAGGAGCTTTGGCTCAAGACTTTGGCAAATGCCACTGACTAGAGCTGAGCAAAAAGTTGTCATGCTTACCTTCATGCCCTTATATGGGGGAGCCATTGCCTGATAATGTCAGATCTGCTCAGTCCCTTGTCCTAGGGGGGGCTAGTGATATCGAAGAGTTCAAAGAGTCCTCCCAAGCAGGCTGAGAGCACCACTAGGGCATAGACAAATTACTTCCTTATGCTTGCCTGCACTCTGCTAGAAATACTGGAAGGGGGCTCTGGCACATGGGTTTGTCACATTTTGCTATGGATCTACTTGTATCTACAAATTGACTGGCATGCTAACAGATGGTCTTTCTTCTGTGCATTTATCTTGCTTAAATATGGCACCGTCCCTGATGCTGAATGGCTGCTGGCTTCCACCCCAGAGGTGGCTGCATTTCAGTGTCAGATGAGGGAATAAAATGCTCTAGGACCCTTCAGGAGGAAAGAAGAACTGTACAAATATCATGTGTTGCTCATACAGTACTTGCAAAATTTATGGAGGCTTTTAATGTTGATTTTCTGGTAGACCCTTATCCTTCTGAGATGGTATAAGAACTGTTCTCATCTGGTTCATATGCAGTGGTCTGGAACCCCTCCATATCAGGACAGGAAAAAAGTATGGCTTAAGAACTGATCCCAGGCAGAGGCAGAAAGGAAATTCTTTGTTGCCTCTACAGTGTCTTCTACCAACTTGTACATAACAAGGCTAATGCCACACAGTATCAGTACAAAACTGAACTTTCCTCACAGACTAAAACAATTATTGTTGCCATCACTTTTGTTGAAACCTGTCATAATACCAATCTCCTTTTGGCCTCAGAGTCCCAGAGGGTTATACAGCTGCAGCAGGAGTGCCTAGCAGGCACAGAAATGTGGCCCTTTCTACCAAAACATGGAAAGAAATGGCTGATTCCCTCCCCAGAAAGGATGGTGTCAGCCAAATGGCACCACATCCTACCTCTGCTCTTTATGTCTCCCAGCAGGGCTAGCTTCTCCTACATATGAGCAGCCATTTTGGCTTTCTCGTGCACCATGCCTCTCAACGCATTTGCCCCAGTAGTATGGTAGCACTGCCCCTAGCTTGTTGCCTTTGCCAATGCGTCACAGCTGAGTCTGCAAGAAGCTCTGGCCAATGCTCCCTGGGCAGCCACTCAGCTAGGGCAGCATCTCCTGGAGGAGACTGATTTCTGCCTCCTCTGACCCTGTGCAGAGCCTGTCTGCTTCTTAATCCAGGTGCTCCCCCATGTGCAATGCTCTCGGGTTCCAAGACTTTGTGAGCAGCTTGTCACTTGATACGTCTGATTACCATAGTCGTACTAGACTTTACATAACACCTCTACGTACATGTTGACACCTCACATGATAGTCAGAGAATTTCCCAGACACCCTTTGCAACGTAATGTTGCACCAAATTCATCAAAGCTGGCACAGGGAGACATAAATCATAGTTCCAAGCCCTATCCTGGGCATTTGAGCTCCATGGTGTCCTTAGAAAATAGCCAGTTTCCTGATACTACTGACCTTCCTTTTTGTTTTTTTCCCCCCAGCTTTTCTATCACTAAGCAAACCCTTAGAGAAGACAGGGCCCCTGCCTACATGTGTTCTGAATCACTGTAGCATACCAGCTGTGAAGGTTTCAACCCTACTGGTGGTTTAGGCCAGATGCATCAGGTGTGTGGAGTGTAACTGAACTATTGGACATGTGTAAGGTCAGAAAACATTTTCTGCCACCTCAAAGGAAATCAGACACAATCACAACTCTTACCGTTAAAACCACCCAGGCATATTTGCTCCATCACTCCCCTATGACAACAATTCTGCTAGTCATACTTTATGTAAATAAAGAATATTGTCCTTTCTTTTTCAGCTTACATCCTCCTTTTAGTCTTATCCTGTTGTTTTCAGTTTTATCTTTTCCTTAAAAAATATATCTTGTTTTCACCTACTGACCAGGTGTCAATTCACCAGAATTGTGATCTCCATTTTCATATTCTTATATATCACATATGCTTTAGAATTTCCCTTTATTTTTCCATGTAGCTCCCTTCTGGTCATTTATTTATTTGTTACTCCATATGGTATGCTTTTTTTATCAGTTATCCAGGACAGAAAACAATAATTCCATTTGTGTGAAAGACCACAGTTATGTAAGAAAGGACTATGACCTCATTATGTGATATCCTATGAAATGATTTTTCTTCATCTTTGGCCTACACTTGGCTTGGTCCTTGCTTGCCACTATGTTATATATAGAGCTCATATTAATTTTTAATTGTCAACAACTACTTCTAGATCTTCCTTCTGGATCATTTCTCAGAAGATCTTCTATCCCACAGATTATTTCCCTGCTGTATTTCTTGTATCCAGCTGTAGTGCTGTACATTGAAATGATAGGAAATTTCTTTTGTCTACTGTATACATGTTGTTATAATTAAATAATCTAAATCTTCATTCCTTTCCTTTACATCTCCTGCACATTTAGTTTCATCCACTAATTCTGTCAATATGTTGCTTATTTGGTATTTGAGATCATTAATAAAGATGTTATATAAGACCAAAGGCTGATCCCTCTGGTGCCCTGGTAGGCACCACTCCTCAATCATTACACTGTGGTTTATCATTACCCTTTCTTTGCAGTCTTGTTTATCCATTTATCCATTAATGTTTGTTTTCAATCCACATAACACTGTTCTTCTCCAAGCCAACTTCAATTAAGTTTTCAAGTAAGTTTTTGTCAGACACTGTATCAAATGTTTTTCTAAAATCCAAATACATTACATCTGCCACTTTCCCTTCATCCATTAATTTTTCTGCTTTATCCAAATACGTGACTGAGGTTGTCTAGCAGATTAAGGAGGAATTTTTCAAAGGACTAAGGCCTGTGCTCCATGTTCAAGCAATTTGCATATATTAAAGGTATAGCAATATTTTTATGCCCAAAAACAAATTGCAAGGGTAAATCAAAGTAGTTGTTTCTCTACCACCTTATTTGAACCAGCTTCCAATATTTCAACGACAAATGTCTAAATTTCTACCTGGAAATCAGCTACATATGCAAACACTTGCAGATGAAAAAACAAAAATCATGTTAGAAAAATCTGAATACTTTCACCCATATTAGTGGCTTTTGATTATCAAAAGAATATCCAGAGGTACAACTTTTGTTCCTTAAAATTGAAAAGCATTGTAAAAAAGCTATTAGAAAGTTGTTTGCGAAAAGGAAACCTCTGATGACATATTCATTATTACAATAGAGTTCTTATATATAATGACTGTGGTTCTGTTGTTGGTTGGATGATTAGATTTTTTTTAAATATCATTTTGGAAGATTTTTTAATTTTATTTTAGTGTCAATCCAGAATTCTAATAGAGTAGACTAATTAGATCTTTCAATGATAATTGTGTAAACAACAATTTTTCTATATTTGAAAATAGTTGCTATTTTTAATTTCTTCAATCTATGTGATTTCCCTAACCCTTCATAAAATATTTTTAGAATGACAGTAGCTCAATATGTTGGTTAACTAAGATGATCTGTCATTCGCTTTATTTTGGAGCCTTGACATAATGGAAAAAGGAGAAACTTTTCTTTACTATGTCTTTCTTTTTCAAACACTGGAGGATCTCAGCTGTCCTGGATAAGAGATTTGGTCAATGTCAGAACACCACGATACTGAGCCTGATTTCTTCCAGATATTACAACCACATGCTTCTCTTTAACTCATTGATAAAAAGGATCGGAAAATTGGCCAGCCCAGATTGCAAGGAGTTTATTTGGTGGGGCTCTACTCTCTGTCCATCCAACCATTTACCCATTCATCTGAATCTCAAAAGCTAATGTCTTTTTCAGCACTTAGAAGCAGCTGAGTTTCCTTTCCTTCTTGCACTGCATATGATTAGGGCTAAGAAAAACATGTAGTGCTAAAGTGGCAGTACAGACTCAGAGGAAAACCTGTCTCCGAAGAGCTGTCACGTACCATTTTGACCAGGCTGCTCATCTAAGCTCATGGAGCTAAATTTATTCCTGTTATAACTCCGTGTCTTCATTACAATTTTGGCCCCTTATGCCTTCTTTCCACTCCAGAGGAAGCATTTCTTCCCAGTGTATGAACAATCACTTCAGTATCTCCACTGATCTCTTCTTTTTTGTGTAGTCTTGGGAAGTTTTACTGCTTGTAAGAAAATATCTTGTAGCCAGAAGACCCATCCAGAGCTTATGCAATTACTAAGGTTAGAGCACTACCTTTTACAAGCGATAAGAACGTTCATTGGTGACATACAATCTTAAACTGGATAAATTGTCAGCTTGCAGCTGGAGAGTGATGAGCTTCTGAGCTATCTGCAGTGACTGCTTCAGCAGAAGGGATGCATAATATTAACCACAGATCTGAGCAGGTTGAAACATGTTGAATTTTGAAATTTATCAATGATAAATGGGAGTATTTCCTTTTCTTAAAAATATTTACCTTTTTTTTCACTCTGAATCAATGTAGTGGCTCCAAAAGGTTTAAAACACAGAAAATAAATGACCTTCCACTATGCCTTGTAGAAATTCTATAACCTCTTAGCAATATTTGAGATGCACAGTGATCTAGTAAATCCCGAGTGCTGACAAAAGAATCAGCCTTATTATCAAAAGTTTGTTCCAATGGTAAAAAGAAATACGGTAAGGGGTATTTTGGGAAACAAACACACAAAACACAATAAAGATTGGAAATGAACAGCAGTCATCTCTTATAGAAAGGCATAGTGTTATAACACAGAAGGCAACATAATTCAAACCTATAGGTAGGAAAAGGAACTCTTGGGAGAACTGCAGCAATGCTAAGTGCCGTGTGAGTGAATGAATGGAAGATAAGATTTTTAATTCCACTCCTTCAGTACTTCTGCAGCTTTGAAAGTCTCAACCAATTAATATCAGAAATGTGAATACTTTTTTTCAATTCAAATAAGAATAAAAAGAAAATGAATAATTTACTGTATTTTTAAATAAATAATAATAATAGAACATATTTAGAAATCCTTCACTTTCATGAGGGAAGGCAGGAAAGCTTCAGACTTTTAGACAAGGGAGTTACTGTGCATTCTCATCAAAGTCCTAGGGAAGTTCTCAACATTGCCTTTCATTTATCAAGGACCAGATTTTGCCACTGTCACTCTCACTGAGGACTACCTTATTCCACAAGTGATCTAATTGACTCAGTGTCAGAATTTGCCTCTAATTAAGGATGTTCTTGTGATTAAAGCACAAGGTGCATGTCAAGAGACTTGTCTTTTCTGTAGGCTTGTGAAAGTCAAAAATACTTCCAAACCAAAATCTCATATTGAAGCAGGATAACTCTCTTCTCTGTTGCCAAAGCTGAAAAACAAAGAGCCTGATTTCCAGGGGCCATAGGATTTCCCAGTCCAGTTGAACTCAAAGGGACAAGTACTGAACTGTGTGTATATGCATGATCATTTGTCACCTGAGAGTAATCTCAACACCTTAAGCACCAGAAAAACAGCATGCTGGCTGAAGTGGTAGAGAAGAAATAGCACTGAGAAAGTAATTGGTCAGATGTAAGAAGATGGCATAATTTCAGACACCAGATTAATGGAAACCTGTGAAAATACCGGTTTATGATCACTTGTGTCTCAGTTTGCTTTTTGTTAAAAGGTACTAATAATGCAGCCCTCCACAGGTATGCTTTGAAATATATTCCTCTGTGTTACCTATTTTATTGAACTATCTGGGTATCCAGTGCTGTATTCAGTTACAAGCACTTTAGGACAGAGACTGTTTTTTGGCTCTGGAACTACACAGTTCAAGTATGATAAAATTGTAGGCATGACTGAGGCTGATACTATAATAGAACAAATAATAATTCTGTTATTTATTGTTTATATATATTCTTAATTAATGTAAACAATACAAAAAGTAACATAATATAAAATTATATAAGCATTAGTGATAGTAAATTTTTTCTCGTTAACAGCCACTCCTGAACAGGATTTCTCCCAGCAAATGGCTGTTCTTTGTATTACATAGAGAGGCATTTCCCCCCTGATCAGTACATACCACCTCCTAGCTGCAGCTTCAGCCAGCAGCTTTTTCAGCTGCAGATGAGAACGGTGAAACCTGAAAAGGGGCTGGAAGTGTTTAAAACATCCTTGTAAGCCAGAAAATTGATCAGAGATCATAGAGCTAGGCAAATCTGCATAAAATGTTAATTGAAAGATAACATGCATGAACAGGAGACAACATGCTTTATGTGCTGAGAGGATGTAGTTTGTCTTATGTAGATCATACTATGGGCTGATTAATGACTTCTTTGACTTTTCAGTCATGGGATCTGTTTCTAAAACTAACAGAAGTATTAGGTGGTCATTGATTCTCCCCTTAGATGGTGGTAATGATTATCAAACATTATCATGCTGTCTGTCTCTATGTAAAACTCTTCAAGAATGAATTAAGCATGGAAACTAAATAATCTTGAACCCTCCTTCCTTCAAGGTCCCATTAAAATACAGTAGCATACAAGCTACATGTAAACACTGTGCATACCCTGACATGAAGAGATTCAATATTCCACACTAAGTCACATTCCAGAGGAATTAAGTAATTCTGGGTGGGTGGGAGGAAGGGAAAGGATAAATAGCCATAAACATACAGTGGGTTAAATTTTCAAAACACTAGCACATTCAAGCAATAGAATATACTGATGGGTATCTTCAGTCTCACATGCTGGTATGATTTCCACCGTTGTGTAGATTTAATATGCCCTATTAGAGTGTTGTTTATTCAATTGAGTCTGTAGGTGTCTTACCATAGATCTTACATATTTAATTGTTTAATTTATAGGCAGAGTTGCAAAGATACTTTTAAAAAACATATTCCTGGTATCTGTTTCCTTCCCCATCACATTAGTGAAATACTGGTAACCAGTTAAAACAAATCTTTCAAAAACACAAATGGGAATTAACTGCCCAAAACCTACTGGCTCACAACAGTATATCTGTTAATAGCAGACAGGTGGAACCTTGAAAATTTGCTCCTGAAATGGCCCTATCTTTTGATGCTGTCTCTTGAACAAAGTAGTGGCCACTTACATGAGATAGCTATTGGCCTACGTTTACAGTGAAGTATATGTATCAAAGCTACATCTTGCCACACTGTTGCAAAATATATGCATGCATAAAATTTGCTGAACACAGAGAGGAAACCAGAAGGAAAATAAGTGCTGGTGTTGATCTGTAGAGTTCTGCTCCTTTTCTTCCACATTTGCTTTCTTTCATCAGTTTTGCATGTATGCACTTGACTAGGGAGTAATAGGTTTGTTAACTGAGCCACGATGGAGATCTGGAGAGGGAGAGAGAGGGGAGGGGAAAAAAAAAAAAGAAAGAAAGAAAGAAAAACAGCCTGCAGACAACTTGAACATGTGAATTTTCTTGGCTCAAGCTTTGAAGATAAAGCAGCGCCCTAGGGACTGTGGTAAAAAATAAGCTCTCGATTAGGCATCAAGCACAAACTGACCAGCCTCCAATCAGATTTGTTCTACCATGTTTCATCAGAGCCGCAACGTGCTAATGTCTTTGTCATTTTAAAGTCGCGCTACTTTATTTTATTTTATTTTATTTAAGTTCAGGAGAATGCAACTGTGATCAGCCATTTTATCTCAAATGATGATTATTTACATTAATTATTTATTTTACTATTCCATAAATGTATTTCACCATCTATTTGCAAACTTATTAATGGTCTTTATTGCCATTTGAGGTCATGAAACCCCTCTCAATTCCTCATTAAACTGGCCTGTATTTGAAGCAAAGAATGATACTGTAGCACCTTCTTCTTTCTGTGTTCACCTTCTACCATCCCTTCTTTCTATTGTGACTTTTGTCTTATGGCACAGCTGAGAGGCTATTCACTGTAGCAGCATTTCTGCCCTGAGACAGTGATCTTAGACCCTACACAAAGGCTTTAAGGAATCTAGAGGTATGATCCCAGCTCAACATGAGGGATCAATGATTTGGTGGTCTAGAGAGCCTGATCCTTCCCTATCCTTCTGAGCTTCTGGAGGTGAGGGTGGGTCAGAGAAAAGGAGAATGAAGCCTGTTTTCCAGCAGCAGGAAAACAGTGAGAAATGCTGGCTAAATCTTGATTAGCAGCTGTGGTGAGGTGGAACTAAAAAGCTTTTGTACACACAAAATTGTACCTGTTTAATTATTGGGATCTTTCCATGTTAAATGCTTAAGATTCATTAGTGCATGAATGCCCTTAGCCTGCACTGAAAGTCAGCTTAGGTAGGTCATATTACCTTGCATTTTACATGGGTAAAGTGCATATATGAGCAGAGATCCTAAATCCTGGTGGGTGCCCAGTAACTTCTTAAGCCATGGCAATTTGATACTAAGCCAGCTCCTGGCTGAGCTTGCTATCAGACACGCTAACCTGATCCTTCAGGTCTTACATTGATCACATTTTGGTAAGGCTTGGGCCCTTGTTCTCAGGACTTAAGAAATTAATTAGTGCCCAGAGTAGTACTGTATGACTGAATGATTCCAGATGGTTACTGAAACAGGGCTATTGAAATAAACATTTGTGAAAACTACACAATGGGATATGACAAGGCTTTATTTAAACTGTAAGTATAAAGATTAAAGCCCTGTTGTTTGGGGGTTTTGGTTGTATAATGGAGTTTTTTCTATGTACAGTACTTATCTTGTCTCTATCTCTGTAGTGTTTGAGCACCTCCCAGACTTTGATGTTTATCTCGCTCACAATACCTCTGTGCAACATCAAGTATTTCTACCTCTATTTTACAGAGTACCAAGAAGCGGGGTAAGGTCCAAGGTCACACAGGAAGAGTGCAGCTTAGGGAGGAACTGAATGGTGACCCAGGCTTAGAATGTTAGCCATTAGTCCTTCTTCTCCCTTTGTTTTCATGCACAGAATTTGAGAGTGTTGCTGAGTTTCTCTCTGAGACTTATTATTAGAATGGACAGAAAGATATTGGTTTAAAATTTTGCTTTAAAATATCAAAACAAGGAAAAGAGGGGTTTGGGGTGTAAGCAACCTTATCAAAGGAATTCGTCAAACCAACACATCAAGGCATAATTGTTTTTCAACTTAAAAAAGACACAGACAATCCGTGCACTTTAAAATTTGTAATTGTTTTACAAAACTAAAAGAGATAATATACAGGGGGAAAAAAGACTTTAAAGATACATGAAAAGGAATAGCTTTTCTGTAACAAACAGCATATGTTCAACTAAATGAAGTTAAATAAAAAAAACACCTTTTAAAATGTCTTTAAAGTCATGATGTAAGTTTTTGAGGATTATTTTTTTTTAATATGAACAAAAAAAGTTTCAATCTTTCTCCTTTTTAGTCTGTGCCAGCAGTGGCTCGTATTATGCCATTCTACCTTATCCCTTTATGATCCTTCCAGTCACAATACCATGTAGTGTCAGAGATTACAGGGAAACAAAGATCGCTTTATCTGCAGTGTACTAACAAAAGCAAAAGTAAATAAAAGGACAATGGGTCCAAAAGATGATAAGAAACCAAAGTCATATATATGTTTCATTCATGAAACACTGAACCAGGTGATACAGTTATCGACCATTCACGCTCATTCAGCTGTCTTCCTCAAGACCTTGGATTAATTCCCACTGTAACATACATGTTCCACATTTGTACCTCCTGGTGCAGATGTGTTGGGCATTATCTGAGCAGATTTTAAGCAAGAAAAGTCCCTATCTTGGAGTGCTTTTGATCTGAACAGATTGTTCATATAATTTAAAAGGATTGTGACAAGGCATAGAGATTAATTTCTTGAGACAAAAGTTAGGATTTGAACCTAATTTTTCTAACCCCGCTAGAAAACAGAGCTTCTTCCTTAATATGGATCTTACAGACTGAAAGTAGGTGGTCCCACTTTTACTAGTGGTGTATAGTCTATTGAATCAGTTTTAATTTTCAATGTTGTAAATGAGAGGTAAATCAAGTCCAGTATGCCCAATCCTACACTCATTAATGACTCAGGGATAATTCATATTGGTTTGAATCAGTCTGAGTAGATATTTTTACTTATTACTCATCCCACAGTCATTTCTCACTAAACTCTCCAAATCTCAGTAATGAGAAACTCTTCACAACAGTTTCTCAAGACAGCATACATGATTATAGGAATATTTTACATTTTTCTAGTGTTTAATGTTTCTAAACTCCATATACACTAGGATGACCAGCTTCAAACTGCAAGAAGGTCAAACAGGGGCAGCTCTTTTATTGCAGCTTCATATGTTCTGCATGTTGCATTGTTGCATTTCTCAGTTTCCCTCCCCTTTCACAACTCTGCACTCTTCCCATTAACAGTGAGAGAGCCACTTCACCTCTCTCTCTGTTCCACTGAACCACATTAATTCCCCTTTGCTGTAGTAGATTGTTATTATGCATGCCCCCAACAGTTAAAATGTTAAATAGGCATGAATGTTGTCCCTCAGTTTGTTACTTCTCTGACTTCCCTTTAAAGGCCTCCTGGAGAACCCAAAATGCTCATCTCAAATGACTGTGCACCTCATTTCTCTCCAAAAATTGAAAGACCTAAGTAGCAAGAGAGGATCAGAAGAAACAGAAGATTCCATCTCTTGTACTTGCGGCAATACTTTCCCAAGATCATAATTTCCATGTAGGGAAATTATGAAATGCCTCATTTGAGATGAGCACTCTTTTAAAGACATTAAAAGGTCTTTATAGTACCCCTTATTCTCACCTATCTGTTTTTGGCACTGCTTTAACTGTGGTTTACAGCAAAGATTGCTCAACACCTGAGCATATATAGCTACACAAATTAAAAACTATCAGTGTACCAGTATGGAAAATTATTTCAAATGTGAAATTCTTTCAAAAAAGTCATAAGACAACTCAAAGAAATGTCCTACACAGGTTGATGATAGCAAAGCATTCAAGAAAGTTGTAGCCATAGGTAAGAGTTGTGTGACTCATAGTGATATTGCTGAACCACAGGCGTACAAAAGAAAAGAAGATGAAGGAGCAAATACAGTGTTTTTTGGAAAGGAAAGAGAATGAGCATTCATCCACAAGAAAACTTAGAAAGGGTAGATGAAGTGTAAAGATGTACATAATTTGACCATACGCTGGGACATGATGTAGTTGTATCAGCAAAACAATGAGTTCTCTTCAGTATATCCTGCCTATCAGCATTGTATTTCTTCAGGCTCAGTGCTGCTTGCTTGAGGGCAGGAGCACAATGAATGTAGATCTTGGCATACACACAGAGCAAGCCACAGAGCAAGTTCTCAAAGGGCCGTGTGCTATGCCCAAGTATACTTCCACCTCTGTCAGTTAACAGCTGTTTTGAGCAGCAGAGGCTGTGGGAACTCCAGAGGTTGGAGGAGGAGCTAATTTTTTTACAGGCAAGGCACCATGAAGGCAATGCCTCCCACCTCCCATTGAATTCCTGCAGCAGCAGTCACTGAAGCGAGATGCTGCTGAGCATCAGCGTGTGGCAACTTCCTCTCCCAACTACCTATTCCAAGCAAGAGCTGAGCAGAACTGAAGTAAAACTGGGTCTCAGTGGGGTAGAATACCACCAAGCTGATTATTCCTCTCCTACCTTTGTGCAAGACAGAACCTTGTAGCTAAAAGATATTTGAGCAATATCCTTACAAAAGCACCATATCCAACTTCTCCTCCCTCAAACACATCCTTGAGGAATATAGATGTATGAAAAGCACTGCTGATTTATAAGAGACAGAAGGAAAGAGCTTGTTTGGAAAGATTGCAGTCACCTAATTACACATTCTGCAGGTTACGTGTATTTTGCCTGAGCGTAAGCATGTAAGTACATCAAAGGTATCACTTTTGCCTTAATGGTGAAGGGTTAATACAATTTGTCTTTCCTGCTCAAGTGTTTCAGGGACAGGTATAAGCAAGGCTGATAGAGAAAAAGATAAAAGAAGCTGAATGTGTGAGAAAGTGAGGAGGCTGATGTGGGGGAAATTAGGAAGATTGTTTCGTTAGCTGGCTTTTATCCTCCACAGCTCTGAACACTGGGTAAGTACTTTTCCTCCTAGTTAGCTGTACTATCAGAAGAAAAAGGCACAAGTGAGACTACCAGAAATAATGCTTTAAAAAATTACTTAGTAATTCTCAGTTCAGAGATGTGTCCAAATTTCCTTGGGGAGGAAATAAACTCATGATGAAAGTGAATAACAGCAAGTTGCTAGCAACTCACATAACACTAATTATTTAACCATAATGTCAAAGGTTTATAGCCAACATTAGTTTCACATAAACATCCATAGCACCTGTTTTCCAAAGAGACATAAAGAAGAGGAATTAAGTAAACATATTTTTTCTTGGTTTTCACCATCCTAAACATGAATGCCACAAGGTAAATGTAGTTCTGATCTTCAGACTCCCCAAAGAAGACAAGTAAGTTAAAGGTCTCTTACTGAAGTCAGCAAGGATACCCATGTTAAAATATGGCATGTGCTTAAGTATTTCAGAGTCTGCAATGTTTAAGAGCAGCACATATATTTGCCAGCTGAGCCCACCTTTTCCTCATCCTCCTTTGGCTACTTTTTATGGTTTTTGTTTGATTACATCATTTCCAGATTTGTAGGGTCTGGAAAATGAAGGGGTGGGAAGAATCACTTGCTTTTGTGTACTAAGGAGGAACAAATAACTGACAGAATATTCATTATTTCCTTAAATAATGACTAACATGGACCTCTTCATCAAATGCTGTCACTGCTTTTAATACAATCAGGCCAACAAGAAATGGGAGTTAGGACAAAGTGTTTCTATCTGTTTTATGGATGAGAAACTGAGGACCAGCAGTCCTCAAGTCATGTCTCCACAGTGCAGTTCAGAGGCACTTACAGGCAGCCCAGCTAGCATGGAATAAATTGATATACTTAAAACCCAGTCCTGTACAAAGTTACAAGGTCCTGCAGGTAGGATAGCCCCTGCTGGCACATCAGCTGATATTTCTTAATGAAACAAATTAGCTTCAATGTCCCACTGATTTAGGAATACTGCCTCCAGTTCTGGACCTAGTAGAGTGAAAGCAAGCTGAGGTATCCTCATTCAGACACTGCATTGCTTAGTCATATGCTCATGTGAAGACTTTAAAAGCAAGTCAAACACTGATTTTGGATGACCACTTGATTATTGTTCCACCACTGCACAAAGCTGACCGAGGTAGATCTGATCACATCACAGGGATAACAAATATAACTCCCATTTGCAGTACCTGTGCAATGCAGCTGTGTTTGTGCTGCCTCCTCAATTTGCAATGTGGATGAATCTCATGTTGAGCCTGGATGCTGCAGTAATATTTCCATAGAATCAGGTAGCATATCTGAGGCAAAGCTGAGTCCTGGGGAAGCTGAGATCTGACATCTGTAGTGTACTTGATTCCTTCCACAACTGGGCTGTAGAGGTCAGGGGGTTGGACAGATTTTTGCAATGACATACAGATGCACAGGATACACAGTCTCTCTGGCAACCAGAGGACCAAGGAGTCTGATTCTGTCCAGCAGTCTGAATAAAGGGTGTTTTATCTTCACTGCAGCATACTCTTGTCTCTTTTCCATGGCAAGAGGGACTTCAGTGACAGGGTCAAACAGCTGTCACATATTGCACAAACCTACAATGGGTAATGGATACAGTTATACTTCATGTAGATTAGTCACACCCAAAGAAAACTTGCTTTTAAAGTGGGAATGAAAAACAAAAACATTCCTTCATCCTTTTTTTCTTTTTTCTTTTTTTTTTTTTGAATGACTGAAATGGCCATATTAACATTGCTCTTCAGAAAAAGAATGTGCTTATAATGCTTCTGTAAATCCTGCCTGGTTTCCATTGTAAGCACAAGGAACCTTAAAAATGATTTCAAGACATTAATCAGGTTAAGAACTAGTATTTGCAATGGATAAGAATCTGTCTAACACTTTGACAAAGAGTACAGTACTGTACACAAAGTGTAATGCAATAGCTCCCTTATTTATTCCTGTTTTGCAGAAAGCAGAAACTGTTCTTGCCATGCATTACCCCTATTATGTTCCTTCTTGGGAACCTGAGACCTTTTGAATCTATCTTCTGAACCATTTTAATATGCAGCAGAACAAAAGAATCACAGTGTCACTGATGAATACATTGTAAAGCCAAAGCCATAATTACAAATAGCAAATGGAAAATGTATGCATATAGATAGATAGAGATAAAAAAGTACCATATGCAAGTACAAAAATAATATTTTTTCACCATTTATGTTATTTAACCCTCTCCCCCTCCCCTTTTTCTTTCCTCTGGCTCCTCTCAAAGAAATCTTTCTTTCAATAGTCTCTTCAGACATGGAAAGGGACACCAAGGGGAAGGAAGAATCAGCTTTCATTGATGCCGTGACTAAGGGCCATGGTCTTGGCCTAGACCCCTGACCCTCATGTCTGTAGCATTATACACAGTGTCTGGTGTGATCAGCACAACCTTGTTATTCAGCTTTTGTACTGTGCATATTTAATTTCAAAACACATTCCAATGGCAGCGGGAAAAAATTCGCCCTCTTTTAAGTGTATGATTCACCAGCTCTTTAGAGTTAGTTGGTGGCAGATGGGCAAGTGTGAAATCTTCTATTTGTGATCTCACACTATATAATGAGCACAAGCCACCACTGGAATCACAGTTTCTGCATGGAGAGCCCTGTGCAGTCACTTCCCTCTCAGAACCACTTCTCTTAACTTGCGCCACAGCAGAAGCTGTGCCAGGAGGCCTGGATGCAGGCACCGTCCCCCACAAGCATCCCAAGGAGCACCTCAGGTTTTCTGAGGCTTCCCTGCAGGAGGCCTTTGCCAAGCCAGTACACTCTGCTACAGGGCAGCCTTTGCACTTTATGCCTTGGAGGGCCTGGCACCCAAGCTCTACCTTTCCACCTTGGGTGCTCCTTTACTAGAGAATACATAGATTCTGCTCTCTGCCACTGTTAATCAACTGCATTATAAAGCAGCAGTCCAGTTTATAAAGTGCTTCGGGCCTATAAACCCTCCAACTTTCACACAAAGTAGTCACAATCTCTCCTGCAGTCTATAAAACAGAAAGATGTCCACCAGAGTGAAGCATCCAGTTTCACCTGGAAACTTCTTAGTATACATCCTCTGTGACTCAGGGCCTAACTTTCAGCTGAAGTTTTAACAGATAAGATGAAAATAATGAGATTTCTAGAGAAACTACATGAAATGAAATTTGTCAACAGTCATATCTTAAAGACTATCATCATGCTTCTCGCTCCTTGCACGTGAAGAATGCAAACACTCTTTTGTGAAATTTGTCTACTGGAAATGGATTAATCTTCTCCGGTTAAAATAAGAATCTTGTATAAATTTGACCAATAATGGGACATGAACACTTCTGAAATTGAAAACAATTCATACTCCTATGTTATTATTATTGCTGGTAGTTATTATTATAGTGCATTGGTTTGTACAGGCTAATCAGGAATTAGAACTCGATTCTGCAAGGCACTGTACAAATAACAAAGAAAATAGTCTCCACCCCAGTGATCTTGACATTCATGGCGTCTCATAGGATCCAAAAAATTTAACTGATAAGTAAGGAAAAAGAAATTACAATAAAGGAAGGTGTTATGGCAGCTGCAGCTCAGCTTGCTATGTATCTGCCCAATTTCAGAGAAGTTTTATTTTCTTTTTCTGAGTCTTCAACTCCTTCCAATTTTTGGCAAGGACCAGAGACCTAATCTTGTGAAGTGCTGAATGTCTCCTGTGATATCATCATCCCCTTAGTGACAGCCCCCAAAGTAGAAGGACTAAAAATACTGTAAAAGAAGAAAGAAAACAAGAGGTGCTGGAAATCTGAAGATAAAGATTGTTCTTGAAGGGTTTTCAGCACAGTTAGGCAGCTTTTGGCTACAAAAAAAGCTTAAAGAAGGTCAATGATAACAAGGTTCAACATCCAGGGATTTGGGTACATGTCCAGCATAAACTCAACTTCACCCTCTTCTTATTATATGCCTAGCATTCTTCTTGATAGGTTTACTGAGGGTCAGCACAGGGCTGTAATAGATTTAATATCTAATACAAATTATAACAATGAGTAACTATAAAAACACAAGAGCGGGACTTTTGCACATGGACAATTTTTAGGAACATCATTTGCACTGCAGGAGGAAGATAAAATATTAGCTAATCGAAAAAGGAACAAGATGTAAGACATTAATAAAAATATCCAGTAAGCTCATCTATCATTACATTGACATTGGGAGTTCTTCCTGCAAATTAATGGAAACCTCTTCAGTATATGTTCTTTTCCTTTTTGCTGTACCTTATGTTCAAAAGGCATAAAATATGATTTCTGCTTTGCTTGCACTTACTGTTATTATTTGTGGTTGCACCTTAGATGCATGAAGAGCTTTTTATACAATCACAGCAGGTCATCTGTAGGGGTTTTAATAATAATAATAAGACCAACAAAGAGACCAGAGGAAATATAATATAAGTAAGTGAGACCTAACAGTTCTTATACACTCGTTTGCATTAAAGGAATTTTGCTTCTCCTTCAGCCTGTGCCATTAAGAATGTAGTTTGACTGGATTCATTCTAAAATTAGGAAGATATGTTAGGCATCATCATAACTCTGTTTTTCACATAAAGTCAGTCCTCTTAAAGTTTACCATATCATGTAGAGACACTGTGGTATATCTTCAGGGATAACAGGTCAAGGTTCAAGACATGGTTCAATATAACAGTAGGTTTTCATTGTAGATTTTCATCCTTTTTCTTGTTTTCATGCCATCCACGATCAAACTGTGAGTGTTTGTGTTCAGGTCTCGGGGTAGCAGGGGCCCTAACCAGAAAGCCAGCTACAAACAGTGCCTGCGATATCTCATATTTGAAATCCAGACTGATTCTGGGCTCCCAATAATTTGATCTCACCTCCAGTTTTCAGTTAGTGTGGAAGTTAAAATAGACATTTTTATTTAATTAAGCTACACAGATTATGAGTAATATAGAGATTATTAACAAATATTTTTGAAGAAAGAGAAAGCAGCGTGCTCGCTCTCTCTCACTCTAAAAAGCCTTGGCCTAGAGCCAGTTATTATTATAAGCTGGCTGAGATGGCATGAAGCCAAGAAGCTGATAATTTAGCATGAAGCCAAAATGGATGGCTTTTCTCCCATTCCCCTCTTTCAGTTATAGCTTGTGGATGTGACAAACAATTCTACCGCCCAAATTTTCAAAAATGCTCATGAATCCAGTGCATGTATGTCTGTGTGGGCGGGGGTGGTGCTGGAGGAGATATGCCGTGTATTGTGTGTTTAGAAAAGGATATGACACCCTGTTTATAATCTTACAGGAGTTCAGCTGCTGCCTCATTCTTTTTTTTTTTTTTGGTGAGGCAGATGACAAATTCAGATTTCCTCTTACTGGGTCTGATTTTCTCCTTTGATACTTCAGAGAACTTGCTTGGCCCAAGGATGCACAAGACTGTTGTCCTTTAGGTGCACCAAAGCTCTCCCATGAGCTCAGTGTCCAGCAGATAATGGGATAGCAGTGCATTTCAGACTTTTGTCTTGTTTATCTCTGATTCCCTTTGCCCCAGACAGACAGAGGTAAGTGCAAAACAGCATTGAGACTGCCCCCCTCCCAGCACCATGCATAGTGGTCTGAAAAGGGAATGGCATCTGCCCAAGTGGGAGGAAGGACAGGGACAGAGCAGCTTCGGCAGCTGGAGCAATGAAGGTAACACACAGTCACCTGCTTGCAATTGTGGCTGCAAGAGCAGCTTCAGGTAGGGATCCTGTAGCCAAGGAGGTAGACTTGATGGAAGCATTTCCTTTTTTCTCCCATTTCCTCCTCTGTAGAGTTTGCATGGTAAGGTGTTATGTGAACCATGATGGCTATGTCAGCAAAAATAACTGTGAGCAGAAACAGATTTGGGGGATGGAACGCTGAATGAGGGGTCAGCAGACAAGTTTCCACACATTACAGAACTGTGTATCTGCAATTGACCTGGAGCAAGCATATTGATCCTATCAGCTCTGCCCACCTCTTGGGGTCTGTTACATACCTTTTCCTTCAACATCTTGAGCCAAAGATGCCAAGCAAGGAAAGGCTTCCTCAAATCTGGGAAAAGCCAGAATATACTACAGTGACTGCTCTCCTCACCTACATTAATCCTATCCAGAGCTTTCCACCTATTCATTGAACATTGCATGTTCTACACAAATCCTCAGAAGGATATATTTTGAGTTTACCAGTGAATTTCAAATGAAATGGGTTAAGAGGGAGATGGCAGAACAGCACCTCACAGTGCAACTAAGAGAGTAATTAACCAGAAGAACTTTAATATAGACAAGTCTTCCATGATAATTTGTCTTACAGTCTTCACTGCAATTCTACCTAGGATGGAAGATTTAACTGTCAACCACTGTGTGGCACAAAATACTGGGTTAATATGTTGAACAAATTAAATGATAGTATGGCAAAACACTGTCTCTGCAGCCTTCTGTATTAGATGAAATCTGTCTCTTGCCCAGTCCTAAAGGTCCTGGAATAGCACAGGGTTTAAACTTGCTTAGCATTGTATCAGTAAACACAGAAGTCAAAACTGTCCTTTCAATGGCTCTGGCCTTCTCAGTGTGCTACATACTGTGGATAGTACCCAAGAGCTAACAAACTAATGCAGCATGAACACTCAGGTGACTGGATCTCACACAAGTCATCACACATGTGGTTACCAAATACCCTTGCTCCTGTCACAATGCTTGCATTATGCATAGGAACCAGCTGGTCATTTATCTGAGCAGACACAAAGAGAACTTCAAATGGCTCTTGAGTAAATGGAGATGTGAAAGACAGAGTCTACATGAGCCAATACATTTTCTTTATTTCTTCAAAGCCAATGATGGATATTCATTGGAGATCTAACATAAAATAACCTGTTCATCCAGCTTGCATAGTGAAGACACTCTCCAGATGAAAAATTATAGCCAGCTAAGCATGACTAGAAAATCATATGTCAGAGTCTCAGAACCAGGTTCCAGCTTGTGGATAAGTATTTAATGCAATTTAATATATTATTTCTTGCAAATCAAATACAATGAAATGGAAAAGAACTGCATGGACAGGTACTCAGTGAGATTGCCCGTGCCTTTCAAACATATCACTATAGACATCAGTTAGCAGCAGGGTGGTGGTAGCAATAGCAAACACAGCTGATTGTGATGAGAAAGCATGAAATTCTTGTCAAGGCTGCGTGGCCATTTGACTGGGGACTTTGGGCCTGATTCTCTGTTACATTATTCCCACTGTTAAAAACAGTGCAATCTTTCTGAGTGCAGTGGAGTTATTCTGGCTGAAAACTGGAGTGATACACTACAGATCAAGGCTGTGAAGTCTGGAGGGTCTAATGACTATTTTTCCAGTGCAGAAAAAGGGTGTGTTTTAGTGTAGACAGATTCCAGTTACATGATTACAAAGGATAAATGACTGAGTAAGAACTGTGGGCTTCGGTCTCCAGGAGGTGGGCCTTTATTCAGTAGGGTGCTTAAGTACTTGCAGAATGTTGAGTAATAAGCAGCTCCATGACTTAAAAAAAGGTCTAACTATAGAAGATGTGGTTTAGTGGTTGAAGGCGAGATCTGGGATTCAGGGCTTTATGCATTCTAATCCCAGCTTTAGTGGTCTCTGTGGTCTTCTCTATTTTTAATGTGCAAATAGTAATCCTTAACTCATGAAAAGTGCTAAGCTTTATTACATAACAACATGGTTCACTTTTACTTTTGTTATTGTTCAGTCTTTCCAAGTGTTATACTTACCCCCAAATGCTCTGCTTTTGTAACTGCAGCGTGTCTCTGGTTCATGTCTGGTACTGCTCTCAAACAACCTTTTGTCAGAGGCAAAAGGGGAGACTTCCCACTGGTAACTCTGCACTCAGTGCATGGTGGCATTCTCCAGCTATCCAGACAAAGCTGGGAAGGGGAAAGAAATACACTTTTCCTCGAACAAACACATACAACAGATTTCTGACAGTTTGACTGGTAACTCTGTGAAAGACACGGATTGATCAGAAAAGACTTGCTCACTCCATAAAGTGCTCTTATATGAGCATAGTTAACTCCAACATGAATAGGAATCCTTTTAAGACTAATCCAGATGGTAAGGGAAATGCAGCTCACTTCTAAGCAGTGGAAATGATTCTGTTATGTGTCATCATTTCGTTTAGAAATTTTTTGTTAGTGATCTAACAGGCTGCTAGTGTATATCCTAGTTTTTGTTCCACAGAGCATGCATTAGAAGCACCAGAAAGAAGAGAAAGGTTTCTGTACCTGTGCCAAAATTTCTGGCACCAGATCTTTTCTTTTGATACCCATTCCTTGGACTAGGCTTGTCCACAGTCCAGGTAATAGCAGAATTCAATGACATAATGTCATTGTGTATTCTAAATATAAGAGGTTTATCTGGAAAAGAATGTTCACTGGTCTTGAATAGACAGCCACAACTATTGCCAGCAACTAACTCACAGACACTTTCCTTTTTTAGAAAATCCTATATGCTACTGTAAGTTCTTAAAAAAACTACTGAGTTTCAGTAATTACTACAAAGTTTGGTAAATATAATATGATGCAAATTCTGCAATCTCTCAAACTATCCCACAAGCACAACATAATAGTAAAATGCCAGCTACAAAATATTTGTTTGAACACTAAAATCTTGCTTTCACATTTTTTATGTAAGTGTTAATGAAGATGAGAATAATACTCGATGCTGTCTCATTTCAAAATCCAAGCAATATAGGCAAAAGGTAAGTGAAAAAGACAGCACGCTTCTACAAGTTTATTGTATAGATTTTATGCTTTTTTCTTAAGTGAAATTTGCTATTCTTTATCTTCTCTGTTAGTATTGGATTTTCAAATGTCTGGGGGCTGGCAAAAAGGGAACAAGGTAAACAAATATTGATAATTTATTTTGCCAGTTTTTGCTTGTTTGCTGGAAATCTCTGCTAAAATTTTCAATCATGAATGGTGAATGGGAGAATGTGATGGAACAGCATACCAAATGGGATATGGACCTCCTGTCAAAGTTGAACATGTTCAGCTGACCTACCTGCATATTGGTATACTGCTGAAAGCTTGTACTGCAAAGGTTCATTGCCACAGGAATGAAGAAACATGAAGCCCTACAGAAATGTACAAATACTGCAATCAGGAATTGACTCTCAGACAGGAATCTGAGAAAGGATTTCAACCTGAGTTTCAAACATTTGTCCTTTGGGATTGTAATAGGAAACCTTATTGCCTTCCAGTCACGTTTTAGTCAGAGCCTGATCTGTGGGCTGTGTTGTAAGCAAGCCTACTGGATGGATCCCTCTGGGAATACACCTCGTGTAAAGGCTGAGTGGTTTTAGGTGGTGAATTAGATGATGAACTTTCATGGTAATGTCAAGAATAATGGATTTCTGAAAGTGTCCTGTTGATTGCTAATAGAAGTGCAGGTGTCCACTTTTATTGTGGACAGCATCCTACAATTCCCATTCTTCCTTGTGCTATCAACACTTTCTGCAGTTAGAATCCCATGCCTGAGTAAGACTCGGGACTGGTCTTCTGCTATCTGACAACTTTTATCCAATTATTCATAAATTAATTCTAATTAATCCTAACATTCTCAGTAGTGCAGTTCAACAATTTATGGGTTGCATTGTGCATGAACTTAAAGCATGGAAGAAAAAAACAGAAAAAAGTAGAAGTTAAATAATGGAACCTTAATACTATCTGTTATTATTAGGCTCTAATTGTCCAGCCTCAGGCAACATCTTTAGTCACCTCCCAGGTCATGTATCTGCGTCCAGGTCTCATTTAAACATACTATTAAAATGTGCCCAATGTCTTTGCATTCTGTCTGCTTTTAAACTTGAGTATAGATCCCCCAGGCATTCATAGTGCATGCAATCCCATGTGAGACAGTAGCAGCAGGGGACAAAATGAAGCAAGAGGATTATATCTGACAGAGTCATTTAAAAGAAGTTGCTCACTTGACCAGAGTACTGGGCACCTGCCTGTGGCATCTAATCTAGAAAAAAAAAAAATTAAAATCCATTTCCTCTGATGTTTTTGTACTTTTTTTAGATTTTTTTCACCTTAAACAGATTTGATCATATGGAGGATAGTGGAAGGTAAGTGCACAGAGCACAGAACATCTGTCTTGTATCTAGAGAAAGACTTCAGAAACATATGTGTTTGTACAAAGTGGTTTGCAAAACTCTCATGATCCTGAGCCTGTACGTGGCGCTGATTTTTGTTCAGGCAAGCATGAAACTGTAGTATGAACATTTTCCTCTAATACAGATCTGTGGAAGTGGTATCATCAGATGGTCAATGGGAACTTTCCCCAGAGGGCTGAATACAATTTTACTTCAGCCCAGGCTCAGTTGAGTCAACTGGAAGAATGTAAAGGGAGTATGCTTGTATGTGACCTGGGAGAGTTCAGCAGAGATTACGGACATACTTGCTCTATGGAGCATAAGAACTTGGAAGACAGGAGGGAGACAGAGAGAAGATGACAAGGTGAACATTGTTGTAGTTTTCATGGTTACATGTAAAATATGATTGGATAGGAAGGTCCTAGCACACACAACCTTAGTCATCACTTGTGTATTATCTTTATTTTGTTGTTTGTACTCCACAAAGCTTTGCAAATATGAGTGTTCTTTAAATTGAAGGTTGATAGTTTTGCTGAAATCCAGCTAAGTGTTTTTGGAGTACATTTTTGCATCTGTCAGTCAACAGTAACTTGTAACTCAACTCTGTTTCCACTAAATGATGCTTAAATGAATTGCCTTTACTGTAGCATAGCAACTTATTTATCCAGTCTTCACTGTTTTCAGCCTGTCTCTTTATCTATCCCTTATTACATCTAGTATCTAAGTGTCTGATACTCTTCTGTGGATTTTAGCCTGACAACACCCCTGTCAGGTAGGAAGTATTATTCTCCCATTTTACAGACATGGGGAAAAGGGGGACTTGTATAAGGTCATAGAGAAAGTCTGGGGGTGAGCTGAGCATTTGGTGCAGGCCTTTGGGATCAGGATGTACTGACATATATACTAAATTAGATTTAGTAATCAGGCTGTGTAAGAATAGTAAATGTGGATAGCCTTAGTTTTTTGTAAATAATTGTCTTCAACTACTTGTAGTGGTTGTGTCTTGGGCTTTTATTCTTTTCATATCTAGTTCCAAAGACTATTTAAGCATTACATGAATTACACTAGTTACACAAAACTTCAATTTTTAATGTAGAGATTTTTTTTAAAACTATGTTCTTCCATTTCCATAACATTGTATACCTAAACTCATATGTAGACTTACAGAGAACAAAGCAAAGCTATTCTGTATTTACTTCGCCTGACATTTCTGAAAGACAGAAGAAAATATGAAATGAGTCTGGCAAGGCATCCCAGGCTGACGTAATAGTGATGAAAAAACCCCACCTTTCAGTGATATCACACAAAATGATGAAAACCGTGTTTTTTATTTAAGACTGGAGTGGTGTTTAAGAATTCAAACGGCTGGGTTTGGCAGGCATCTAATTGTAATACTGTAGCATTGCTGCAGGCAATTTTCTTTGATTTAATTAGATGAACTGTGGTATTTTTTTCTTTTTGCAAAAAGGCTTTATTATGTAGAAATGAAATATGTATAAATTTAATTTTTAATCTTGTCACTACAGAGTAGGACGGAATAAGCTGATTCTTTTAATTTACCCTCTTTGTTTAAGAAAAAAAAAATTAAATTAATCTTATCACAAATGTTTATGAGTAATTGATTTGAGTTTTGCACTCCAGTCAGAAGTGATAGAGTTAAGATTGTTCTGTGTTTCTCCTGAATTGAATCTACTGCAACCATCTTTCAGTGTGTGAACACAAACAATTTGAAGCCTCAGTTATGTTATTTTTCCTCCTGACTATGATAATATTACCATTTAAATCAGAGTTTGGACTAGGAAATAGATAAATCAAAAAGATTTACTCTGCAATTTTTCTTTGTTTGTGGATTCTTCATTTGTCTTTTTGTTTTACATAGCTGTCTGTTAACTCCAAAAAGTAATTGATCACCAAAGGTTGTCTTTGATACTTATTTCAGGGTTTTTTTTATGGGCCAAATCCAGAGGAGTTAATTTTAAGTAAATTTTAAGCAATTACAATTAGAGGTAATCAACACTACTCACAAGGTTATATGTCATCAGTTTTTAGCCAAGTCTTCCCCACTGATTCAAATCAGTTGGCCATTTCAGTTTCCCAGATCTGAGCATGATCTTGTAATGTCCAATATCTAGATCACGGTATTTATTAATTTTTCAAATATTGATTGATGTGAGGTATTTTCAAAATTCTGTAGAACCATCCACCTGCTTCTCTCTAGGATGAAGCCATAATCCAAAAATCCAGCTTTGTGGAAGGTAATGAAAAATTTCCACTCACTTCCTTGAGAGCGAACATTTTGCTTTGTGCATTAAGATGGCTGATTCAGGAGCTCTTGAAATAAAGGACAGAACATCCACTGGTTTTAGCACTGAGGCTGAGGCTTTCCCTTGTGTTTAAGCTGTGGCTTTTACTCTGTGAAACCTCAATTTTTTTTTACCAGCCTGACAAAGATGTTTTCTCTCCAGTGGCAGTGGGGATGGTAGGACAGTTAATTGAATTATCGTCTGCTGTCAAATTGCTGCAAAAAGGGCATGAGAGTATTTGCATCTTTTTTTTTTTTTTGCTTGTCATTGAAAAGTGTTGATGCACGTGAAGTTCTTGTCTAATACCAATTTTAATAGCAGAGGAGTCCACAGCGACTAACACAGCTTAGTCAAGGCTGTATAGGTCAGATCTGTGCTCAGCTGGGTTATCTAATGAATCTTTTTTCTTTCTGTAAATACTTTTATTATAAGGGGTGAAATGCTAGAATATTAATCTTGAATTGTGTATATATTACTTGTAATGATGAAAGTAATAAGATCACACTCTAGTCAGAACAGAAGGGGGTTTTTTAGATTATTTTTTCTTTTTCCAGAAGAATGCACTTTCCAATGGACTTGAACTATTCATAAGAGGAGGAGTTTTTTCCTTAGAATTTATGGGGGTTTAGTTAAAAAAAAATGTTTCTTGGCATTTGTTATATTTAAATATAGTCAAAAAAAAGCTCTCAAAATGAAATCATATATTATTTGTCAGTATTTTAAAATAAAAATGTCAGGTTGGCCTGAATTGAAAATATGCTTTAACTAGTGTGTTTTCACAGTGTAACTCAAAGAAATCAATTTATTCATAGTTCTCATTCTGGTTAGTTAAATTCAGAGTGCTTTCTTTCTTTCAGGTTTTTTTGGTATTTGTTATTTTGTTGTTGTGGTTTACATCAGTGAATGAAAAATCTTAGGGATAAGCACTTTTTTGCATGCACTTTTTTCAAAACTTTTTTCTTTAATGAAATATTAGATGTCTTCTCAGAAATTGAGTGCCCCATTTAGATTTAGCCCTAATCTAATTTGTTATCAGTTCTTGTAGTACTAGAGAGAGTCTGATTTCCCCATGTGATTGAGTTTTAAAGTGGAGCATGTTTAGCTGTCTACTCCTTAGTCCCAAGCACCAAATATAGGACCAGGTTGTTCACTAATGTAAAGGAAAGTGACTTCAGAATCTCTCTTATTTCTGCTAAAAATAACAAGCATCTTGCTCCAGATTGCTCTTTTTTTTTTTTTTTTTTTTTCTTACACTATAGACCCTGGTAGAAATAAGAAGAGATGATTTTGTAGAGCCAGGAGAAATCTTCTTTATAGAAGAGAATGTCTCATCATCTGTTTAAGCTGTCTTCCCCAGGCCTTTACTGCTACAGTGAGCACAGAGAGGAGCAGGAGCTGGAGCAAACCCAGTGTTTTAAAAATTAGTACTGGGGAGAGGGAATCAGGACTGCAAAGTTTTGTTCTGGGGTGGAAGCAGCTCTTGAAAAAGACAGTTCTGTTTTTGTTTTTATTTCAGAAGGAATCCAAACCACATTTGTAGCATAGTTTTCATGTACACTGATGTGAACTGAGATCAGAATCTGAACCACTAGTAAAATGTGCTAGAATATGATCTGCTATACCGAGGGGCTGTACAGAGTAATTATTGTTTGCAAAGCTCTTCGAGTTCCTCAGAAGAAAAATGCTATAAAAGTACAAAATACTGTTGTTATTATTATTATAAACTTCTAAATGCCAAAAACTAGGCTGTAATAATAGAAGTGCTGAAACAACTTTAACAATAGTGATGTGAACACATTAAGCTGTAATAAAGCCAGAGTCAACTAAATCAATCAAGTAGGCCTTGCAAACTGCTTGTTAGGACAAAATTGCATCTTTGCTAAAATAAATACAAGAGCAGATTCTCAGCTGGTGTAAATTAGTCCAGCTCCACTGGAGTCAGAGACTTGGATTTAAAATAAGAATTACGATTTTTAATTTTTTTTATATTTTTCTTTTCTTGCAGCCATTGTTCATCTATGCATGAGTGTCTGTGTGTGTCAATGTGCATGTGTTTGGATTTGCATGCAGCAGAAACACCAGTGCTGACGAAATTTATATCAGCTTCATTTGGGAGAAAAGCCAAAGTTATGACAATTAAGTTTCATTTCAAACCGGAAGAGCCTCTTGTGTTGCTACCCATGCACAGGTGAAGTTCTGAAATTGTTTTTTTCATCTGACTTGTGCTCTATAGAAAATGCATCTGCATCAGTCTTTGTGGGTGTTATGTCAGAAGAGAGGATGTTTTTGTAAAGCAGAAAAGGGACCATGGGAAAGTATGTTCAGTTATGTAAAAGTAGAAGTTATACACTACAACTTTTCTCTTCGCCTTCATTGACTCTTGACAATTTTTACAGGACTATCAAACAAAACTACTTAACCGTCAAATTTAAATAAGTAAGGAAACTGATTTTACAGCAGATCAGCCTGAATTTTCAAAATATTTTGAAGCAGTTTCAATTAGGTATTTTTTTCTAAATGTTTTAAAGCACTTTTACAGTGCTGATTAGATCTTGCTTTCAGAAAGTACTCAGACAACATGCTAATGTCATAATCTAACTATGCTAAATTTATACATCATCTTCTGATCATCCAGAAATATAGTATATAAAACACATATGATTAAATATGTCTGAATTAATATATTGTTGCAATGATGAATGCTCTTTTTTCTTGGAAACAAAATATTTTTCATGTAACTATTAAGAAGATAAAATTTCATACTGGCTTACGTTGTCAGCTAAACTTATATAGGCAAAAAGAACAGGGAAAGAAGAAGTAAGGGAATCTTAGACTCAGTACTGTTTTCATCACTGACTTTATTGTTTGTTCTTTCAGCCTTCACCTCCTTAGGTGTAAAATGAGGATCATAACACTTAAATTACTTATTGTTAGACTGATTGTAAAGGAGAGAGAGTCTGAATCTCCATGCTTTCTGCACAGAGTATCTCGTCTTCAATTTCAGAGCTAGTTATGCTCAGGGAAAGAATGAGTGTGGAGGTAGAGTTAAAGACCAAAATGCCAAAGAATATGTATTTTGAACTGTGACTTAGTGACTGATATGGTATAAACCCCAACTCCACATCCAAGCAGATGTTTCAGAACTGTGTTTGAACATTGCAGCTTGGGACCATGCATAGTTTTGAGAGACTTATTATAATTTATTATTAATAGGAGTAATGATTGATATTGTTGCATTATTTAATAATTGCACTACTTTCACTATTTAATAATAATTATTATTTGCACATGCAGATCAGGTAGTTAAGGTTCTTTTCCATAAGAAATGCAAATAGAGATTAATGAGTGATTCATAGCAAGTAAAATAATTTGATAATTTTTCCCCTGCATTTAAGCATCATTTACTTTAAGTGATCCTTGGTATTATCATTATGTGCTGGATTGCTCAGTAGTGAAATCACTACTGAAATCACAAGGAATTGTTTCTTTGTCCTGATTACTGGAGCATAGCTTACACAATGCTTGTTAGCTCTTTGTCTGTCTTGACAGCTAAGACTGTAATCCCTTTAAATCAAGAACTGTGTTCTAGTCAACCTCTGTATAATGCCCTGCAAAATGGTGCCTGGGCTCTTTTAAATAATTAGATTTCTCGTACAAGTCAGTAATAAAAATCAAATATCTAGTGCAAATATTTCTGGAAAATAAATATTATAATGTGTTCGTATTTGAGAAAGCCTCTGGAAAATTAATTGCTGTAAATGAGCACTATGACTGTTGAACATAATACCTATTCTTTGAGTGAAACAGGGAGAAAACCAGCCAAAGGATAGTAAACATGGTCAACATTTCTTTTATTCATAAAAGTATTTTTATGAAATACAAAATTATTCATTGTAATTTTTAATTATATGCAATCTCTGATTAGCTTCTTGATAGTGTGGTGATCATTCTGCCTCATGGCTGGCATTGTGACTCTTAAGATTTTGTGCTCCACATATCTATATAAATTAAAAAATAATGTGATGGATATAGATTCTTATAATATATGAGTTATTGTTTTTTGCCCATCTTCACATGTAAGTACTTAACTAACATCACTGAAGACAACTACACTATCCAGGTACCAATGTTAAATACTTGCTTAAATATTTGTTAAATATTCTTACAGAAAACCTAAACCCAAGTTAAATCCATCCCCTCTGACTATCGTTCATGATGTAGGCCTAAGTCTGGGTTGCAGACTCAATCTGTAATCTGTTTTGTTTGGGTCTTTTTTCTATATGGGAAAAATTCTGCAACACTCAGCAGCCATAGTATTTTGAGAAAGTTCTGCTAATGTAGAAGGTTTTCTTTTTGGGCAGACGCTGCTCAGTATGTAATTAGCAGTGTCCATTCTTGTTTTTATATGCAGCATTTTAGCAATTAGGAACTTTTTAATTAAGTCAACTATGTTCTCAGCTTGAGGTTTTTTTGGGTGCACTCTTCCTTAGGAAAGTGAGATAACATTCAACTGAGACTTTCTTTTTCTGCAGCAGTTCTTCCAGTTTCCACTCCCTAATAAGTCAGTGCTCCCCTTTAAAGACTTCAGTGCAATTTTTTAAATTGTATTTTTATAGCTTGTGTCACCACTGCTACCATCAAGATTCCTCTTTCAATAAGATGCTGATTGGATGAATATGGCTTCCAGTAACTCAGCCTTTGTTTTGTAAAAACATTATTACAACATTGTATAACACTTTAGAAATGTTTCAAATTTAGGCTGGCGTGGTGACTTAGCAGACTAGGGGGCTAACATATGGAGTCTGCTACACACTAGAGACTGTGGTTTTATTGCTGGCACCACTAGTCAAGTCAGGATTAGCAACCATGGTATTTTCAGCAAGATCTGAGATCATAAGGCCTCAGGTGTGGTTACCTAACCCTTGCCAGAAGTAGGACAAATATTGACGGGGGAAAATAAAGATTGATTTAGTATAATGGGAGGGATAGTTTTGCTATAAGGGTTACATTTTTCTTAGGATTAAATAATTTCCTTTGTTTTCCATTAAAATAATCAAGTGGTTCAAAATTCAAAACATGCCCCAAATGGTAGCCCTTGCTGGGTGCAGAGCCACCCATCAGGACAGTGACCCTGAGTAGAATACCGCTGGCACTTCTACTTGTCCTCAGCTGCAGCTGTGAATGTGCCAGACCTTGAAAAACAATTTGAGAAGCAAGCAAACAAGCAAACAAACAGATTCCTTTTCATATGAACTCACAGTGCGGGCAGGATCCCAAGCAAGATGTCTCTCATCTCAGCCCTGTCTCTGCTGTTGAAAAGCAGAGAAAAGAGGAAGAACTTCCTTGGGAAAGACAAGCTGGCTGAGAGTGGGAATGATATGCTTTAGGTGTTGATTGTAGTGTAATAACTAATGGTGAGATTTCATTAGAAAGTAAAAGAACGCATCTGTAGGAGAAAACAGATCCCATTAAAGAGCTGCAGAGCCTTTTTTTGTTTAATGGTAAAAGTACAAAGTGACAATATCAGAACAAATCTAAAATAAGAGGGGGAACTCATTCTCTATCTTAAAAAAAAAAATAAATAAAGAAAAAGTGGCAGTTAAAGCCAGTAAAGTCCTTTATTTGAATGCCATTAGTGGGTTTGGCAGCCATCCGCGCCATCTACTTCAGAGGAGCACTGCACAGATTAAGAGAGGCTGGATGCTAATTTGCACATATGGAAATGCTTTTTCTCGCCGTTCCGATGGCTCTGTTGTGGACAGATGGAATTAGTGAGCACTCCAAAGCCGTGAAGGCAAACACATTAAAAAAAAAAAAAAAAAAGCCCCCTCTCCTTCCTTCTTCTTTCTGTCTTTCTTTCTTTCGTGAGAAACTTCAGACTTGAAATAAATAACATTAGCAAACCGCTCTCCCTGGCATTAACAAGCTATTTTATCATATTTCAATTGCAAATTGTTTTTTAACTGGGAGTTATAGTCATCTTAGCTAGAACCAAGTGTGCCAAAAAGGATTGGCAAATTAAGGACAATCTTCAGATAAATTTGGCCTTATATGCTGTATATAGATCCCTCTCCACTGTGCCTTGCAATGCTCCGTTGCCTGACATTGTTCAGTAACTATAAATCATATTTTTTCTTTCCAGTCCTACACTTGTTGTACAAGTGACACTTTCACCTATCTTATAACCAGAGTGTCTCCTAACATCTTGTTGGGATGTGGGGCAGAGGATGGACTTGGGCGGGAAGATGGTGATAAAAAGTGACTCCTGACCAGGATCAAAATTCAGTCCCTGCATTTACAGCCGTACAAAAGCCATTTCACCTGTCAGCCTTTGGACTATAGGATAATCCGTGGACAAACTGCAGGAGGCAGACACAAGAGAGCAGCCTGGACTCTTGCCCAGGAAGGAAGGTGTAGGAATTCTTCCTGGGGCTTTCCCCTGGGCAGCACGGTTACCCACCAACTCCAAAATAGAGCTGTGCCTTGAACATGATTAAAACACTGGAAAAAGGATCAATCCAAGGAGACAAGAATCACTTTTATCTTGCTAATTTACAAGGGGAATTTCATATGCACCTTATCTATTGGCAGTCAAACAAAGCAGATGCATCATTCTTTAAGGTAGCTGAAAGTCAACGACCTTTGTTGCCAAATGTCTGTCTAGTCATTTTTTTTTTAAATTTCTTTGAAATCAGCTGGCACCAACAATTAGCACCCGACCACCCCACAAACTTTGGATTAAGTGAGTGCTGGAAACCAATCAGGATTCAAATATGGTAAATAACACAGTGCTCTGTGCACTGTGACTGGCTTGCTGCCACTAGCAAGAAGGTCTATGCACCTTTAAGCTACATAAATCCATTGCATAAGGCCATACATACTCCTAACTAAAGGCAAGAACTGGGCTTTTTTATCAGAACCTGACAGGGATCTCTCTGTTACAATGTGATGAACAGCTCAGAGGAGAATCCAGGTGTCTTAAAGCTCTTTCCTATTGCCTTTTTCTTCTCCATTCCCTTCACCCAACTTCTGAGAGTGCCTCAGTGATCTTAATGGATTCACAGCTGAAAACGGTGATGAAACGCACCATTTACTTGACTCTCACTGAAGAACCAGCTATGAAAATGCATTTTGCTGCCAAGTGATTTTTTTTTTTTTTTTTAGGGCAGTATTCTGAGCATGTTTCTTTGGTAGCATCAATCACAGCTATCAAGTGAATTGAAAACATGTGCACTTCAGGCAGGGGAACAAAATGTTGTTTGTGATTAGTTCCACTTGGTTATTAGCTTTACTCTGAAGAGCTTCACAGTTTCTATAGAAGATGGTACCAAAGAAGAGATGTAATGAATTGCTACCAAAAATGGTGACTGCACTTCTCCCTTTCTTTCTCTTTCTATTTCTTTTCCTTTTTTCCCCCCTTTTTTCTCCCCCTGCCCCCCACTTCCCCCCC
>JANZLQ010000041.1:7795875-7839019 GCA_026212715.1 Elanus axillaris | reverse complement strand
AACCCTCAGTTCTTTCCCAAGTGCTCTGATGCCAGAGGGTGGAAGGATTTTGCTTCCAAAGAGCAGCATGTGGCTCTGGAGTGACAGATTCCTGACTGCTGCTCCAAGGCATTGTTCACAGTGAACAGGGAGGCTCTGACCTCTCTGATCACAGAGCTGAGAGAGGAGGAGAGCATGCTACTGTTATAACTCTTACTCCTCTCTTTGTGTACAGTGGGCCTAATGGGCACACACATTTATACTGCTCTCTTCCTTTAGAGAATAAGGCCCAGTCTTGAACTCTTTATTCAGGCTAAACTCTTACTAATGTCTATTGAAGCCAATGTCCTTCAGGAGGCTCACTCCTTCTGTGCTTCTCGATGCATAAAGAAAGCATATCTTCTAATTCTAGTCGGAGACATTTAAACTCCTTCCCTCCACCTTGCCATATTCATATTTCCCCTTTTTGCCACGGTAGAGCCCTGGTGTTATTCTCTCCCCAACTACCTTTTGGTACTTTGAGGAGAGTGTCATTGTTCTTCTCTGGTGTCACAGCTATAAGGAGGAGAAATAACTTGCAAACTCTCCTTTCTCTAGGTAAATCTGGTTGCAAATATATCTTTTAAATAACCCTTTACATTATGACAGTTTTATCAGGCAATTAAACTCAGACCTCATCTCATTCTACATAAGGCACAATGACAGTGATTAGAATTCAGTTCTGGAATCTAGAAAGTTGGGTGAAAACCTGCACTCTTTGCAATAAAGCTGGGATTTCACTCAAGTTCCTTACCAGCTTGACAGTAACCCCCTCCCTATTTCCCCACCAAATGTATTGGCATTTCCCATATGATTTCAATGGCTTTGAAATTTAATCCCAACAGAAGAGATTTTAAATTGCTGCTATTATTCACAGATAGCAGACCCTTAAAAAATCTGAGCTTCAAGGAATTGCATAAAAAATAAAAAATGCATAATGATCATATAGACGCAATTGAGGCTTCTGATATAAGATCCAATAAAGTATTTGTAAAAATTAGTGCTTTGGGGAAATACTGGTGAAGATTCTTAAAACTGGAAAGTTTCATTTTTGCAGTGACTTTACAGGAAATTTAATAGAAGTATTTAATTTATAAGAAAAGTGTATGTTTTCTGAAAGTCAAGCACAGAATATCTTCAGGGGAAAAGATCCAAGACCCTGTTTGGGAGGATGAGGGGAGCTGTAAATCAACACAAGAAAAATCCTGAAATGTTTGTATTTAGCTTGATTCTCTTTTTCTATTATAGTATTTTTCCCTCTTCAGTTTTATTCATTTATTTATTTATTCATTTAAGAAATGCTAAAATGGTAACTTAGAATTCCCCCAAAAGTGAAACTTGAGTAACAGAAGTGAAAGGATTCAGCATCAAATTATTTCTTATTATTTTACCATAAACATAGGTATCGTATTAATGATAAACAAGCCCATAGAAATCTTCCAGTAAACCCTGGATATCCAAAAATGGAAACCTGAAGAGTGTCATTCAGAAGAGTTACTGGCAACATAATAATAAAAAATAAAATTAAAAAATGTTGCGTTTTTTTCCTTTCTTGGGAGGGTCAGAACTGTCTGCTTTCTACTCTGTTGTTTCTAATTATACCTGCCTAAGAAAACCAGTTAATGCTGCTTGGGATGGTCATGTTGCTGGACTTTGTGGAAGAAGACTAATAGGAGAAACATGGTGAACTACCCAAAGCTTGTGGCAGAAGCCTGCATTTCAGCCAGCTAACCCTTTTCTCAGCTGCCACCTAAATTTCTAAATCCTACTAGCATGGTAAATTGCTTTCTTATTCCTGAGTGTCTGCAGCTTGCACCAGAAGAGAGAACAAGGAGCTGTGACAAGTTGTCATAGCTCCTCTGTGAAAAAGACAGCACCAGTCTCGGAAGCCTTCTTAACAACATGGATCCAGGCTTTCTATGTCCTCCAGTCACCAGGACATTGACACCAAACTTCAGGGTACTTACTCCTCAAGGAATTCTGGACTGCCTGAAGGAGTCTTGACCACTTATTGTCAAGAGTAATCAGTCCTTTGTGAAGTAGCACATGCACCACACAGATATGAAATCTACCTGAGTTCTTTCAAACCGACTGTCATCCAAACAAAGCCGATACAACCATGGTGGTTTTAGTTATCCAAACCAGTTTCAGTTTTGTCTTTATTGAGGAAATGCATAGAGGTAATGTTCTGAGATCAATAAAAACTTCTTGCAGTAGAAGCTAATAGTTACTCTGAGATTCAAGGCAGCTCTTGAAATTTAAAAAACCTCCAAGGCTCGGAGCATGAGGCTTTTCCCCTGAGTGGGAATTGAAGAGATGCACATCTTCATTATCCTTTAGGCTTCTGAAACATTTCACCATGAGCTATTGTTGCCTTTCCTGAGAGGTGGTTTGAGTTTTTCCTGGAGAGATACATCAAGTCAGCTATAAGTATGGCATGTTCAGCATCCCACCCTCTGCTAACCCACCACCAGTGTGGACGCAGCCTATCTGAGCGTGTTTGATAACATGATCCAGCCTGCAGGGTGACACGTGCTCCAGTCTGTGCACTTGGCCACACTGGAAGCTGGTCTCTTGGGCTTGCTGTCTGCATAAGAGGCAAGTCTGGTCTTCAGGGCATCCTCAAGAAACAAGAAAGCCGAACCTTTTGTAATGCTCAATGCATTACATAAAAGTGTTCAGATGAGAGAATGAAAAACATCCTATAAGAACCTGAAGAGTTCAACAAATACTATTTCATCTGAATGATGCTTTTCAAGAGCTTGCATAGATACAGACTAACTCTGTACCCTGTAAATCCTTTCCCTATCTGTGTGTTCCTACCAAATAACTTCATTTGGGTTTCTTTGTTTCTGGACTCTTTGGGTGGTTCCTCAATTCCAGGCAGCTATTCTTGCAGCCAGAAACGTGGCCTCATTGCAGGGTGCAGAAAATATGGGGTGTGCTGGCATGAGCTGTTTCTTGTACTTTTATCCTCTGGCTGGTCCCAGCTAGCCTTTATTTGTGTATATGAACTTATCTTCTGTTAATAATTTAAACCCAGTCCCCAGAACGGAGCAGTGTCACTTTCAAAGATGAGAGGATTGTGAACATTTGGCACTCTGTCTGTCCACAGAAAGCAAACAATTAAAATGTTTTAAAAGAAGTCTAATTAGAAAGCTACATAAAGTAATAGAGGAAGTGTAAGTTGAAGGACCATCTATTACAGAAATAGTGAAGGATTCTTGGAACTGCACTGACCATAAGCTCCTATAAGCTGCAATTTCAATACACAGTTTTAAGTAAATTGCCTTTTCAGCTTCACTTGTCCCACATGAAAGAAAAGCTAACTTTAACACAGCAGACAAGAGACCTTAAAATGAAGCAAAAGGAATTTTTTTCTTTAACTGGAATATCATGGGGCTCATCAGAGTATTTAATAGTATTTTTCCCTCCAGCTGTTTTTATTTATCTTTAAACTTCTAATAAAAGTTATGTTTTATTTCAAGAAGCAATCCATAATAAACTTTTCAGCTGATGGTAGTGGTTAGTGCCTGTGCCACCAACAGTGATGATTAATTCTTTGGAGAAGAAACAAAAATGACTCTTTGCTATGCAGCACCTATCACAATGAATTTGAGTAGGGGCATTTGGGCCCTACCACCAATTTTCAAATTAGAGGAAACAATAATCTCATTCCATTGCTGTATGATAATGCTGGGAACTTGAGATGGGTTCAGCTTCTTACTGGAAGACAAACTCGGAGCAATTCCTGGTCTAATACATCATTACTACTATCCACAGTAATGATATGCCTCCCTGGGCTAGGTACTATAGAGGCATGTCATGAGGGACAGCTCTTGTCCTAAGACTGTATTGCCCTGAGTCTTTATGGACATACATATGCTTTTAACTCCAGACACTGCCAATCAAACCTGTGAATTGAATGAGATGTTTTACATGTGCCTAGCTAAGCATATGTTGAAATCTATACAGGATTTTTGCCTATATGGAACAAGGGTGAAGAATTTAACTACTTTTAGTACACAGTAAGTATACCAATTCTTTTCACTTTAAGTAGAGATGACAAAACCAGCAAGGCTACATATAAAATCTTCAGCTAAGACATGACTTCATTCAGGCCTGTAGCCACAAAAACAACTCCTTTTCTGACCCAGGTCTCTGTCTCTTTCCTTCAGCATGCTGTCTGTTATAGCATCCTGCCTACTCCCAAAGGTCTATCTCATGGCTTCATGGAAACTCCTCTTCCCAGTACTGAACTAGTACAGATGGGCTTAGGCATTAATTCTGCTTTTGTCCAGCTGCTGACAAGGAGGAGGAAACTATTGAGACAAGCTCGATTAGAACCAGTGGCCTCTGGAGCTCACAGCACTGCCAGTTTCCATTGAGACAAAGCAGAATACTTACCCTGGTCAACACTCTTGATGCTAATTTTGTTGTGGGTCTTTTTGGCCAGGCTCTGAGCCTATTGTTTGGTGGAGCAAAGCTGATTTATGTCCAAAATGCTGAACCTTTTCTGTGTCAAGTTGCATACTAAAACCTCATTTCAATAGTTGACAGAATATGCTTAATTACTGGCTGTCATACATGTCCTTGGACGAGGAAGGGCCTCCAAGAAGACATTTTTTCAGGAAGGATGCTGAGCTGGAAATTTTGAATTCACTGTGATCAGGATTGGATACTGTAGAAATGTTTGTTCATCTATATTTGGACTTTCCATTCACCCTGCCTTGGAGCAGGAGGACAGACCAGCTGACTGATCTCCTTCTACCTGGTCTTCCATTACTCTCTTCTGGGCAGGCTCTTGTATCATATTTATTACCAGCTTGTATTATACTCACTATCCCTGGGTTTTACAATAGTGTGCTAAAGAAGAACACTAACACATGCCACTTGTTTACCTATCTTCTCACCATTTCTGAAGTTGAGTTCAGTGTTTTATATTTGCTAAACTTACATCCACGAAAACATTGTACTGTGTGTGTCTGTACGTGTGTTACAAGAGGTGAGGTTACTGACAGGCTTCTTGTACTGAGAGAGGAAGATACACTGATGAACTGAAGTTCATTCCAACACTTTGGGGCACTTTGCACTAGTTTTGTGTGAAGTTCCCTGTTCTATACAAATGACAACTGCGCACTCTCCTCATGGAGAAACCGGGTTAGCCGGGGGCATGAAGTTGCCAAGGGCGGTCTGGAGACCGGTATTTCACTGATCTTTTGATAATATGATCTGAGGCTTTGTGAATAAAGGCCTTCAGACGAATACAGAGTTCTCTAGGAAGCCAGTGGAGAGAGCAGAGGGATTAGAGGACTTGTTGGAAAGGTCTGCAGGAGTTTGTGTTTCTAAGTAAAATACGCAGTGAGAGCCAAAGTTTCCAAACTACTGAAACTTACTACCCTTGGATTTGTTAATGCCATTCAAAAATAACACTGTTTCCTCTAAAAAAAAAATTGAAAAGTCCTGTGCCAAAGAGCTACTTATTTCCAAAGAGCTAATGTTCACAAATATGGTGAAATCTTAACTCTTTTTAACTCAGTAGGAATATTGCTACAGAATCCAATAGGGCCATGATTATGCCCTGGACATTAACCACAGGGCCAGGTATATCTGAGTTACATTTCTGTGCTTCTCAGTCATATACTATGCAGATTTCACAGATTACATAGGTCCACAATTTCCAAACAAAACAGTAATTTTTCTTACCTTTTTTTTATAAATGACTGCCCACACCCATCTTTCCAAAATTACCAAAAACTTTGGTCTTTATCTGTCTGTGGTTAAAAGGTAGTTTAACAGAATGAGCACACACAGGATAGTGAAAATAAATGCTGTTAGTATGGACTGGCTTCAACCCCAAGATCTGGTCATATTCCCATAGACAGCCCACCATGCCTAGCTTTTGCATGTGTAAGATAATTCACTGTTGCTGATACCTAAAAGATAACACTGCACACAAAAAAAATAATTATCACATTTTTGCAGGAAATACTTTATTGATTCACTGCCAAATCTTTAGTTGCTTTTATTTGTTTGTTTTGGCAGTTGTATCCCTTCAAAAAGTTTGCTTCTGTATTTAAAAATGCTTAAGGGTATCCTTTTAACTAAATTGTTGTTTAGCACACATGCTATACCATTCTTTACTTGCTTAAGAGGCATGTGTTGAGACACAGGAACTTTGCTTTCACACTGTGACTTTAATAGTAAGAAAAACATATGGTTTAGCTCAAGTTTTTTTTTCCTAAGGTTTGGCTGTGCCTCAGTTTCCTGTCTCAAAGCTCTTACCTTATCTCTTTAGATTATCTAACTCTAAAAAGCCAGGCCAATGCTCCATTTACTTAAAGCAAAGAAAAGCTGTGCTTGCCTCACACTTTCTCAATATCCAAGGAAACTTAAGCAAAAAATCATAGATTGTATCAGCTGTTTCAACTTCCTCACAAATAGGAACCTCCATTAAAAGATACCAAAAATAACTCTTAATTTCTGGTGGAAGAATTGAAGTTTCTTGGAATTATTACTCTGGAAATCTCAGCGTCCTGGCCTCAACCAACACATGCGCTCTTCTACCCTTGCCATCTGCAAGTGTAAGCCAAAGGAACTCTGTGCCTTCTCTCATTCTTTTTTGCTTGTTTCTTTGAGGTGGAGTTTAAGAATATCACCATAGCAAATTTCTTAAGTAATGCCCACAAGTCACTTTTTGTGCCATGATGGTTCTCAGAGTTTTGAATGTGCTTCAAGAAGTCAGTGTGAGTGCTAGGAACCTCAAAGGAATGCTTGGTATTGTTCGGTAAATTCAAACCAAGGTATTTCTAACAAATTGCAACTCAAAAGTAACTTCAAGCCATAACTTACTTTCTTCTGCTTATCTCCAGCACAGTGCCTTCTGATTATGCCTGGCAATATTTCAGACCAAAATAATACTCCAACCAAAGTTAAAGAGTGTATTTGAAATAAAGAGAGACCAAATAAGAGCTTATAAGGGGACTTGGTTGTGATTTTTACCATGGGCCATAATTATGGTTCCACATCCCTATTGCATGAGTCCAAGATATTGCTTCCTCCATTGTTTCATGGGAACATCCTGATGTGTGGCATTACCATAAAGTGTTCAACTAGTGTAAAAGGTAGTGGTTACTGGCACAACAGTACAGCAATTCTGCGTTATAAAAAAAAAAATCACTTACCTAACCCTAGCATGCATGGAGGCACAGGACAAGGGAATACTTAGATTTTTAATTAAACTCTCCTTATGTACTCCTGTTTCCATGTAAAAGGTATATAGCCAAAATGCTATTTACTTGCATAACTTGTTCATTCAAAGAAATGAGTCTCTGGGAATGCATTTTCCTCTATTAATGCCTGAGTTTAGTATTAACCTGAGTGCTCAAATGAATTTGCTGATCGCAGCTTACACTCACATAGACATCATTCAACATCAGTTACACACACTGTTTGGCACCTGTAGCAGTGCCTGCTTAAAGGAAGTCTAACTTTAAAGCAGTACACAGAGATATTTTCTTTATTCTTTCCAGGAGAGTTTAGTTTCTACCTTGAAGTTAGGTTTAAAGTAAATACATGCTGAGCAGGAGACAGAATACAAGCTTTGCCTTCCCACTCTCTGGCTCAGAAACAGAGAATTTTAGTCTCCAAACTTTCATCTTTATGAACTCTTTACAGTAAGAGTTTTGTGTTTGTTTAAACTGTGTTCTTTTTCTACCATTTAAGTCAAAGGCTATCTACTTATATAGTGCAGACAATTTAAAAAATGACTCCTTGTTTAAGCAGGATATGACAGTCTAGTAGAATAGTCTCTTATCTATAGGACAAATCTAACAGCACTACACATGCTGGGTAAAAATGTCAATAGGACTACACCCAGAGTAAGGCACTGCTCAGCATAATTAAGTGGTCTCAAGTCCTTGATGAGTAAAGAAAAAATCTAGCTTAGTTAGGAAAAGAAAGAAAAAAACCAATCACATGCAATTCTGAATTGTGGTAGCTAGGGACAGACTGAAGCCTCCAGCTTTGGATTCTGAGAGCTGGTTGGAGGGATATTTAATGTTTTAGCATATGCCATCCTCAATTAAGAAAGGAATGAAGGCAACCCATTGGTTTTTTTTCACTGAATGGAAGGTATTTTCTGTTTGATACCATTATTTTCCACAATGCTACCAGTCTGTAACAGCCATTTGACCCAGGAAGGCAGAGGCCGACATTTCGAATCCTGGATTGTTTAAGATGTTTCTTAAAATAAAGATATAGCTGCTTTTCAAATTGTCATAGCTATTTTGGATTTTAATTGGGTATGCGAGTACTTCTCCCTGCTGGAATATCAGGCCTCTATTACTAATTTAGAAGTGTATCTGTAAGCACTTAGGTACAAACTTTGCCCCTTCACAAATAGACCAACCAATCCTGTGAAACTGATGCAAGGAATCTGGTCTTTGAAGTTTCTCTGTGGACTCGATGGGGCTGGGATTTCATACAGCACCTAGTAACTGCACCACTTCGGTTCCTCCTCAGCCAGTCTCTTGAACAATCAGCATGCAATCACCAAGATGGCACCGCAAAATAAGTAAATGTCCTCACAGGAGAGGAAAGAAAACTAGGTTAAAATATGTGCTGACATAGAGGGTGCAATCTCAACAACATCAATGGAGTTGGGTTTGTTTACATCACCAGAGAATTTGGAATAATCCTGCCTGCTTTGTCACAAGCATGCTAAACAAGTTTGAAGATTGTTTAAAGACCCCATTTTAGCTTTGTTGATTACTCAATCTCTGCAGTCATTTATTGCTCCAATACTACAAAGTAAGAGAGATTATCCCTTAATTAGGTGATTTTTATCCTTGTAACATCTTTGACTGCACTAGATCTTCATTAAGGTTTTTTTTTCCCTCCCCCTGCAACTTTCTTGAATCAGCTTTCATGTTTCTCTACTCTTTTCCCTTGTGAGTTGTTGATCCAGGCACCAATGAATGTTAGTAATACATCTATTTATGGCCTAATCATTATGAATATTTTTAAACGTACTTCAGAAAATTATTTGTAGGCTATGCACTCAGAAATGCTTAATCCCTATAAATGCTTAGAATGAGTCCATCTATGTGTGGAGAAAACACTCTTTAAAGCCTGTGTTCCTCTCTGTGTAAAACTTCTTGTGTATAAACATGGAACAGTATTGCATCCTATTGTTACAATTTTATGAAACTGAGAGTTATACACATTTTTAGCAGTTCTGCCTGCATACACTGCAGTTCACAAAAAGGCCTTTAAGATAGTTAAGAATAAATGAAGCTAACAGTCCTATCTGTGTTTTGACTATTACATCATATAAAGATTACTAAAAGTCTTTGAAGGTAATATAAAGATTACTCTAAGTCATTGTGACTGACAGAGAATACAGTATTTGGCTATGTTTTCAATATATAAAACTGTTCTTTGTCACTCTTCCCTGTCTCAGTATTTGAAATAAAGTATGCAAATTCTTAACAGAATATAAACATTAACCCTTTCTCCCCATTGCCAGTCGTAACAATAATGTATAAGTAATAGCTGAAATGAAATATGAATTGTCCATTCTCCAATGCCAGAAAATGGATTGACTTCAGATGTTAATTAAGGTTTTATATGAAATTGGAGATCAGTGGGTGGTTTGCACATCCACCTGAACAACAACAACAACAACAAAGATTTTAAAGGTTAAATCATTAATTTCCAAAATTAACTGCACAATGATTCCTTCTGCTGCAAGCAAATGAGCAGACTGGAATTGTCACCACTGTAGTCTTTCAGAAGAGGTTCAACAAGCACCTGTGAGACAGATATCACTGCACTGATCCTGCCTTCAGATATGAGGAAAGGCTACATGATCTTCGGAAGCCCTTCCCACACTTCTTTTCCAAGATTAGATGATTCAGTTCATAGCCATTGCTCCTACAGCAAAAGGCAGGTGAGTGGATTCTCCTATCTTAGATGACAAATCCATGGCAAGACAAGGTACACATTTATGATCTAGTTAATGGGATGTTGTTGGATTTGTTGTTATCAGCATGTCTCATGGTTGGTGCAGATTTGTCATCCTGGCTGACAGAACTATTACGTTTGAAGGGCCATGTTAGCATCTCTTGTAAAAGAAGTTCGGGGGAGGGCACTTTTGAAAAGTCTAGCCAAAATGATAAGAGCAGCATAAATGGATAAGACTTTCAGTCTCTTGTTTCTAAGTGAGAAGTGGAAGGCTTTTGACCTGGAATTCTTATCTCTGACAACCCATATTCTCCAAAATATTAGCAGTATTGGGAAGGTATTTCAATGACAAATGAAAGAATAAAATAGAAGATGTGCATACTCCTAAATTGCTTGATTTTCAATGGAATAAAAAAACCCCTCTGAGGTGCTGAAGAAAATCAATTAATGTGTACAGGATAGGCAGACATGAAGGACAGCGATTTTTTGGTGACAAAAGAGAGTTTTGTGCCTGAGTAAGTAAACTTCTGCTTGGAGGCATAGAAATTCCCCTGTTTCCCCAGGGCACCAAAACCTCTGGAGCCAATGCTGGATTTGTGGCAAAATCTGCAGATGGCTCTGCAGGAGGAATGCATACAGCTGTGTACAGCTGGTTTATAGCTGTTTGGCTTTGTATTGGCAACTCAGTTAACTAGAGAACTTGTTGGTAGTGGAAACACAAAAACAATATCCACAGAGGCTAACCCCCCCCCCCCCTTAGTGGGTTTAGCACTTGAACTGGTATCAGTAAGGTTGTTCCTCACCTTGATAAAGATTTACAGCTAGTTTATGCTTTCCCTTCAAGTGGGAGAAGAGGGTGCTTTGAAATAGGATTGGTAGCTTTCCTTAGTTCTAAAACATGCTTTGAATTAGTTCTTTTATTTCTTTATGAAAACACAGGAATAAGACACTAGGAATAAACTGGTATAGCCTTATTCATAACTCTCCTCTGGCTGCTTCTAGTATCAACCATGAGAATATTGAGCTAGATAAAGTCCAAAGTGAGTATGGAAGAATATCTAACCTGGCCAAAATGATAAATTTCTGATATATGGGAAAATAAGAATATTTTAAATTTTATTCCTATTCTTTAAAAAAAAATCATTTTTCTGGGGAAAAAAAACCATAAAAAAACCCCCCAAAACAGCCAACCCAAACCAAACAAACAAAAACCCCCAAACATTTTAGAAACTTTCTTTATTTTGGAAAGTGTAGGAATTTTGTTTCAAAGCTAATTTTATATTCCTGTATTCTTTTTTTATTACATCAACAGATGCCAAAAATAGCCATACATAATCTGCTGACAGATTTTAATATGGCATTGGTTAAAACATTCTATTGCTTTTCATTTGTTCATTGTTTTTGTAACAAAACACAAACTTGTAAAATTTGGGATCAAGCAGAATGTTTCAATCAGTACTAAGTAGCATCTGCCCTAAAGTCTAAAAATAATTTATTTAAACATTTTCTCTTTTTACAGGAAACCTAATCATATCCATGTAGCTTTGGGAAAAAAAAAAAAAAGGTCACTTGTCTTGAAATTATTTTTCTAACATAGTGTTCTGTATTAAAATTTTCCATATACATCTAATCAGCATAACTATAGCTGATTGAACATATGTTCTCAAACAAGGCTGCTAAAAATTTATAATCCAGTAACACTTGTTGCTGGACATCCCCAAACTCTTTGGCCATTTTTAATTCAGAGATTCCAGGTCACTGACCGATGACTTAAAAAGGTAGTCTTTAAACCGAGTTCTTAAACTAAAAATTATTTCAGCCCATGGGAATCTTTCCACTGATGGTAACAGATGTTAAGTCTGGCCATGAGTAAAGTGTAAGTATGACAAAACACCTTCACAAATTGACTTTATTGGAGATAGATGATGGAGCTGTGAGTCCCATACCAACTGCTAATTCCTGCTAGAAAACAAGCTGATTTTTGAGAGTTACAAACATATTTCTTATTGCTAAACCATAAGCCTTCTCCAAAGGGCATTTGGAGTATAGAAATTTTACTGGTGATTCAACAAAAGCAGGAGCATTGGAGCTCCTCTGCAGTGTCATGTGGCTAATCACACTTCTCTGGAACAGCTTTTCAAAAAGTAGATAAACAGAGATAACGGGGTGTTAGTTCTTCAGACCAACTTATCCCTGCTTAGGCACATGCAGATAATTGCTTCGGAAATGACACTGAAGTGTAAGAATGTGTGAGCGTGTGTGTATGTGCGCACGTGTATTAACAGAGAAAGAGAAGCACATGTCCACTGCAACAAAAATTTGCTGGTGAAAAAGGATGCTTGGATATAGTATATGGAATAAAATAAAAATGCACAAAAATAATTTCTCAGGAATATAACATAAATTTATCAATTCGTCTCTGAATAATTTAATTTGCAGTTTTAAGCCTTTAGACTTATGGTCTATTTATAATTGGAGCCACAGTCTGCATGTATTTTAAATGCAAAGAGAGGTTCCAACAGTCAAGTTATTATATTACTCGAGAGTTTAATTAATAACACACTAATTGTAGAAGCCAACATCAAGAGCCACACCATATTGTTTCCATTACATTTTGAAACTGTTTGAAGTGATTTCATAATTAAAAAAAATGAACTTCTGAGTAAAGTGTTATCTTCTCATGAAGACATCATTTACTCTGTGATTTCTTTTACTTTTCATGCTGTAGGATTCTTCACCAGCTTCTACAATATAGCATGCTTTTAGATCTGAATAGTAGTGCATACACTCACACTTAGGGGGAAAGAAATGCAACTCAGTCCAAACCCTTTTGTTAAAGTTCAGCTAAGCTCCTCCAGAACATAAATGTTTAGTGGCACAAGATCGTTAAAAATATAAATGAGTGAATGTTAGAAAATCCCTGTAAGAATAAGCATAAACTGTATCTCCTGAGAAAATGCATATGATAAATAGTATGTTGAATTTGATTTAAAGATAACATATAAACTTAGTTCTAAAATACTGATTTGTCTTCATTCATTTGCTGTAACCAAATATGCAGGGATTTCAGAAGTTGTTCAAGACAGTGTAAAATTACTAAAATAGGTCTCTCTTGCTGTTCTTGATAATACACTGCCACACCTCCGTTGCTTGATATACAGCTGGGTCCTGGGACATAAGGCAGGATGGGACCAGGGCCCTCCTTCTACCCACAGACTGCTGCCTCCTTTGAGACCTGCTACCCTTCTATGCAGCACCTTTGAGACCAAGAGTAGCTATAGTCTGCTAGGCACAGACTAGCATGTAGAATATGTACCACAGGGTACCTTCCCTGAACATTTTCTCTCCCTAGATGCCTTGCTCTACCCAGTTCTGCACAAGTAGGCTGGTTCTCCTGCCAGCACCCCTCCGCTCCCCCCTCCTCAACAACCATATTGCATAACAGCAGGATTTTGCCCTAAGCTGTTGTGCTGACTCCAGAATTTCCAGTAGTATAAACTCTCTGTAAATGATAAAATATTCCTCCCCCAGCATTTCAAAATAAACATCCTACTAACTTACTGAGATCTTAGGGGCCATTAAAATTAATAAATACTATGGAAACCTGATAGCTTTGCAGTGCAAAATCAATACTAAAAATAATACATCTATCTTATTACTGGTTGTGATACAATAGAAGCAAGCTTTAAGGATTTAAAATTGCAGATATTATTGGAAAGATTGATACCATAACAATTTCTCACATCATATTAGCAAACAGCAAATTCAATAACACTATACATGCAAACCCACTAATAAGATTCAAAAATCTAGTAATATAATATTTGGAAACCTACAAATCTGATAGGATGTCTCAGTGGTACTACAAAAATTAGCTGTAAATCTCCTGCAATAAATGTTGATATTTTACTCAACTCTTAAAAAACTCCACCCTTTATTTCACTATTTCCATAGACATGTCATGTTACCATTTCATGAGAAGAGAGACCAAAAAATGTGTGAACTACCAGTTCAAAAATGGCTGTGATCCTCTTAATGGAGGATCTAGCTGAACTTATGTTTTGTTTATCTAAACAGTATTGTGTCATTTAAAAACCAAGTACATTTTGGTTCGCTTCTCCCTTTAGCAAATGACAGTTCATCATTAAATATTTCTTAAGCCCATTCAGCTTTAAAGTCCCCACTGTTCTTCAAAGGCCACATGAAAGCAATGTACTTGTGCAATATATGTGCCAAAGGGCTTTGTCTCACTAGTAGGAACAAAATGTATCCATGTCTCCTTTAAGATGTTTTTTCCTTCCCCACAGCAGGTGAAGGACATATTGGATAGGTCAAGAGGTTAAGTTCAAATTATCATAATTTAGCAGAAGTTCAATGCAGATACCCATTCCATAGAAGGTCTGGTTCATTAATAAACCAGAGGTGGAAACGAACATAGGAAAAGGCCCCTAGAGAGGCTAAAGAAAAGAGGGGTTTGGTACGATGTTTGGATACTTGAGGGAAATTATGTTCTCTTTTATCAGCTGTCTTCATCCTTTTTCCAAGGGAGGCCACAGAGGTCCCAGCAACAGTTTGGGTCCAGGCTGGAAACTGGGAATGGTCAAGGGGAGAAAGGTTTCTTACCCTGAAAAATGGATACACTTTTCCCAGTCAATTTAATGAAGCTGGAGCCTAATTAGACCACATCTAATCTCTCCTCCTGTATGAACAGGACAATAGGCATCACATTACCTCCCAGTTGAAATCTGAACTCCTGTTGACTGGGTCATCATAGTCTTCCATGTCCTAGAGCCAAAATCTGTCACTGATGAGCATCATGAACTGCCGTACAAAAATAACACTGCTTGCCACATGCAGTGAGTGGCAGTGTTTCCAGTGGCCGGTCAGGATCTCCTAATGAGGCTAGCTTCAGGCTGTTTGAGCATCCTTTACCTGAGGCAGGATTGTCCTAATTCCAATCCCAGGTTTAGGTACCAAAGAAAGCCTTCAGGGCACCAACTGTAAACTGATGATTCCCAGTACTCTGTAGGGACTGTGTGTTTCCAGCACAGCAGGAGGGCACAGTCCAGGGAGTGGGCAAGGGCTGGTGAGAAAGTGCAGCCACAGGCTCTGCGAAGGGCAAGAAGGATCTTTCACGGTGTGCCTGCTACCTCAGCTAGTCCAGCCCTTCCTTAGACTTGTCCCACAACAGCAAAGGCTTGATTCTGGCAGGCTCTTCAAAAGTCTGGAAACCAACAACACTCACTAGAAATCCACCTGGCGAATATTCTGGGCACAGCCAAGAAACACATAGCTGAGAAAAACCTCATGTATGGTAGAGTAGAGAGCAGCCACATGTGAAATGGAAGCAAATTAAAAATGGGTAGAATAAAGATCTTGCTGGGCATCAGAATTAAAAAATAAAATAAAGAAAAAGCTTTGGTGGTTTCTTTTGTGTAATATGTGTACACCTAGTATAAGCATCTTGTTATTATTGTTTAACTGAACTATTTCAGGCAGGACACTGAAAGCAGATAACAATGTTTTTCCCTTTTTCCCTCTAGTCCTTCTTTGACATGGATATAAAGAGGTACAGTATGTGACACTGAATGTGGGCAGAAAAAATTAAGGGTGAGATGTGGGAGTATTAATTCCCATGGCAAGAAGAGTCAGACAGTAAATGGGCCAAGGCTTAGCAACTTGCAGGTAGAACTTCAATTCAGGAGTGTGTAACGAGGGTGCTTATTTCTCTAGCCTAGGTTCAGTTAACACAATCTATTATTTATCAGTTTTGCAAAGTTTGAATGCAGGTCTGAATTTCCATGTCCGTGTTTTATTTGCTTGTACAGCTGTACACCTCTGTAGGATTTCCAGTATCCTTTCAGATGTGCACAGGCCTAGTTATCCACTTTGAAATCATTTGCAAATTAACAGATCAGTTAATTCTTCTGTCCTCTGGTGATTCATGTACCAAGTTGCTTGTTTTGATGTTCGCAACCCTCAGTTATGTGAACATGGTTTAAATATATTCAATCAATATTCTTTTTAAATTGCAACTGACCTGCTTTTTGCTTTTAATAAGGAATAATAAGATTTGACATTAATTTACTTCATGGCCTAGAGTCCTCTGTCTTCTTTCTTGGATTAGCTAGAACAGTAACTTCTTGGAGGTTTTTATGAAAAATACAGTCTTCCACTAAAACTTCTCAAGCATCCAAGAACTTTATAAAACTTTGTTTCTAGCTAACAAACTGCCCTTACAAAATTCCCTCTCAGTCTTATATAAAAAGCAAATTCATTTTTATACTTCTTGGCCACAGATTATATCTTCAATAAAAATTTTTCACATTAGCACTATTTAAAGCTATGTTGCCAATCCAACAGTTCAGCAGTTAAGGTGATGATTAATAGCAGAAAACCATGAAAACTGAGTGGATGACTAGGGAGGAGACCAAGTTTACAGAACAAGTTTATGTCTCAGTCCCAAAAGAAATAGATCCGAAAGGTTTTCTCACCTCAGCTAAAAGCTGGCAGTATCACAACTTGCACAGTAATTTAACATAATTTTATGTCTTCATTTGTTAGAGGCCTGGGATTAATGGGCAAAAATAAGCCCCTATCACATAATAAATTGTTGAAGTCCCACAGTGAGCCTTTTTCCCTTCATGTTCATGCTGAAGCTCTTGGCAGACCAGCAGAGAAAGGAGTGATGCACTCACGCTAGAGGAAGCCTCTCTGTAACAGAAGCAAATGTGAGTCTTGCCACTTCCGCAAGAATTCACTTAAACACGCTAATAAATGCAAAGACATTTCTTATTGATGTTTTCACGTAATGTGTCATTTGTGTTTTGGTGAACTATGCTTTCAGACAGCAAGTTTTTTGGGGCTACAGTCTCTTTTTCCCTTCTATGTGCATCAACCACACTTAATGCAACTAGCAAAAGCACACACTTAAGAAAGAACAGGTATACTCAGAGTACGCTGGGTAAGACCTGGCCAGCATTTCTTTTGCACTGTTTTGTTTTGAGAAAGGATCAGGCCAGGAAGAGCACTGCTTTGGTTTTGCAGCACAACTGCAGCATTACTTATTCTTTAATGGAGATGTCCATTTCTATCACTACTCAATCAGTTCAACTGCCTCTCATAGAAAAATTCAATATAAGTGGGCAGAGAATGATAACTTGTCTATAACATTTTTATGCCAACCCAAAGGAATATACAGCAGAGATAAACTGTTCTATTAAAAATGCATATGTTGCTTTTAAAATGTTATAAGAAGACAACCACTGCTATTAAACTCTATAGGTGTTGGTTTGGGGTTTTTTTAAAGTCTTTTCTGTGAAACTATATTATATTTCAGTGTAATCCTGCTGGCTTCAACCCTATTAAATTCTGTAGGACTTTGCCATAAGGGTACAGCAGCAAAGCAGCATCTATCTCCTAAAATCATCTGAGGCTCCTGCCTACCAGGCCATTAAAAGGACAGACACAGACGGACACATACATACACAACCCCCATGCAGACCAGAGCTCCTGTCGTTCCCCCGGCTCTGCTGGCTTCTCTTCCCAAAGACAGCATGTGTGACCTCTGCAGCACACCCTGCTTCTCTGGCTCAGGGCGAGGAACCCGAGTCCACCGCCAGCCCGGGCGGGAGCAGGAGCTGCTGTCGCTGCTGCTTTGCTGGGCAGCAGGCTAGCAAGGCTCCTGCATGGCCGTCGCAAATCCTCCTTCTGGCTGGGTTTTTTCTTACAGTGATTTGATCTCTTCAGTACTCCACCTCTGTCAAAAACAGTTGAAACATTTACCTTGCGCCTGCAGATTGAAAAGGCGATTTGGCTGCACGTGGTACAAACTTTGTGGACGGGCTCAGTGCTAAGTATGCTTTTTTTAGGCAGAGAGTTCTTCTGAGAGTATCAGGCGCCCTACCTTTCTGTAGCACTCTGCAGAAAACTGTCCAGACCTCAGGAATGTCTTTATTCACTTCAAGTGGATTAATATAGTATGTTTATTATTCTGTGTGTATATATGTCAATAACTGCTTATAACATCACTTCAAGCACACCATCAATACAGCGTTCTTCTGTATGCTTTACAGGAGTTTGCCACTCTCTGCCAGAGGAGTCAGTAATTTACCTGCAGTATTTCTTTACAATTGTGAGTGCAGGCTTCTTTGAAATAGAATGATTTCCAAACGATCTTGGCTAAAGTTCCCATAAGGAAAAATATTTCAAAAAGGGAAATAAGAGAGGGGAAATGGATATTTTCCTTTTTTTTTTTTTTTCACTGCAGAAAGGTCTGACAATTTGTTTCAGATTTCAGAAAAGAGGCTGCGTTCTATAAAAAAAAAACCAAACCAGAAATGTTTTGCTCCTAAGAATTGAGGAATTAAATTATTTATTTGAAAAAAAGAAAATCTGATTTTTGACAAGCTCCACTTTCTACATAACAACCTGTAAATTTTATACATCCCAAATCAACAGCTTGAACATTCAGAATGCTTGATGCTTCCTAAGCCATTCCCATTGTTCCTGTAGGAGGATAGGGAAAGGACATGTTATTTTTTTTCCTAGGAGAAGTGAGGGGAGAAATATTTCCTTACTGACTTCCAAATATGTTAAACATTACATAATCCAACATGATTTACAATTTCAGTCCAAACTAGTTGGATGCTTCAGGTCAGAATGTAAAAGCTTTAACAGAACTGTGGGAAGCCTGCACAAACAGTGCCCTCTGTGGCCTTCCATCCCTAGTGATCTCACTGAATGGGTATTCACTCATCATCCTTGGATTATGCTTAATCTAGTCCATACAATCTATTTTTGTAGATTATAGCGAGTTTGTTGGATTATTGAATAATGCCATATTCAAAAGACACCCTTAGAAATGTCCTAGCATTTCAGATTCTGAAATCTGGCCAAAACAGAAGACAGTGGGAACTATGAATGCCAGTATTTTAAGCTTTTATAAATCTTGAACTTCAAAAAGTACAGAATTTGAAAACTGGATTATTTTTAAGTAAGGCCAGATTGGGTACTAGATACATCTAACATCTTTCCTTTTTTCCTATGTGGACTGATAAGGTTGTCTCTTCTGCCTTAATACTAACAACTGAGTATTAGAAGGCTTTACTGCAAATTCTGGATGTATCAGAATGGATAAGGGTGCTGTAACCTTTCCAACAGCTCTCGTAGATTTACCCACCCTGGAGCATGTCACAGGTAAGTGACTCTCACAGCATGCCTCAGTGCCCTGCTACATCCAGCCCTGCTTCCAGTAAACATAGATCTTTTTCTTGGGGCTCTCGCTGTGCCTATAGTGTCTATGGTAGCTCTGCTCAGGTAGACTGGTATCTTGAGAAATTTTTCCCTGTATCACCTTCAGGGCCAGAGTTCAGGGGGCAATCACAGAACTGGGGCTGCAGCACAAGCCACACCCTTGGTCTGTTGTAAGGATACACATCTCTTCCTCAGCAACTGGCAGAGTTTGGGGGCTATTCTAGTCTGTCAGCACAAGCTGAAATTGATGTCGATGAAACTAAGCAGGATGACTTTGATTGTCAGCTCCTCCGTGTTGGAGATGACCTCTTCGTACTCACTCATGGCTTGGTTGTGCTCTGCCACTTAGTAATGGTACACAGAATCTCATGTTTGTGATTCCTTTGTGTATTCCAGAGTTCTTGTATTTCCATTTCCTATTGCATTTCAGGAAGTAGTCACATAGTAAACTAGGCAGGTAGAGTTTTGTTAGACTCTTTGCAAAAAAATGCAAGCAGTTTCAAGAATTTGGGGTTTGCTTTCCAATCCAGGTGAGTCCCAAAGGTGAATGGCAGCATGGATTCTCTTCTGCCTAATAATGGTTGAGAGGCATTTAAGTTTTCTCTGAGAAAGGACACAAAGATGATCATTGTTCTCAGCCAGCTGTCTATTATAACAAGATTTGAAGAAACTCAATATTTTTGAAAATCTATCCTTATCAAATTTAGTTGAAATTAACCACTCAATTCAAAGCTGATGAGGAGAGCAGGGAAAGGACTGGAAGACTCCAATAAAAGGTCAATTTTTAAAATTGCCAAATAACATCACAGTTTGGTGTTATAAAAGATACCTAAAAAAATATATAAAAATCTGTTGTTTCTTAATACGTGCATCAGAGCAGTACCATAAAACCTGAGAAGTGGCCAATGGTTGTGCTGCCCAGCATCAGACTGGGGTTGACATATCACAGAGACAGGAGCTACTTTAGCTGTGCTGCAGGAAGGAGTAAACTAGATTTGAAGTCTACCTGATGTAGTTCATAGCCCTCTTTCATGATACCTGTGTAATACTGGATTCGCTCTGTCCAGCAAATGGAGACACATGGTATGTCACTCTTACACAGGGAAGAAAAAAGACTTGTTCTCCCTGTGTTGGCAAATCATATTTTTACATCCTTTGGTAGAAAAGATGTAGTATGTATCTAGAATTGCAGGAACGACTAAGTGAAATTCTACATTTACAGATCTTTAGCAGGTTCTTCATCCTAGTCATCATATTCTGAATTGTCAACAAATCAATTCTTTTCCAAGAGAAGTACAACTTTTGCTAATCACATTGACCAAAAATATTTGTTGATCTTTGACAGTGACATTTTATCCAAAGGACAAAGCTGTGGATATCAAACAGAAGCTAACATCGTATTTTACTTTTAAGTCTTTTTTTTATTTTTTAAAAGTAGAATTTACCAGAGTGCCCCGAGTTTCTGTGTTGCACCATTTTTCATGAAACTAAGTTTCCCAGTGGATGCGTTAATCATGTGTTTTACATGCTGTCATATCACATAACATTTTGAGTTTGACTTAACCTGGTGTGATATGTCACAATCCTACAGTATGTGTGCCCCAGGGAACTTTAAATCAGTTTGCTGAAGAACACAATTAAAGACCCACAGTGAATTGAGTTTTCGTTAAAACTGTGCACACAAACAAACCCACATCTCTTGCTCTGGGAAACAGCATATATTCTCTGTGAAAATATTAGTATCACATATAGTCTTTAGAATTTGAGAAGAAAATTAAAAATACTATTTTCTAATCACTAGATAGTCTAATAAAAATTACTTGTATGTAGTGCAATTTAATACCTGCAACTGTTCTTCCCATATATAGGAATTATACTGATTTACTTGTGCAGCTGCAAAACAATATTAGAATTGGCACTGGAATATCTATTTAGAGTGCTTTATTGTACCCTGATGCTTTGAACTTGGTCTAGTTGAGAGAAACCTATGGGCAAATGCTTAAAGCATAAATCTGCAAGTCAGGAAGGCTCTGAGAGTTGCTGAAGGAAGAATTTATAATAAACAGATTCTTCCAACTCTTATTTTCCAAAATGTGCCTTTTACACCTATTTGTTAGCTGACCAGAAAGTGCCCCACAATGGTTTTGTGCAGTCAGACTTCAATGGTCTGATAGTGGCTTGTGGATTGTTTGATTGACCTTCATGGATTGTTTTGGACTGTGTCCAAAATCAATGTGCTTTCTCCCAAAACTATTTAAACTCATCTACAGATCTGAACTCTCTATTTCAACAAATAAACTGGGAAATGGTAGTATGTCATTAAAGGCATATGATCATGACAAACATTAATATCTATTTTACAAGGTATTCACAATTTTATTTTTTTCATACTATTTATTCAGCTGTGGTTTTGAGTGCTAATAGTGGTTCTCATATTTTTTATTTTCTATCATGTTTTGGTGACATAGTAGTGGCAACATACTTAAATGGGTTCTTTTCTTATAAATCCATTGTCTATGGAAAGCGCAGTTTTAAGCACAAGGTACTACTCCAAGCAGGAAGAAATAGATCTTTGTGTTCTAATTTATTTTGCTGTTTTTCTTATTTTTTATATGAAATGAGATGAATGATCATGTGCAATAGTAATAATGAAAAAAAGACTAACAAGACAACATACTGTCTAAACATGTGGCCAGGTTTAACAGTACGTATTTTGACACACATGTAAAGACAGGCTGAAGAAAACAAACACATCTTTTTCACTGTATATGATAGATAGACAAATTCTAAAGGGAAATGACACGTTTTGTTATTCATTAACATCCAGTGATCCTTTCACGCAACACCCTAGAGGCTGAATGCAGTGACAGCATAAAAAGGTATACACCCACTAGTACTTGGCATCAGGCATCAAGCAGTTTGCTGGAAAAGAGCTGGCATATATTCCTTGATAATATGTCTCATAGGTTTGTTGGATGGCAATACACTGAAGTGTCTGACCATGAAATGACATACCAAAATGCTGACATTTAACCATGTATGCCTCTTGCCAATCACTTGAGTTTCCCCAACTTCTATTCGTTTTCTGCTTAGAATGGTTGAAGTCCAGGCTGGCAACAAGCAGAGACTAAGCAAAGTGTAAATATGTTTCATATGTGTTATGAAAGACAAAAATATAAATTTATAAGGTAAGTGTGGAGCAGAGAATTGCATTACAGTATTACAAATTAGATTAGACCTTGTTGAAAATGATAGGCATAAGAGCTACTCTGAGAGAGAGAGAGAGAATAGTCAATCCTCAATTGTAGAACCAGTCAGCTGCCTCCAAATGAAACATAGATATCTGGGTTTATGCAATAAAATGGTACAAGAGGCTGAAATGCCTTTGCTCATTTTGCTTTGCAAGAGTTTGTGTCCCTGACTAAAAGAGAGATGTCTGCAAAGAAAAACTGAGAGAAGTATTAATTGCATGGGTGTGCAAAAGTTGCTGAAATAGAGCTTTTAGATCACATTTTAGCTAGAAACGGCTCTAGACTTAGAAATGAAGAAGCTTTTTCTATCTTCCTCTGTTCAGAAGACTAAGGCTTCATACGGTCTTTGCAACTAAACAGGTAAGAAAAATAATTTTCTGTAAAGAAGTTAAAAATAATCATGAAATACAAAGGAAAACCCAGACTGGTATATAGAACTTTATACAGTAGTGTTAAGGTATGTGCTCTAACTTACTTTCCCGAAAATGGGGACATAAGTATTTAATGGCTACGTCTTCAAAACTGATTAAAAAATTGTTAATACCTGAGAACCATTTCTGCAGGATATTATTAATGCAAATATGAATGAAGTGTGTATGGAAGGAGGCAGAGCTGGCAGAGTACAGTATCTGCAATGAAGAATATTAGGGCGGCAACAGCAAAAATTGTATGGGAAAGACATACAGTAAGCCTTGCAAGGGAACACAGAGAATTTGGGAAAGAAATTCATGCTAGAGTAGGATGAAGAAAAGTACTAGTACTGGCAGAAGGGAGGGAGCTTGAGATGCATCTTTTCTATAAAGCACTCGTACATTAACTGTTTCCTGATGGAAATATTAGCCCATTTTTTGTGTGTAACTTTCTAGAAATCCAGGAAAGACACAACTCACATCTGAACTGGTGGCTAGTCTCTGGGGTTTAGAACAAGAGGGATTTAGAAGGATAACGAAAAAATCACTATGTTATTGCCATAAAAATTAAACCTGGCTTATACATTGCCATCAAATTTATTTCAGGTTTACTACTAATGGATATTTCATTTCTCTGCCAGTTCTGGTCAAAATGTTCCATGCTACCCTTCATTTTTATTTACTCACTACTGTAAGTGCCATTGAGTGAAAAACAACTATGGACCTGACATTGGCTTTGTACACAAAAGCACCTACTACATTCATGTGCAAACCTGTAAAGGAGCCTTTTATACATATAAAAGAAAGTTGCCCTTGTGTATTGCATGGTGCAGACAGGCACTTTGAGCTAAAAACCTCAGCTTGTCACAATGCAGCCTGACTCTGAAATGGCTGTCCTAAAAGTTTCCCTGAACGTTCTATTAGCAGGCAAACCTCTTTTCCTTCTTGCCTGTAATATATACATACATCCCCCTGTAGGAACTGACATTCTGCTCAACAATTCAATAGTAATATAAAGCTGTCTGCCCTTTTAGAGGTGTGCTTCCTGAGTAAAATTTGCTTTCCCTTACATGTTACATACAAAAGGACGTTGGAAGGGATTGATGAGCCCAACTGTTGTCAGTCGCAAGTGACATCATTTGGGGGTAATATTTAGAAGATTATTAACATCTGCTTTTTTAAATATGGTTAGTAGCAACCCCTCCAGCCTACTTCAACCATATGGGATGCTTTGTATGCACAGATAGGCACTGTACACCACAAAAGCTATGCTGGAGAAGAAATGTTTCCTTCAAATAACAGTTAAAAAAATGAAATTAAAAACTGTATAGTCTTTCAAATTTGGTCAGAAAAAGCAAACGCAAAACCATACTGCTGAACAAAGTTTATTGTTAAATGACACCTTTACCTTATGACTATTATTAATAACAATCATTATTATTGCAGTGTTTGTATTATGTGTAAAAAGTCTTGTTGTGTAACAAGACCATCAAATTAGGATAAAGACATTCTGATTTTAAGCACAGCATTCTGGTGATTGCTTGTTGGTGATCAGCAAACTATTGTTAATAATTGTGAAGGAAAAAGCATGAATAAGTGCTTCAGAAATGCAGAAATTCTAGCCTGTAACCCCCCTCAGCATCCCATTCTGTTCTCGTCTCCTGGAGTGCAAACTCACTATAATTCCATTGATCCTCATAGAAAAAAAGTCCGTTTACCCCTTTAAGACGTAGGAAACTGAATGAAATCCCTGCACTTCAGAATGATAATTCAAATGACTGCTTTCATATATCCATGCTGGGAAAAGGTACACATTTAAAAAAAAAAAAAAAAAAAAGTTTAGGAAAATTGGTGGGCTTTTGGTGGGCTATATATTAGGGAAAAGAAAGGGAAGGAAAGCAGAATATTTGGTTTTTATAAACATCTTTTATAAATGTTTCTTCCTCATTTCAGCAATTTGAAAGGATATTAATAGAAGAACATGAACACAGTTTCCTCTTGTTTGTGGAATATGGATTCCCTCCTTCCAGAGCTCAAAGCAGAAGGCTTAAGGTTTGCATATGAGACTCAATGGCTGTAACTCAGTTGCTTTCATTTCAGCATGAGTTTTTACATTAGGTGTCTCGCCCTTTTTCTTATGTCTAGTCTCTACAGATTCCTGAACAATTTTGGCATAGGCTAATGAAAAATGATCTTTTTTTTTATGCATTCATGTCTAAACCAGTCATCATATCTATTACACAGAGGACAGTATCTTGGAAATTTTCTTAAACTACTATTGAATATAGTCCTATGCATTCAAATATAACCTCTTCTATATCTCTAATTTCTTCTCTTGTGTTTTATTACTAGGTTGTAACTAAAGAGTCTGCTTTGTTAATAGCTATTACACTTTTAATAAATTAACAGCTATTATATCTGCTAAAAATGGGCACATTTCCAAAACATCTGGTCAGAATAGGTCAGGACTGGCCTCTTCCTCTTCTCGCAGGAACAGTTGGGGCTGATGCAGTTGTAAGCATTAGAGTTCCCAGGGGAACGTTACTTTACCTAATGTACTGGCTGAATGGCACGCTTCACTTCCACAACACCTGCTTACAGATTCCTCGCTGCCACTCAAACCCAAGCCAGCAGAGCATGGGAAATTGGGAACAGTGATAAAAACACACACAGAATAATTTGGAAGAGGATGACATGGTGAATGGGAATAGGGCACACTAAAAAGCATAGGCATACGATGAAGCAAGAAAGGAAAAAATGTCCAGCATTTAACAGGTAAATGTTGTCTAGCTAATTGTGATTGACAGCAATCTTTTCTTCCTACAAGAGCTAGGTGTGGTATTGATTTCTTTTATGTCCATGATTACAGCAGGGCACAGCATCCTTGACCCACAATGAACACTTTTCTGTTCTTAAGAAGTTTGTTAGTGTTTCCCCTTAACTATTTTGTCAGAATGAATCATATTATACATTGTAAACCTTAGAGAGATTTGAGAAAGGTCAGGCAGTTTTGGATTCAGGGTGTCAGCATCTAGCCTAGCAATGCAATAACCACCTGGCAGCTCTCAACCTCTTATCTCAAGTACCTTGATCTGTTGGTTAGAGCAAGTGGTCAAATCACAATAATTATCCTTCTTTACAAGAAAAAAATCACTGATCAAATATGAAGGAGAATTAGACCCACACCGACCTCTTGTTGGAAGCTTTGATGGGCTACAGAGCTTGTGACTGGATTTTTTTATTGGGCAGGAAGAGAAACAGTATGGAACTACCTGCACATGTCTGTTGGACCACTGTCACTCTTTAATATCTGGGTTTGTACTAATGTCCTGGACTCTTTGTGAGCAGAAAAGCACACTGTGAACATCAAGAGAGTGAAGTCTCATTTTCAAGTTCTTTGACTTCAGATGGTTTGGGGAAGTGTGAGGTATTTTTGATTGATTTTTTTTGTTTGTTTTATTATTCCTCATTAGGAACTCCAGGGTAACTGAGTCTGGTACTTTTCATTGTCAAATGATAGCAAGCAGACAGATAGCATTAAAAACTCCTTTCAAGTGCTTTCCTTGTGCTATATTTTCACTTGACCAACTACTCTTCTTACAAGGCAAAATTGTGGTGGAATAGAAGCAGTGGCAACAGGTTGAGAACTGACACAGCTGTATTGTTACTAGAATCAACCATTAGATCTTGTGTTCTCCCTTCATTATCTCTCACAAGCAGAATTTATCCCTTGCTATTCCTCTGAACTCCTCTTTGCATACCATCACCTGAGGAGGTAGACTGGGAGAAGGGCTTAAATGCTACAAACAGGTGGAAGCTCTGGGAACTACCCGTGACAGGTCTATAGGTGCTGGTGTGAGGTAGCGCAGCTGATTCCTATTTTGTTCAAGGGATGACACGGTTTAATTCTACTTTTGGTGTTTCAAAGAAGGCTTCAGAAGGAGTGAAAAGATTTTTAGCAACTTAAATTGAGGATGCATTGTGAAGAATTTTTCATCATCTCTTTACTTTCCAATGCTGGCTTGAGTGGATTGATATGCAGTTACTGTTACTGTAGTAGGTTTCTTGCATTCTGGTCTTGGCCTGTATGCTCACCTTCAGGTATGTTGTACATCATGAGTCACTAGTGACAGCTAACACCATCACTGGAAAAACCATGCCAGGCAGCATGAGGTTTTTATATCTGCTGAACTTCATTGTGGTGTTTGCATCTCATTGTTTTTCATTTCCATGTAAAAGCTGTAGTTGCCAGCATAACTTTTGGCAGACTACTGGTGAAGAAACCTCTCCTCAGATTACTCTCTACATGAAGATAAAGGTGTTATATGTGTGAGGTAAACGTGAACTCCTGGTCTGAGGAACATTTAAGCAGTCTTACAAATACCAAATAAGCTTTGTCTGTTTCTCTACAGCAAAGTAGATCTGTATATTACTAATCCATAAAATTTAGGTCCAAACTCAAATTAATTTTTCTCTCAGATTGTCTTTTTGAATACTGAAAATAAACATGATCAAGCCACACTGCCCAGATCTGGATTTAGGCTTTCCCAGAGTTTGCATTTCAGATTCATACCTTTAGGTTGGATCAACAGTAAGACCAATCACAGGAGCTGTCGAGCTGCAGGACAGGTAGAGACACCATTCCTTGTGAGTGAATAAAAGGAATTCTACCCTGATAGCATTTAAAAGAGATGTGGCCAATAAATCAAATTTATTTTTGGCCTTTTCAGATCTTCTTTATTAAATGTATGAATTAACATGAACTGACCCTTATTTAGCAATCCCTTGCATGGTTCTGATAAAATGTAAGATTTTCTTAATGGTATCAAAGCCAGTACTTCTTAGTGAAGCTTACTTTTCAGAACTACATACCATTACTAGAGACCCTTTGGATTGTACTGTTAATTGCTTTATAAACCTATCGCCTATACAGAATTAAAGCAATTTCATAAAAGGCAAATAAAGGTATAAATTAAATATTAGAAGGTCTGAATATGAAATAACTATCTATGCAGAACAGCTTTTGTTCTGTATTCAATCTTGGTTGCTTAATTTTGTCAGCACCTTCTGGTGGCACTTTGATTTACTGCTTTTGAAGTCAACAGCACCAACCTTACAGTATATCATTGAGGTCTGTAAGCTGTTAGGCGCAGAGAGATTGGGCAGTTTATTTTCCACATACCCCTGATGTGTCAACCATGTGCATCAATATGATTTACACACTGAGCACCCACGCACTAATAACAGTGTCAAAACTTGCCTTTTGCCAGCTAGCATTATGTTTGCTACAGGGAAAATGTCCATGTGAAAAATCAGCCTGGCCCAAATTTGCTTCCACTTCTAACTTTTTTTTTACACTATTTATATTAATTGGCTTTCCTGGACATTATCCAAGTCACTCTTAGTGATGTTCTACATCTCACTTGAGTGGAGGATGTAGGTTTGACAAAGAATTCTACATTTAAAAAAACGCCAACAAAACCTCAAACAAAATAATTTATGAGACTGCAAAGGGAGGATGGACTGAGACCAAACCTACAGGCAGATGAACTACTTATCAAAAGGTATGTTAGTCTATGAATGTGCAGCTGCTCTACAGTAACTACTCGTGCTCACACTGCTACAGCAGTGTAACGCTACCAGACTTTTGCAAGAGATTAAGTGGACAGATGCTTGTGACACTTGTGACACAAGTTCTCCCCCTAGCTTACCTCATGGAAATGTGTCAACTGCAAATAAAACAATAGAAGGGGAAATTTCCCTCTGAATTCTGCTGCAGAGACTCTACACAGCTTATGTTTGTCTAAGGTTTCTCATTATGCAAGTCACTGTGTTAGTAAAGGCAACTAGAAAGGCCATCAGACTCATGAAAAGCTGAGGTACTGGATGGCCTTTGATCCTTGCGTGAGTCCTATCACTTTAATGACCAGCCTGTAATCTTTGTAATGTATCTTTGATATATATGTAGTGGTAAGTGAAGTTGAATATAAAGCCATTTCAGTACAAACATAAGAAAAAATACCAAATAGACATGAAAGGATGGAAAAGTTTAAATAAGGTTTAAAAAAGCCAATGTAAAGAAACCAAAATAGATGTAATACATGTAGTCTATTACAAAATTTGTAGTACTTTTTTATTTTTTTACTTCTTTTCTCTTCAGCTGTCTGGCTCTCTTTTAAACAGACTGTCTTCTAGAACAACACTTATTTTCTTTTTCTACATCCATCTTTTCCTCATCAGTACCTAATTGGTTTAAAGCCAGAGGTCCAGAAAAACCCACTTTTTCTAAAGATGGATGGACTTCCAGTTGAGAGGTCTCTCCAAAAAAGAACACTTCCCTCAAAACAAATTTCTCTCCTGACTCTGCCTTCATCACAAACCAAAATAATTACCAGAAAGCTTGCAAGTCTTTGACAGTGTTGAAGTCAAAATCTGAAATTTAGGCCAATAACAGGTTCAATTCTGTGCTCCAAAAAAATGTCTTAACTGAATGCAAATCCAATTGCAATGACTACTTTCTTCTTCTCTAACTGTCACTTGCTACTGTTCTGTGGTATCTAAGTCATGCAGTTTTTGAATTAATTATGGGTGTGTGGGTATTTTATTTTACTGAAGAACAGTGAGACTAACATATCTTACTTCAAGTCTGCCAGTGTCATTGCGTGTACACCCTTCATTCCTTTCTGATCAGATTGCAGCCTTCCTGTAATTTTCTAAATCCAGATCTATTCAGTCAGCAAAATAGTCGCTGGCCATGTACAGAGCAAAATCACTGATCTTTCTGGTTTTTTGTTTTGTTTTTTTGTGGTTGTTTTTTTTTTTTTTAATAATCTAATTTTAAGTGCTTTAGACACTAATTACACAGGAATGGCAGTCATTGCCTAGCTGGATTGGCTTAAAAGCTTCATGCAAAATGCTGATTTGCAAATTAACTTGCCTTGGCAACCAGGAGAGATGTCAATTTGAAAATAAGTGGCAGTATATCATTTCACCTCAAAAGGCCAGGGTTTGCTGAAAAGTGATACACGCATTCTCATGATGAAGGATTTGTTATGCTATTGACCATTGACATAAGCAAGCAAGAAACCATTATCCTGAGGACAAAAATAAAAATAAATCAAAGCTCACTTTCCAGCTGTCTATAAGAAGAACTTGCTATTGATGTAATTTCTGGCTAAAATTACTTAGGCATGTGCCAGCTGGTTTGTCAAAAGTGTGGGTCTACTTACTGGAGGCACTATGGTCACTCGTCAAACCAGTGATAAAATCCAAAAGGAGGATTGAGCCTTGCTTAAGCCTCTCCTTACAAATAGGAATACCAACAAAATTTGTACATGGACACATGCACAGATCTACACCCTGTTAATTCCTTTATAAAAACCCTGTTTGGAAACAAGACCTTTATGTTGCAGTTATGGGGTTTTGTATGGCATTAGGGTCAGAGATATATGAATTACTCCATGAAACTGAGAGTTGATATTGGTTGGGTTAAAACTAAATGGCATGATCATGACTTGGAGGGGGCTGTGCAGCTACTGGAAGACAGCAGTACTATCTGCATCGTGGTGTATCCTCTCCTTGTGAGGCTATGGTGAAGAGACTCTTTCTTCCGGGAACCCAGCCCAGACAGAGGAAATTGTGGGGAGAAGAGATGAAACTTCTCCTGCTTTATCCATCCTCGAAGCTTGTCAGCATCCAGATTCACCCTGAGGTTGCTGTCTATAAGCCCTGATTCCTACAGGGAAGGGAGGTGGCCGACTGCGACGTGGAGCTCAGACCAGTCTCGCTTTCCCTGTAGTGTTTAGTTCCTATATCTCCTCTTGATCTCTTTCTTCTAGGGCAAAGAAGAAATATTCCAACCCGAAAAGCCACCCTTTGCCTTTGGGATGATTGTCGCATGGGCGGCATGCCCCTGAGTGACCGGGAGTCCATAAGGCTATTCAGGCACATCGGTGCCCCGTGGCACAGCTGTGCAGGCCGTGATGGTGGCGGCTGGGGGGGGACAGACCCTGCTTCGGGGCTTTCCCCTCAAAACTGTGAGGGGACAGGAACCCAGCCTCGCCGGGAGCTGTGCTTATTTAATACTCACGTGTTGGACGGGAGCTCTCAACTCGGAAAGACACGCTCATACCTTGTCTGAATGGAAATTTTTGGAGAATGAGAAAGAGTGAAACAGACTTTTTGGTTTTGCTGACAACCCTGTGGTTTAACAGTGGCCTTGGATGTAGAAAGCCCAGGATCAGGTTCCTCCTCCAGCTGAGTAATCATAGATAAAAATCAGTGACAAAAATGAGTAAAAAGTAATTCAGGCTGAGAAAGGACTTCAGTCTGGGGCCTTTAGTATCCTTGGCTGCGGTACACAGACATACACTCACGTATGTGGGCATTTTCACCGAAACAGTCTAAAGTGTTTGTGTTTTCTCCAGAAAAAGAAAAAAAGGAAACCAAGCAAAACTACCCATGAAGACACAAATTCTCAAAAATTAATGTAGCATGGAATTATTGTCCTCCAGTCAGCTTTAATTGCTAGTGCAACAATTGATGATTAGAATTCAAAAATTCATATCCCACATGTATTCTTCAATTTTTGTTTATAATTTGTCCTCCCAGCAGATCCTCCTTACAGTAAGTTTATTTATCAGAGTATTCATGGAAAGTAGAGCCCAAAGGGGATGTAAATCCAAAGTAAGTGAATTTGTTTAAATATTTAAATCAACATTTGTGTGATGTATTATTCCAGCTCCAGTCAGCATTCTGGACTAGAGTGGGATGGAAAATAATTTTCATAGGAAATTTTTAAAGATGGAATTTAATTACAATTCAAATGTCTAAACTGTACTATGTAAAGAGTAATTCTTGTTTCTTTTTTGAATCAGGAAATTTGTTAACATCTCTTACAAAGCAGTATTTACATCATTAAAAAATATGGTTAAAATTCAGTGCTTAAATTAAGTGGCAAAAATCTGAACATAAAGTAGTACTTGAAAAATATGTCTAGGCTTTTAGCTGTTTGTTTGTTTGTTTAAATTAAATAAGAAAAAAGGTTTTAAAACCAATTCAGCTAGTTCTATTTTGGACTTTGCAGTTTGTTAGAATATGTTAAATTAACTTGAACATTTTCCAAAGATATTGAAACATGATACTAATCTAATACAGTGAAACTTTGTTTTTATACATGATGTAAATGCAGTATATTAAAATTTGTTCATCCAGAAAGGAAGGGATAAGCACTCTTGTAAGTGGACCAGCACTGTTGCTTAGTATTGCAATATTGTCTTTTGGTTTTAGAAAGGGAAGGAAACATTTTGAACCACACTGAAAAGTCTGTGAGGTGGGTGGGGAATTTTAGGAGGGTGACTGTAAAACTCCACTCTCACCCCAAATATATTTCTGTGGTCAGCTGCACAGTTTCTTGCTATGAATTCATTTTAGCCATATTTGCTGCTTACCTGCCACAAACGCAGCAGGGTTCAAAGTCATCTATGTCTACTGCAGTTATTTCAATTCTTTTCTTATTAAATGTGTGTTTCAAATGACTGGCACCATAGATTATGTTCCCAGTAGATTCTTAGACTTTTGCTTAAATTCATGTAGATCGAGAGTTATCCTAAAATCAGCAAGACATTCTCATTATGTAAAGTTAAGCATATGTTCAAGTGCTTGTATTATCAGGGCTAATCCATAACATTGAGAAGAAAATAGGATACACAAGATGTACAACAATTCTATAACTGTATAATCTTAAACTGAATGGTTATTTTATACATTAATTATGTATGTGTATGTATGCATATGTATATGTATTAACATGTTGAACTCAGGCACTCAGATTTTTAAATTGGCCTCATCAGTGCTAAATACATGCCAGGATTAATTATATGACTTCTTTTTCTTCCCAAAAGTGGGTTGCAGTAATACCTGTTGCAAGGAGATATGATTAACATTGTTTGGGCCCTGTGGCATTATATTATTTATTTATTTATTTCTGAGAGAATCCCTAATCCCTGCTTAATTTTATGAACTGTCAAAATGATTCTAAATATCTCTCTGGTTTGCATTTTCACCTCAGGACAGGAGTCCAGAGGTACAGATTTGTTGTACAACAGTGGACTTTAGGCAATTTTCATCTTTTAATGCCTGCAGCGTCCAAGGTTGAATTTGTAATAATCACCAGATTATCTCTAAAGAATCTTTCTGTTATACTTGCAAATAGTTCTGCAGGAAAATGCAAAAGATACAGAAGAAAAATAATTGATTAGATGCAGGAGATCATTTTGTCACATAATCCCAGATGGAAAAGCAAGCAAATGCTGATTTCTTTTTTTTTAATGACAGTTGAAACATACTATGGGAAAGATACTTGCTATTCTGGTAAAGTCAGATGCTGGTCTCAGTCCCCTGGTTAGACCTTAAAATGCAGTAAGAAAATGTGCAAAAATAACACTGCAGCTAGAATTTTATTTTAGAACGGGAATGGATTATCAAGTGGCATGTACAATCATAACAGCTAACAAAGTAATGTGCCTACACCACTATTGATATAGCAGGTACATAAGGAAAAAAAGGTGTGGATAAAAGTTAACTATAGGTGAGAATCTTATTATTTTTAATAGAATATGAATATACTTCCATTATATTTTGAGGACCTATGAACAAATTGGGTAATACTTAAAGTCAGAAGGGGAAACAGAATCTGACAACAGATTCCACATAGTAATTGTGTGTATGAAAGTCAGGTGAAGGGACTCATTACCTTTTAATAAATGTTGATAAACAGTTTACACTTATTATTGGTGTCATAAGTGAGGCCCAATTCATGTATAATTTGTGGGTGGTTATAATTTTCTGAAGTTTGTACTTTAGTAAGAAATTGAACCTCATTTATTTCTCAGGGCTGGGATGTGATTCTGATTTTAGTCACACTGTAACAAATTCATTTGAATTCTGCTAATAGTATCAACAGAAATTTACACCAAAATAACTCATCAAACTGAGGAAGACAGACTGATAAAAATTGTATGGTGTGCCTTTGAATTGAAATATTCCTTCCTTTATGCATAGATTAATCTTACATAGATCTCAGGATTTTAAAAATATTTGGTGAAGCATTATTTGGTGGTCCTGGACAGAGGATAAATGGGAGTTAACCTGCTAGTACAGAAGCTTTAGAAGATGTAAAAGTGGGACATGAGCAACCATGCATATTTATCATTAAGGGCACCGAGAAAGGATGGCTCCATGGGCATGTCAAGAAGCAAAAAAATTGATCAGAGTTTCTGCAGCTGGACACTGCAGGTTGAGTATGGAATCAGTGTCTGGTGCAGAAGGAAGTTGAGAACTGAATTACCCTTAATTATTATACCCTAAATTATCCCTTAATAAGGGATAGGTGTGCAGGAATGACTGAAGAGAAGCAAAGATGGGTTTCCTATTGTTCCTACATTCAAGGGAGTCAAGCTTCATTTGGGATAATGGAAAATAATCCAGAGGGATAGCACTGGTCTATTGCACAGAAAAAAAACCAGCAGTTGTTATTGTAAACTAATATATCACACTGAAGTTGCCCTGGATAGCCTGTCTCCTGAAGCACGGGTCAGGCCATCCAGAAGCAAAAAGTGGTGTGTCTCCAGTAGAGTTTTTCTTGTTACTTAGAAATGCAGGCTGTCCTATGCATCTGAAGAGGAAAGAACGAACAACACTTCTTTCCTCTGAGCTCCGCTCAAAGCAGCCTGTAAGAGACCACAACTTATGAAACTGGGGGATAATTAAAACAGAGCCAGCAGCAGAAAGACAGAACATGAAATCTTTCTGAAGCAGCATACATATCTACTCCCATCCTGCTGTTGAGCACAAACTGTCATAAATTGAGGTAATTCTAGCCTTTCTTTGGTGCTGATGACTGAAATAACATTTTTTCACTTCTAAGTAGTTAGTGCTGTTAAAATGAAAGTCAGAAAAGAAACTAGGATATTGAAACTCTGTATCTACTTCCTAGTTGCATGTTTTGACAAAGGCAGGAGAAAGCAGGGAAGTTTGAAATTGGGAAACCAGATGATCAAAATATCCTCTATGACTAGATATATAGAGACATTAAGTAGTCATCAAATATTGATGGTGCATTGAAGGTGTAAGACTAAGGCAGAGCACTCCATTTGTTTGTTTTGTTTGGCCAATGTGTTAAGTAGAATAACTTATGAGAAATGTTAGAATTCATCCCTTCTACTCCTTTTGTTAACAGGTTAGCACTCGACCAATTCACATATCTAAGACTTTATGTATTATTAATCAAAAGAGTTAAAAAGTCAATCCAGTCTGGTTATATACAGTAGTTCTTGTGGTTTTCAAACCTTTAAATAATTTATAGTGTCATCACTTTCCCAGTGGATGTCAGGCTGGTAGAATGTCTGGAATCAGAATCCCACTGGGAAAAAAAGAAACATAGTCAGAAAAAGTAGTAATTTTTTTTTTAATAATAGCAACTCCAGCCTATTGTATCATCACTATCAGTCTCTGGAGAGATCATTTCTCTGAAAGAGAAGTTTTTCTTATACGAATCCTTTTGGGATCAAACAGTCCTGACAAATCTATACCTACACAGCATTCTAACTGGCTAAGGGTGTGTGTGTCTATTAAGGACATATATGAATATGTCTTTATTTTAAAAAAAATATTCTAGATCTTTATGCACTTATTTCTGTATAAATGTATCTTATTTCTGTATAAATGTGTCCACTACACAATATTTAAAGTTGTCTTAATCTTCTGAAACCAATCATTCATTATACTTTTCTTATTATTTTTTTTTTAGAAATTATAATCTAACTGTAATTGTCATGATAGTGTGGAGATCTATTCAGCCCTTTTAATTTCAGATGCATTTGTTCTGTTTCTTTTGAAGCAGTAAGCCCCCACAGTTGATCATTGTAATCTTAAATGGCTTTTTTGGGGGGTAACAAGTGTGCCCCAAATTTGATTTCTGAGGAATCTATTTGTGAGCTTTTAAAATCTTTCTAGGTATTTAAGAATATCATAAAAAAGTGATTTAAAAATAATATATTCAATTTAAAAGTATGTTAAGAAATAATGGCATTATTTTATGTGATAGAATACCAGATTCTGCCTCCACAAGTAAGGGACTTGACTTCTATTATTGAATAGACTGCTATCATATATTTAACACATAACCTCCTTTCAGAATTAAAAACCTCCTCTCAACCCAGAAAATCATAAATTCTTCCTCCATGCAAAACAAGGTCATTGAAAGCCAGGTATATCTGACAGGTACTCTGCTAGTTCCCCAATAGATTATAAGTTTTTGTACCTTTTTTTGTTTTGTGCTGTAGATTTGTATCTTGCAATCAGTGTCCCATGCAAAGCCTTTGCTTTTTTTTTTTTTCTTGACCCTCTCAATAACAAACCCAGGAAGCACCACTTAAGAAAATTGTCCTCTGATCTTTTAACACAGTTGATTTTCCTTTCAGCTGCCAAGTCTCCACACTTATTTACTTCAGCCAGGTCCACAACCTTTCCTGCTGCATCCAAATCCTGCTCTCCTACAGGTCTAAGGAACTTTGTTTCCTGACCCTTCCTTGAGGCCTGTACAATTACTAACAGAACCGAGTGAACAACAAGGGTACATTTCTGTGTGCAGTCAGACAGCCAGGCTAGCAACATCCTGCCTGAGGTCCAGCATTATGCGTTCATGTAGGTTAAGACTGGCCTTAAATGTAAGTAAGGAAAGGAAGCTTTCTGCAGCTATGAGATGTATGTTATGTCATTATGAACTGAGGATGAGAAAATTTGGTAGATGAAGGAGGTGGATGTTTCACTTACAGAATCAGGATTTGAGCCCCATATTCCTTTAAAAACAGAGACAGAAATAGAAACATAAAATGCAATATTATAAAAAATGAAAAAAATGTGAAAGATTTAGGTGCATGAATATCATAAAACTCCCTTAGTCCCACTAACTCAGCTGTATTGATGACACATATTGACTCATATTCTGCTTCCAGCAACACTTGTGTAAATCTAGGGTACTGCAACTTCAGTCACTTTAGTGCAATTGCTCTTGATTTACACTCTTGTAACTGACAGCATTTGACCCTTAGACTATACATATATCTTAAATTATGCATTTAGCTTCCTGAGCTGCAACCGAACAATAAGGCAGTATATATATCATCTGGTATATACCATGCATCAGACTAATGTGGACATTTTAGTTTTGCAATTCTTCTACTCTTGTGCTGCCATTCTCATACTTGAAAGGGTATTAAATTATATATATAGGTAAACACACACATACACACACACACACACACATATGAATACACTTCTAACAAATTTGTGATTCTTAGATCATTTATGGCTCCAGAAAGCTGTGTACTTTTGTTATCTTTCCTAAACAGCATGTGCAAAAAAATGGTTGAGAAGTACATAAATGTTTAAACTGATCTTAACTAGCACTCTCCAGATGATCAGAACCTATGTTGCTATTCACAAGGATATTCCTCTCCAGTTACCTATCTCCAAACAGGGACAAGGTTCCCCACTGAACAAGTAAACATGTAAACATGTCTTAACACAGGATTACTGAGATGAGGGAGCAGAACAGGGGTGCCCTGGGTCCTGTGTTGGTTTTGGCCATATTTATGGAGCGCATTCTTCTCTTCATGTCGTGGGGTCACAGCTGTGTGGAGCTCTTCTTTTCCCAGGATAAATCTGGCCAGATATTGCAATATCAGCCTTACCTTGCTGGTGCTCTGCCTAGCTCTGACTTGCACAATGATTGTCCTGCAACCACATTCCCAGAAGCTTTTGCTGAAGACAGAAGGTGCTTCCAGAAATAGCTCAGGAGATAAAAACCAAATAAACCTAGGCAGTCTGCTTTAACTTCCTCTGAAGACAACTACCCCTGAACAACTCCAAAATACAGGGTCCCAAGATATGTATTCTGTCCTATACTCACTCCTTATATGATGGGCATGCTGTAGCCACAGTAAAGATGAGGCCAAGTGCAGAGAAATAGTATGAATCTTTGGAAACTCAGGAATGCTCTTAAGTGTTTGCCCTCATTTTTCTCCAAGTAATATTGAGCACTGCATTATAGTAACACTTAACATTTCCACAGACTCTTCTTTCTAAGGAGCCTAAACGTGCAGGGCTTGTATCATTTCTATGGTTCCTGCAGGCTTCCAAAAGGCAGATATACTCTGAAAAAAGATTAAGAGTCATCTTTTAAAATTATATTACTAAGAAATGAAAATAGAAATTAATTTTATTTATAAAAAGAACCAAAGGTAAAAGAGAAGGAAGTTTAACAGAAAGCAATGAAGTTTTGGACAGTTCACGAGGTCTAGCAGCCTGTGGGCCAAACAATAACAAATTTGTTGAGGAAGAGAGAATAAAGACATTCTTTCAGGCTGGCCGGCTGGCATGGTGAGCTGCCCATTGTGCTGCTGGCTGCGAGACCTGGGATTAGGGAGAAACTCAGGTTCCCAGGCTTGGCACCAACGGAAACTCAAGTTTATGTATTTAGTCTTTGAACAGAAGAAGAGGTCACAGTTCAGTACCATTTGAGAGCTGACCTACCAAACAGCACTAGTACTGGCTCCAGAGGATGGATGTTTGTCTGCCCATTTGGTCAAAGGTGAACTGCCCTAATAATGCCTCTAGCAAGGTAGAAAAGATAAAAAAGCTTGCAAAGCAAAGCTGGGATGAGGGAGGGACACTCTTTCAAGTGATAGAGTCCAGTGAAAAGGCAAAGCACAGCCATAATGACAATCTGCCACCTGAAAGTAGCACAGTGGGTTAGAATTGAATAATGCAAAATACCCAAAGTTATGTTTTAAAATATTTTTCTTAAGTTATTCATGTGATTTTATTTTTAAACAGATCTATTTCTTCATTAAGAAACACAAAAGGAGAGGAAGAGAGGGTGCTTCTTTGCTCTACTAAACCTCTAAGTTTTTCACAAAACCCAGATATTTCAGTCTGCACTTTGAAAAAAAAGGCAGAAAAGCAGGAGCACAGAGTAATAAAATCAATATAGTTATCAATAAAGCAGAATTAAGCACACAGAATGCATTCCACAGCTGTCAGATTCCCCAAGAGTTAATAGATGGGAATAAGAAAGCTACATTACCACCTCTACTGTCCAGAAAATATTACACTCTGATGACCATGGGGGGGTGCTAATTTAGGAACTGGCATTCTCTATGGATAGGTGGTTGTTGTAGATATTCCAAAAGAGGAAACCCACATTCTCCAAAATGATACCTTTTTTGACCAACTACAAATGATCAGATCTTTTTTGACTGCCTCCAAATAATTGAATTATTTACTGGATATGCAAAACAAAATGTATTGTAATAGCAGAAATTATACATTAATAACAGACACATTAGTAGAAGAATTTTGTTCCTTGCTGATACTGTTCATGTTTTGGTATTTTTATGTAGAACTAGGTGAATTTTAATAAAGCAATAACCTGATTTCACACTCATATTTAAAAATTAAGCTCCTTGAGTCATGTACACTAGAACTATACACTTTATGCTTTTTTCACTTCTTGCAAGTACTCACAGGATAGAGTTTTTCCAGCATACATGTTTCAGAAAGAAATGTTGATGCTTGCATGTGTGAATGGGAAATTTAAAAGAAACAGAATGAAAGGGACATGCAAGAATCTTAGAAAAACCCAACAAAAACCAACCAAGTAACTATAAACCATCAGCTGCATTACTCAATTTTTCATGCTTACTCTATGTAGAATAAGGAAAAAAAAAGTGAAGTTAAACAAACAGAAAATCTTATTGCACGATTTTCCGTAATGAATATGTTGAAGAAAAATGCAGTTTGTTTATGAGCATCCAATGGACAGAAGTAGTATCTAAATTCATCACTATCTCTGGGGTATGAAGTGATTCAGGATAGCAGAATCTGGCCTCAAGTGAATTGCTCGTTAAAGACACTAAGTCCAGCTCTACGTTCTTCAGATAAACAGAACATTTCAGACTTATGTTTTTCTGGCAAGCAGCTTTCAGGAGTAGCAATTTAAAAGAAACTCCAAAGCACAAGGTTGCATGAGGACTTGAGATTCGCTCCACTCTGATTTTGCATTGAGCTTTTTAGTTTGATATTTCTGTCTTCTTCCCAGACAGAGAAAAGAAACATTTTTTTACAGAATGAGACCAGGGGATAACCAGGCTGAAGAATTATTATAACATACATTAAGAAAACTCATATCTATTGGTTTGAGATTCCAATACAAGATAGGATGACATTTTGGTGTTTCAGTTCTTCAGCTTCTGTTGGTGCAGACCAAGTCCCAAGTCCACCCCAGAAGCAGAAGACAGCACATCATACAAGCCAGAGGGCCTGGCCTCAGCAGGGCTTTCCTGCTGTTCACTTCTGGCCAGTGATCTCTGCAAACTGCTTGGCCTTGAATTCTTGCTGTGAGTTTTCCCATTTCTTAAATCGGGAGAATTTCTTAAGTGGAATGAATGCTAAGCCTTCTTGTCAGTAGGAAAGCTGGAGGGAGGAAGAATGCTCTCTCAGATTTGGTGGGACCCTGAACCCCTGGCATCAGAGGAAAACAACCAAATTCTCCTCGCAAGGAACTGAGGGTTAAATGACATGAAGACCCAGCGGCATTGCTAGTGATGGTCAGAGGCAACATGCCTTGCCTGTAGAAAACTCGTATCTGACGGGGTCGTGGAGCTTGCTGTGTACCATATTGTTGCTTCAAGTGCTGCCTAAATTAAACAAGGTCAATACTTGGCTTGAAAATTATTTGGAGTAGATACCACATCCTCCTTTAGGCTTTGTCTGCACCTGGTATCAAGGGAAAGAGGGAATACTGCTTCTGTTGTGTCTGAGCATCTCTGTGACAGTAATATGAAATAACAAGAAGTAATCATCTACTTTGTGGAGCATAGTTCAGATTAAGTTTGTTAGTGAGGAACCTAAATGTGAGTTTGAAATTCTGAGCAGCCCTCCAAGCCTCCATATCTTAGAGAAGCCCTCTAATGCCTCAAAATCAGACAGAATATATCATCCGGTATTTTTTTATGTTTTTTTTTTTTTTTTAATTTCAGCATGGATTAACTGTAACTTTATGCATAGAGCTTAAAGAGGGGTTTTCCATCTCTCTCTCTTTCTTGGTCATGTTTTGCCTTTCATCTTTACTGTAATTCTGTTCCCTTCCAGTGTCAGTTCTCACACATGTCCCAGCTTTGCATCTTGATGCATGTCTGTCCTACGATTTCTGTCACCTGCATGTGCCTGGTACAGGCCCCATATGCCACCCCTCCCTTTTTCTCTTGCTGCCTCTCTCTCTTTCTCAGACCACAGGGGCCACACAATCACCACTTTCGCAGTGTGGCATTTCCTTCTGCACGTTGCTTTTGCATGTTGTTTATCTCTCGGAAGGATTGTAACTATAGATAGCATCAGTGGAACTGTATCTGTCTAGGAGCAGATGTCTACCTCTGCCGTATCATCTTAATTGCCCTGCTGTGGCTCACCTACCAGAAGCCATTTTTTTTTCTGTCTTACCTTTTTTTTTTTTTTTTTTTTTTTTACCCTCCAATTTTGCAAATGATTAGTTGAAGAACAGCAGGACTCAGCTTCTAGGCATAGGACTCATCTGGGCATATTTAAACTTGTAAGGAAAGAGAATCCCTTCAGTCCCTAACCAACTGGACAGCACTTTCTAAAGGTCTTTGAGGTTTTGTCTTATATCTTCATTTTGTTGTGAATTACATAAACATTGATGAAAGAGAAACCAGAGACATAGGAAACGATTATAAAAATATCAGTCTAAACCAAGGTGCTACTGTGTGGGCTAGGAGGACAAGCAAGTCATGTAAATAAAATTACTATTTATGACAGAGACATACTCTTACCTATTTCTAGGTTATTAATAATTTTGAGTTTGGCTTTTTTTTTAGGAGAAAATTGAATCACAGAGCACTTCAGAAGATTTTTCTATGTAAAAAACTTGAAAGATATTTATTTCTTAGTCTTAAATATAAGTGGTCCAAATTCTATCTTTCGGTCATTCTGGATTTACAGTGATCAGCAGAAAAATATGGATTTATAGTAGTTGGGACTAAAAATTAGCCTATTTAAAAAAAAAAGAAAGCTGGGAAATTATTTATCCATATTCCATTATAATTACTTCAGGTATTTTGTAGAGGGCTGAAAAAAGTGTTTGTATCAGAAAGCTGCACTTGAATTAGCTGTGTTCTCCATATGAGGAAGATAGGTTTGAAAGGTGTCCAGCCTTCAGTCAGCTCAGACTTGGCCTTAAATTCACAAAAAAATTTGGATCAAGTTTCGCTTTGTTTCTTGAAATTATGCTGTGGAAATGGCTTATGATTGACCTAAATTATATTTAACCAAGAAATTTTTGGTCCTTTTGATGAAGTAATACAAGCATAGTATTTTTAGCAGGTGTATATATACACATTTGCTGTCCGTGATAAATTAAAATTAATCAGATATTACCATGCTAGTATATAAAATACTAAAATTACTTCCAATCACAGGCAATACAAATCAACAAATAGCACTGTGATATATTGACCTAGAAGAACTTTTATTTTCAGTACTTATATGCATATAACCACATAAACCATAATTTTTGTCTCCCATGTCTTGTCCTTTTTTAATGAGAAGGATCTTCCAATGCAAGGTGGGAAAATCCTGTGCCCAGCATCAGGAATGTGCCTGTCACATGACAGCTAACTTCTACTAGACAAGTTTACAGAAATTTTGGAAAATTTAATTTAATGTTTTACTCCTTCCACTCCTCCCCCAGTGAGTATTATGTTCTGTTTTGTTGTATTTAAGGTCCTCTTAAGTTGTCTCCTGACTGCTGCAGTGCCTTGAGAAGAGTAGGAGGTCTTTGTGCTCTATTTCAGGCACCACAGTAATAACACTCTCAAAATAAGCTGAGTGCAAAATCTCCATTTGGATTTTTTTTTCTTGTTTTGCTTCAGCTCTTTAATACAGATTAAATTTAGTCCAAAATTGCCCTTGCAAAGACAGTATCTTTTTACTCATCATAATTATTTCTGAGGTGTCAGCAAAACAGATTTTTTTAAAAACAGCAACATCAACAACAAACTAATACAGTTTTGGGAGGTGAGCTTCAATCTTTCTTGGTATCTCATCAGAGCCGTTAATTAAATTTCATTTGATAATATTTACCGCAGGTCATGTTGAACCCTCCCA
>JANZLQ010000041.1:7774440-7795862 GCA_026212715.1 Elanus axillaris | reverse complement strand
CTCCCCTATACACACAGACACACACACGCACACAAAAAAACCCAAATCCCATACCTCAGGAAAGAAAGTGAAGTTTTAAAAATCTGTTTACAATTGTGACAGTTCTACTTTCAGATTCTTCATTTGATTTTGAGATTTCTTAAAAGCAAACAAAACAACAGATAGTAAGCTTTAAGTAAAACTGCTACTATCAGGTAAATTTTTGGTATAAATATAAATGATTGATATTTAGTATTTAAAAATCAACACAAAAATTCAACAAAAATCCCTAAGAATGAGCCTCAGGAATTCTACTTAGAAATACAGGTAAAATTAAAAACTTCATCTAAGAATGTGGCTCAGACAGATACCTCCCAGAGGCTACCTAATCCTGGTGACAAATGTAGCTCTTTATCTACCTCTCTCTTTAGCTTCAAAGATCTTTGGATATGTAAGCCTGATTTTAAGAAAGTGTCCCTATTCCTGTACCGAGGTCCCTTTTAGCTGACCACCACAGCAGTACCAGGAGGTACCTACATTTTTGTAAGTTCCTTGAGACCCAAGTTAACATTCTGTTAATGTCCATCATTTACTGAGACTATATTTATTTGGATATTGGAGTTCTAAAAATTCTGGAAAGTCTAAAAATTGTTTCACTTAACTACAGTGTGCAATAACAATTAGAAATAATTATTGCTGAAAAATATTTAAAGTAAGGTGATCTAGTGACTAAGCCTCCTATCACCTTAGGAGATACTAGTGCTAGAGCCCTTACCCAGCTCTATAATTGATCTTCTGTGGGTTTTTCATGCAAGTGGCCAGACTTTCTTAATGCTTCTATTATCCTTTGGAAAAAGATGTTAATGATAAAAATTCCTTTTTTTCCTACCTCTTCTCTTTATTTTTTTTTCTTTGCTGATTAGATTTGAAGTTTTTGAAAGACTGAAGCTAGCTTTTGTATATCAGTAGAAGTAGGCTATACACTATCTTTCTTAGAATTTCTAACCCTTCTATGATACTAATAATAAGAATAGTAAATATCTGAATGATGAATTAATGTGAAGAGGAATTTGGAGCTAATCTTAAACCTCAAATGAATCCAAATTATTTAGATGGCAGTGGTCCAGACATTCAGAGTCATATCTGAATTTCTTTCAAGTATGAAATGTTTGGGTAGTTCAAGCCCAAAGGACTTAATTATCTTCATGACTAAACTTGTAGTATCTCCATGGAATTGAAAATTCCTCCCTATTTATGCAGGCAAAATAGGGCTACATGTAAGAACAATGTGAATCAGGAGAGTGGGACCAAGCTGCCATGTGTTCACTGTCATGTGCCATGACTTAGAGAATGTGAGCTCCAGAAGAAGCACCATTCAGAGAAGTCCAGGGCTGCCCAACATCCTTTTCCAGTCATTTCTGCCTCAGCAGCAATCCAAAGCAGCTCCATTTAGTCTTTCACCGTTATAACCAACTGATAATAGCATTATTGTGATTTGAATTTGGCCAGAAGGTTCCTTCTTCACACTTCTTCCTGATTTTTCTTTTTCTGTTTCTGGTGTGACAATGAATTTTGGCAACATACAGTGTCAACTGAGCCAATAGCAGCATCCAGTATTATTATACTGAATACAGTATCTGGAACTATTGTTACTATGTGCACATTATAAGCTGCCCAAGCCTGTGCTTCTGATGCTCATGATTCACTGTGACAAGAAGGAAGAATTTCAGAAAACTTGATCTGTGCATCTAAAAGAGGGCGGAAGAAGCTGGGTAGCTGAGGAAGTGTTTCATGACACATAGGCACTATGAACTGACTCACTGCCGATGAATGCCTACTATTATCTGACACTGAAAGGAAGAAGTGAACACAAACCTGCTAAGAAGTGTCTCTGAGACTTTGCTCTTGTGTATTGCACTGGTTGGCCACCTCAGAAAACAGGATATTGTGGATTGAGAGGAGCCAGCTTTCTCACTCCAAGAGTTTGCTGTCAGACCAAATCTGTAATTTCAGTCAGTTGTAATCATTTCTGTAGATGAACTCTGTCTATTTGATGATTCTCCGTGGGAGAAAAGTTTAACATAATAACCTTTGCCTTTGACCTATGCTAAAAAGTTATTTCTTTTCCTACTTCCTTTCCCCCCTTTTTTTTTTTCATTTAGTCTTGGATTGCCCATGTAACAATTACAATGTATGCACACTTTTACTGGACAGTCCTTATAAACCTTGCAGATTAGAAGAAGAAACTGGCATTACATAGAACTTTGCCTAGTTATAGGGACTGGGATTTGAGCTATTTGCTGGTCCAGTTTTAAATCACCCCCATATATAGAAGAGCACTTTTGAAGATGGCTACACCATCCTGTTATCTGTTTGTTCTGCGGGGAGGACCCATCAAGAGAGTCAGGCTGGCTCTTTTCATTAGCAACAAGTCTGTCATTAGCAATGTCTTTCATGCATTTATGGTAAAAATAATGGAAATAATATTTTTTTCTGCATAGAGTTGATAAAAAAATTGTTGTCAGAAGGGTGTTCTTTTAAGTATTTCATAAGAACATGCTGATTTTAATCACATTTTAATGGAAATTTAAAAATAAAATAAAACAATTCATTTCTGCTTTTTTTCTCTTCTGAATTTTTTTTCAACATTTGTATTTTATGCTGTATTGACATTTACAATATATATTCAATATTTCAATCTGTTCAGTGGAAAAAATTTGACTCTAGTGAAACAATTCAACAATATCAAGATAAATGCATTGTTTCACTTGTAAATAAATATTTTTAGAAGTTCACCCCTGTTGCTCTGTGAATGTAGAGTTCTACATTTTGTCCTAGATTGACACAAAAGGAAAAGTTGAAAAGTCAGGATTCATTCTACCATTCCTAGGATGAAAACTGGCTGTTTCTGGGAAAAAAAAAAAATATATGGAAAAGGACATATCACAAGAAAAAAGAAAAAACACTCTGTTACCTTGTCTTAGACACCTTACCTGCTTTTGGTGATTCACTGCATTGTTCAGCTCTGTCCCTTCAGTACTAGCACTCCTCCTCATTTTTCATGTTTTTTGTGGTTATATGCTGCCCTTCTGACTGTCTGTACATATAGCCTAGCCATAAGAGATCTATAAACATTAAGAGTTGTTCAAAGACATTTTGTCCACTAACCAAGAGTTTTTTTGCAAAACAAAACCCAGTCTTTTAAGGTAGGACCTTCTACATGGGAGGTGACATGCCTGAGAGATAATAAAGTAAAATGTTATCTACCCACTGAGTAATGGAGTCATTGGCTATCAGCATTACACAGAAACATTTTTGAATTGTACCAGTAAGAGTATCTCAACTTTAGGGAAAGAGAAAAATAAATTACTTGGCCTGCCATTAGTGAAGCTATAGCAATAGCAGCAGGGGAGAGGGTAAAGAATCCTAAAATAAAAGACAGATAAAAAGATAAAATCTAATTAATGGAGTTTGTAGATTGGAAAGCCTATCTGTAGTTCATTTAAACATGAATATCTAATGCAAGGCTAGGCAATCCCTTATAGCACTGACTTCTAGAAACCGTAAAAAAAGATCATGCTTTAGTCCTGCTATTACTTTACCTTGATGATAGGAGGTTAGAATATGAATGCAGTTTGAAAGATAGTACCATTTCTTTGATACATCAAAAAGCACTCTGCAGTAGACTACTACTTTAGTAGGACACTTATAGTCAAAGCTAGTATTTGACTATGCTCCTAATGTCATATTACAATGACAGAAGCTCAAGATATATCAATTTAATCTTAGTTCAAAAAAATCTTTTAGTTCTGCTATAGCAAAGTCAAAATGGACTTTTATAGTTTTTCAGCCTGAAATTGGACAACGAACAACTTTTATAGTAAAAATGAAATGCAGAATATGGTTGAAAGAGTAATCGTATTCAGAGTTAAAAAATAAAGCACTTGCTACTTATTTGGCACTAAAGTTTCCAAATAGGAAGCTATGCTAACAAGAATGAAATTACACAATTAAAAATCAACTCTTCTGACTAGTAAAAGATAGTGGCTCTGCATTTCTTGTTCACTTGTTTTATAACGTTTAAGGATAATGGTGTCTTTGAAATGACTCCTGATATACCCTGGTGAAAATGAGAACTAGGCCCACTTCTTAGATGTTAGGTTGAACAGTTTGGTATATGGCTCAGTATAATGCAAAAGAATTTTGAGTCATCTTGTAGTTTTTTAAACTTCATCAGTCTAATCTTTTGTGTTAAAAAAAAAAAGTGTTCATTTGTAGAATTACAACATGTGAAAATTTCTTACAAAGGATAGGTGTTACCAGCTACTGGTTTCACCAGACTGTAAAATGAATCCATGGAGTGAGTCATGCAGTTCAGTCATGATACCTGGCAGCTAATTTGTTACTCACAAAGAGATACGGAAGTGGTGTGTACACAAACTCATCACCAATAAAATGTTTAACAGGTTTGCCCAACTTTAAAAAATTTCCAAGTCTAGATATAATCTAACTCAGGATTCAATTATGTAATTTAAATGACTGGCCTTAGAGATCAAAAAGTACATACCATAGATAATGTAGGTTATTCTTTCCGTAGATGTGTATAGCCTTTTCTAAGTAGCATTGTAACTGTATGCAAAGACAAAAGGTATGAAATCTCTAACTGCAGAAAGCAGGGGTTTTTTCTGTCAAACACTGCACTTGGAGACTTCCAGTTGCTCATTTCTTACTGTATTTGCTATGTTTGATTGGGAACCCTCATCCCAGGAAGAAAACTGCCTTCCAGCTTCCTCCTTCTCAGATCTATTGGGATCCCTTAACGGTGGCAACAGTGACCAAAAAAAAACCCCAAGCCCCAGCTATTCACAAGTCTGTATAACTTCTCATTTTTCCTTTCCTGCCATGGCTGCAATAATGAAATTCTGTAGAGTATTGTGGAAGTAAACTATCCAACCCTTTGGTTTGCTTAAGAGGTAGTTTGTGGTCGGGTACCAAACAGACGTGTCGAATTACCTAACTTTAATTTCAAGTAATTGGTGAACAGAATTACCCTTGGGGTTGAGGGAATTATAAACAATGCAGCTCCTGGTCCTTTTCTCCCCTCTGGATAGAGCCAAGTGGAAATTGCTGCTAGTGGGTATGTAACAGCTGCTCGTGACAGTCTGAGAAGGTGGATATTTGCAAATAATACAGTTCACTTGACCCTTGCCGCTTGGCAATGAAAGAAAAATTATATGAAGTACTTTCTTGGGCTTTTTGGTAAGCACTATCCTTTCCTGTGATTTCTGCAATGAACATTTAAATGTTGGTAATAATTTAAAACAATTTCTTTTGAATAAGTTTTAATATGCACAGAATTAGCCTAATAAAAAGGACAGTTCAGACTTGAGCTCAAATGCTGCTCTTTAGCTAATGTTATGTCTGCAAAAGAAACATAAGACATATTGACTGGGCAGAAAAAGAAGGAATAGTATGTCTGATATTCCCTGTATGCATTTTGTTGATCCTAATTGTTCTGAAGGGGTGATGCGGAATTCATGTTTTTTTTCACTTCCCACAAGACTTTCTGAGAACACACAGCCCCAGTGAAGCTCTATTTCTGTTGTCAAATTCAAAGGGCCTGATTCTCATATCACTTTACTGTGTATTTCCTTGACTTGAATGGGTTTAATTTTGTTTTGTGTAGGAAATGTCAACACAGTCTCTTCACGATATTCTATTCTGGACTCTCCAAATCAAGAAGTGAGGATAATTTAAATCAGTTTGAGATAAATACCTGAGCTCAAGTGGTCCCTTTCAGGCTTGATTGGCATTAAGTAGGAACACAGCAGGTCTGTCAAATCCTTTCCTAATATAAACTAGTCAGATTACTTTGGATATCTCCATCCCTACACTTCATGCATTGCTCCGTTTCCTCTGTGGCTCTGATCACTGCTGAGACTGATGGGATTTTGTTGCTTTTAAACCAAACTGAACATCCACTGGGCCACCTGTCCCCTCAAGGAACTTTATGAAACAGTCTCCTGACCACAAAACTAACCACCACTTGCTGAGAGTCAGGCGCAGAAGCAGAAGCAGAGGAATGATGACCATGCAATTTTACAAGTCAAGGTGTAGAAAGCTGGCGTATCTGTATTGGTATTGCTTTAACACTTAACCACATGCATATGCTGTATTCAAACCCTCAAACTGAAAACCTTGAAAAAACACTGTGCAGACATACAAGCCAAAGCTTGATAATTAACAAGTCAGCCAGCACCAGTTAGAGCGTTGTGACTATCAGGCCACACAGCCGATGGTAAAACACAATAGGGCTGAGGGTCCCTGTGGTCTGATACTGCGCTCCTAAGGAGGAGAGAAGAAGTGACATAGTCCCTTGTATGTGAGTTAAGAAAGGCTCTCAGCATATTAGCATGTTATTGACAAAGGTGTGAGTTGACCAGAACTTGTAGACCCTGGATTTTGTGGAACAGCTAACTATGACGGTACTCAAAAGAAAAAAAAATACTTTTAGGAAGAGCACAGTGTTCAATAGACTCTGCTTACTGTTACTGTGTGTTTTAGATGGTGAATTGCTATTGTTTGTAAGATGAAACAAACTACTGGGGGAAAAAGAGGGTTTTATTTTTATGTTCTATATCTCTTTTCAAGGCTATTGTTAACGGATGGAGGCAACCAAGAACCATACTGTGAGGTATTGTGTGGCTGTGCTGTAAAATAAAAATTGAATTTGAATTCTTGTAATACAAGAGATGAAAGGCATTACTGTGTTGATTTCTACATCAACTCCCGTAGTAATGAACAGTGGCAGTCCAGACCCACTCACCAAACAAAGAATTGTGTTTGCATGATGAAGTGCTTCTTTCAAGAGAAAGAAAAATCAGATACAAGATTTTTTACTTTCTGATGCCACAGGACATTCGGTGTTTTACTAGTTCAACAGGTTTTACACTCAGCTGCTTGTCAGGGCCTGTACATTGCCTCCATTTTGTTTGGTGTTTATAATTTAACCTGGGATTGGTCTCTTTTATTTGCAAATGGTTTCTGCCTTCTTCAGTTTAGAATACTATCTATAATTGTGTGTCTGTGAGTGTGTGCGCTAATGCTTTATTTCCCCATAGAATTATACCTTGCAAGCACAGAACTGTTTGTCCATAAGGACAATGATGTTTGTGGGGTTTTTATGGGGATATCTCTAAGGAAAGCCAAAACTACACCATGGTCAGTTTCTATGGGTTTCAGAATGCATGTGAGAGGCCAGAATTCAAACCTTAGGCTTGCACTTACTGTTTTATTCCAGTTGAGATTAACGGCAGATAGAGGTTTGGCCCCAGGTGTTTAAAGCCTTTCCTTCCTTTTTAACTACAGCTTGCCTTATCGGCCCCAAACTGTTTCAAGCTCATCAGCTTTTAAGTGTGGGAAACTGAGTGAGCAACTGACTGAAGCCGTGCCTGTTTATGGGAAGCTGCTACTGCTGCTTTGAATGTCTGTCCATTCTTCTTGCACCTCAGCCCCACTTCCTTCTTGCAATACCTGTCAAGAGCACGTGTTCACCAGCAAGGTTACCCGACCTTTAGTGCACAAAAACTGCTTGGTAGATGCATGACAGCATTTGAGTTGAAGTGCCTGGGCTTTGACATTTCTTTCCCAGCTGCTAAAAGCTCTCTTTGGGGCCTTCATTTATTTGATTTGTTCCTTTATTTATTTATTACTGAGCTGTCTATGAGCAACTGGAGGAGACAAATCTCATTCAATGAGACTTTTCAAACTTTTAGAAAGTTATGAGGCAGGAGGTTCTGCAAATTGAAGTCTTTCCTTTTTATTTTTGTTCTAATTTATTTCTCATTTAATATTTAATGGTAAAAATTCTCCCCTATAAAGTCATAGTTCCAGTGGCATGTTTGCTCCAAGCACTAATTCATTTATGTTTGCAGTATAGCGTCAGACTAAATGGAGGATTTTCAGTTTTCTCTGTTATTTCTTCCATTTTCTTGATAATACTGAAGGAACTTCACTAGCATGCTTTGGTCCTTCTTTTCATACTCCCTGCACTGATAGAATCAAGCACCTTAAAAATGTGTAAGGCTTCTGAAACATAGGCTGGTTTAAAAAAGATAAGTTTCTTTATTTACAGTGTTGTTTTTTATAGATTTTAGAGTTTATTTTCACCCAACTTTCAAGTTTTATTTGTGCAATGCATGCTAGAAACATTTTATTTTATACTGAGAGATGAAATTCTTGTGAAATCATTTTAATCCAGTAGATATGAATGTAAAACAATTAAAAAATCACAATGAAATTCTGACAGCAGGTGTCTCCAGGTTAATAAGCAGAATTTTTCCATCAAGATACATTAAAAAAACAAAAGGACTATCCATTTTACAGTTTGTACAGCAGCTTGTTCCAATGCTTGATAACCCTTTCAATTAGGAAATTTCTCCTAATATTCAAAATAAACCTCCCCAGGTGCAACTTGAGGCCATTTCCTCTCATCCTATCACTTGTTACTTGGGAAAAAGAGACCGACACCCACCTCACTACAACCTCCTTTCAGGTAGTTGTAGAGAGTGATCAGGTCTCCCCTCGGCCTCCTTTTCTCCAGGCTAGACAACCCCAGTTCCCTCAGCCGCTCCTCATAAGAGTTTGCTCTAAACCCTTCACCAGCTTCATTGCTCTTCTTTGGATGAGCTCTGGCACCTCAATATCTTTGCTGTAGCAAGGGGCCCAAAACTGAACACGGTATTTGAGGTGCAGCCTCACCAGTGGCAAGTACAGCGGGATGCTCACTTCCCTGCTCCTGCTGGCCACAGTATTTCTGATACAAGCCAGGACGCTGTAGGCCTTCTTGGCCACCTGGGCACACTGCCAGCTCACATTCAGCCAGCTATCAGCCAGTACCCCCAGGTCCTTTTCTTCCAGGTGGCTTTCCAGCCACTCTTCCCCACGTCTGTAGGGTTGCACAGGGTTGTTGTGACCCAAGTGCACGACCGGGCACTTGGCCTTGTTGAACCTCATACCATTGGCCTCAGCCCATCAAACCAGCCTGTCCAGATCCCTCTGTCGAGCCTTCCTACCCTCAAGCAGATCAACACTCCTGCCCAGCTTGGTGTCATCTGCAAACTTACTGAGGGTGCACTTGCTCCCTTCATCCAGATCATTGATATAGGTATTAACTAGCCCCAGTACTGAGCCCTGGGGAGAACCACTTGTGACTGGATTTAAATCTGTTGACCACTACTCTTTGGCCCCAGCCATCCAGTCAGTTTTTTACCCAGCAAAGAGTATACCCATCCAAGCCATGATCAGCCAGTTTCTCCAGGAGAATGCTGTGGGAAACAGTGTCAAAGGTTTTACTGTAGTCTAGGTAAACAACATCCATAGGCTTTCCTTCATTCACTAAGCAGGTCACCTCATCATAGAAGGAGATCAAGTTACTCAAGCAGAACCTGCCTTTCATAAACCCATGCTGACTGTGCCTGGTCACCTGGTTATTCTGTATGTGCTGCATGATGGCACTCAAGATGATCTGCTCCATAACCTTCTCTGGCACCAAGGTCAGACTGACAGGCCTGTAGTTCCTTGGATCCATCTTCCAGCCCGTCTTGTAGATGAGTGTAATGTTTGCTAACCTCCAGTCAACTGGGACCTCCCTTTTAGCCAGGACTGCTGATAAATGATGGAAAGTGGCTTGGGGAGCACTTTGGCCAGCTGCCTCAGTACCATTGGGTGGATCCCATCTGGCACTATAGACTTCTGTGTGTCTAAGTGGTGTAGCAGGTCACTAACCATTTCCCCTGGGATTATGGGGTCTTCATTCTGCTCCCCAGCCCTGTCTTCAGGCTCAGGGGGCTGGGTATCTGGACAAAACCTGGTTTTACTATTAAAGTCTGAGGCAAAGAAGGCATTAAGGACCTCAGCTTTTTGCTCATCCTTTATTACTATATTTCCCCCCCACATCCCATAAAGGATGAAGATTCTCCTTAGTCCTTCTTTTGTTGCTAATGTATTTATAGAAACATTTTTTTGTTGCCTTTTATGGCAGTAGCCAGATTAAGTTCTAGCTGGGCTTTGGCCCTTCTAGTTTTCTCCCTGCATAAACTCACAACATCCTTGTAGTTCTCCCTAGTTGCCTGCCCCTTCTTCCAAAGTTCATAAACTCTCCTTTTTATCCTGAGTTCCAGCCAAAGCTCTCTGTTCAGCCAGGCCAGTCACCCTGGACCAGGAGAGGTTCAGGGAGGTAATAACCTACTAAAGCATCCACAGTAGTGTTTTTAGTTTGCCACCACTGGTGGAGGTGTTCATGTAGTGTAAACATGAATGTGTGACCCACTGACTAATGCAGGACACGAGGAGTAATGAAGAGAATAGGTTTAATAGCACAGTATAGCACAGTATCTTTTTCTGCTCTTTGAGTCAGGAAGACAGCATTATGACTTTGTTAAGCCATGATTAGTCATGTACATTTTAGAAAAGTTTTTTTTTTCTTTGGTAAGGACCTTTTCTAACTACCAGAGAACACAAACTCTGCTCTGCCTTAGGAATGTTTAATGTTCCACCTTGGAAAGCAAATTGAAGAAGAGCTCCAAAGATGTAAAAAATCACATTGGATAACAACAAAGAAACATACAATAAAGCCAGGGCATGAAGAAAGATAGCAACACAGAAATATTGAGACTCACGTGATGCCAAATTACCATCCACTTTCCTGTGTCCGTTCAACCAGAGACCCATTATCGTGGCTTTTCATGGAAAGGAACTGAATTAATGTATATACAACTCAACCCTCTGAAATACTGTGGTTGAAACAAATATGACTAGGCAGGTAGAGGGTGCAGTCAGCAAGCTGAAGCGTCAAAAAAAATTAAGAAGCTAAAAAAAAAAAAGCTTGACATATCACTAAAGAGTGAGAAACTTTCTACATTATAGCAATTCTCTGCACATGGAAACCTCACCTTCAACGATCTTTATAGTCTATATGGTGTATATTATTTACATCTGATCATTCAGTTTAGTAAAACAAAAAAGCACCATCTGCCCAACCGCACTTTCCTTCCAGGAAATTGAAATGAGAACGGATGTTGTCTTTCGTGCTTATTTTCATTCTTTTTCATGTTTAACTCTTAGTACAGTCGATAGATGCTCAAAAAGAAATGTAAACCAACATATTCCTTAGCCACTTTCTCCCAGTGCACACAGCAAAGGAAAAAAAAAGAAAAAAAAAAAAGACAGGCATAGAAACATCAAAAAAATCCAATGTGAAATAGATTTCCATGCACAATTATCACAATTAGAACACAGGGACACTGATTGCCTATGTTCCTTGGCAGCTGTTTTTTCCTATAAGGCATAGAGTCAAGCAGATAGAAAACAACAGCGCAGGAGAATAGTCAATTAATCAGGGAGTTATCAGTCCTTAGAACAAGATACATGCTCTACCTTTGAGATTTCTGAAGTGTTAGAGGCAACAGAAAGCCCCATCTTCCCTTCCATCCCCCAAATAAGCAAGGTTGTGTGCTTATGTATTTAAGCATATATATCAAAAAGGTGAAGAAGAAAGGCTTCCAGTTATGTTTTGATGTATAGGCATGGCAGTATGGTTACATAGACAGTTGTTGTGGTAGCTAGAATTTTTACTGCAGTTCTCACAAAATCCTTCAACATCTGCCTGTCCTTTTTTTTTTTTTTAATGTTATTATTCCTTGTATAGTTAAAATTAAGCAGCAATGTGCCTATCAGGCATAAATAGTCAGGCTGCAGTAATATTCTCCAGGGAATGCTTGTTCTTCCCATACTCATTTTACAGAAAGTGTCTGTATATATGCAGTTTAATCCTCATGTTTGTCTGATCATCTGAGAGTGTCTATGAAGTGAGGAGGAAGGATGATGAATTGCCTCTATGCTCCTCACCACCCTGGGGTAGCCAGAGACTGTTTTTGGCACCCAGTTTAAATAAGGATAGCCACAGATCTGCCCAAACCTACGCAATAACTACAGCAGCTTACTCACAATGAGCTGCTCAACTGATTCACTAGCTGTCATGCTTTGTCTTTAATTGAGCCTCCCCTCATGTTGGACATGATCACGGAATGTTGAAATTTCCACCTCTACAGCCTATGTATTAAGTACACCTCCTAGTGGCTGTGGACCAGGAAGCCAGAAATGGCTCAAAAACCAGCACAGAGCAGGTACTGAGTGAATGACAGCTGTGAAACAATGAACATCTCCTTCCCCTCCACCTTTGGGATTGTCCACTTTTTCCTTGGCAGAAATGTTAACACATGATAGATAGTTAAAGTCCAAGTTACCATTCACAGTGTTTTCAGGGATTGGTTTCAACACTGAAAATGACCAACTACTAATTTTGGGTTTTCAGGAAAATTCTAATTGCAATCCCAAAACCCCCAAATTTGCACCAAACTCAAAAATTGCACCAGACCCAAAAATTTCTTCTGGTAGCAGGAGAAGAGGACATTTTTGAGAACATGGTCTGATAGGTAGTGTGGCCTGAGAAAGTTTGTTTTCATGGCCTGCTTTGTCACAGCCATCCTATATGACCCCAGACATTCCCTTGAGGATTTTTTGCCCAAATGATGTGACACAGGTCTTGAAGAAATACCTCAGCAAACCAAAAATCAAAATATATTAGCACAGAAACAAACCCATACATCTCATCCTTACTGCTCATAATACCCATGCCAGATATATACTCATGCCTCAGTCTCTCAGGCCCAAATCCTAAAAAGTATTTGAAAAAAATTAGGTGCCTAAGTACTTTTCAGACATAGGCTTCTAGGCCTTCATTTCCCATGTCTGAGATACAGATAATAGATGCTCTTCCTTACCCAGATGGCCTAAGGATATTCATTAATCACATTAAGATTGTGAGGTGCTCAGCTACTATAAATAGCGGAGTTGTATGAGCTCCAAGATGGTGGTTACCTAGGAGATATATGGATCAACACATCCCTACTTTGCTCTGCTGTTCCCTGGGGATGGCATGGCCATGGTTTTTACTCATCAGCACCTCCAGGTTTTACTGCTGCTCTGGCCAGCGCCAAAACCACAAGTAGAACATGGCTACAGAAGAGGTAAAAGCTGTGTCTTCTAATTTGCTGACTTTTCCCCTCCTGCCTTCTCCATCAATGTAATAAGTCTCAACTCTCTGCATTATCAATTAACAGGCTTTAAAATGCCCTTTTGGAAATTTTAACATTTTTATTTTTAATTAGAGTAGTGCAAAGCAAAAAGCCTGCAAAGCTACCTGCTTCTTATGCTGCTCTTCAACACAATAATAAACAACTCTTCTCATTTAAATCCATTTTATGTAAAAACAACAGTGAAGGCTGAGTGTTTTGCATGTTGAGAACCTTCTTGATAGAGAAAGAATGCAGCAGAGAAGAGCAGAGAATGGGACTGCCTGTCTAATCAGGATGTACCAGTGTACCGAGAATTGCTCAGCTCTATGGTATAGACCCTGAGCTGCTAACAGATATCCTTCTTTAGCTACAAGACTGTGCTTTTGGAGTAAAGAAGATCACAACTCCATCTGTACTGTTGCTGTGATGTACTGAGTGGGAGTTATGTACAGGACAGTGAGAACTGTGAAGTTCGAAAGTGGCCATGGATTTATTATAAAGAGAACTCTCGAGCTGTTTGGTTTGGTTTTTTTTTTTGAAAGCTTATCTTGAATGAAGCTTTTCAAGTTTTTGATGTGCTCAGTTAACTCTCTGAAAAATTGTTTTCCATTTTCACCACCTTTTTACTTTTAGATGCTAAGCAGAATCCCAAGAGCAAACATACCATGAAATGTGGCTTGTTTTGGTGATGCTTCTGACTAGAAGGGGAAAAAATCTGGTAAGAAAGACTAATGATATGAGATTTATATGCCAGTATCCCAAACTTAGTTGGTACCTTTGCTCATTCTAACCCTGAACTCTTCCTTTTGAAGGTTGACTAGCACTGATCCTAAAAGCAAGGACAGATCATGAAGAAATTCATAGAGAGGGTCTGAGACTCAGCTGAATTTTATGGGTTCCTAATGGAGAGATTCAGAGGTTGAAAGCCATTCTGAATGTTGATACGGATGTGGATCTGGTTCCAATGTGATCTGCAGATTCTTCTGGAAGAATGTAAGAAAGCACATCTGGGCCACACCAGCAACCTGTCCAGCCCAGTGCTCTGTCCCCAGGCACAGCAATTGCACTGCTGTTTAGGGAAATCCCACAAACCTGGCTGCATTCTGCAATCCAGTCCCATCCACAATGATTGGATTAGGGCTATTAGAGGGTACACCTTCACTTAATCCTTTTAGCATCCATTTATGGACCTCTGGTCCATGAAAAAAACAGCCAGATTTAAAGCCCCTTAAAAAATGAAGTCCTCTAGGGGAAACACTGACAAGCTTCTTTAGTCTGTTAGCACTGTTGGGTGCTGCTTTAATAAAGGAACTCCAGTTGCACTGTGGAGCAAGAGCAATGCATGACTGCGATATCACTGTCATGTGAATGAGCTGTCCCAGTACTGCAGAGTCTGCTCTTTACTGTACGCAGAGACACATCAATACTGAATATAGTGTGTTAGCAAAACAGAATGGAAATCTTTTAGGTGAAGAATGGCTTCACTGATTGCTTTGCTCTACCAGAATGGGGTGTGTTTTCAGGCATTCTGATAAATGTGTGCTATTTTTCAGCCATTCAGTGTGAAGTGCTCTAGGTTTCATATAAACTTTTATTGCTCACCACAGGCATGGAAGGATTGATTACATTGTTTGGGGATTTCCTAACTTCTGAGACTGCCTCTTTAGCCAGCCTTAATACAGTGTAAGGCGGGAACAAAATGCTACAGTGCTACTCAGTACCCTGCTTTCTACCTTTGCATTTTTAGGGTCAGCCCATCTGTTTTGGAAAAGGGTAGCCAACAGTCAGCCTCATCTACACACCTTCTGAATATCTCTGACATCTGAGGGCAGCTGGATTGTTAGTGATGAATATGATGGTGTCCTGCTGCAACTACGGGGAATAAGGGACAGAATTTAAGGTTTATTTCATGTTACTACTTATGCTTTTGTCTATCTGTGATCGTTGCTGAAAAGAAAGCAAAAGTCTGACCTTGGAATTGGAGTGCTATTAGTGTCTGAAGTATGCAAGCAAATTTTGGTGAATCTATGCTAGGAATGTCCTTAATGTAGAGCGGGTCAAGAACAGATGATAAATTTTCTGAGGCAAGCTGCTTAACATGCTTGGGTGGGGGCTTGGCTGAGTGGGGCAAATTTATGTTGAGCCCTAATGATTAACTTTTAGTGACTCTGTAAAATACCTTAGGGTTTCTGAACCAGTTACCAGAGATATCACTAGTCTCCAATTCTGACTTAATGAAGTAGTCTGCTTTCACCCATTCCTGAGTAGGCCTTTCGCATTTTCAGACCTCAGGCTTACTAGAACACCTTTTTACCAATTTTCAGATCACATATTGAGCTGGGCATTTTGGTTTTCTGTATATTAATTTTTACTTTATCTGTAAGGACAAATATAAAATTTAAGCTGCCATTGTGATCTAAATTTCTTGTAATTTTTACCAGGACTGGTTATAGACCTCAGAAAGCCACTGACCTGGATTTCAACTACATTACAACTTGAATCTACTCAAATTGTACTGTAGTTTCATGCAGAATTCTTGTCACCAGTATTTGATAGCTATGTGGTGCCTTATTCTATTCTTGATTGCTGGGCAAATGTCAGGAATATCTCCCTTAAAATGCATGTTGCTCTTATCAGTAAAATTCTAGTAAAAGGAGACTGGCGCCCTAGGCATTATGAACAATACAGGCTTTCAATAAATAAATAATTCAATTCAATTACAACAAATGTCTGCCCTGATGTACCATAGTTTCTAATTTCTTTAATAAGCATTCTTGGGAGGTGTTTATGGGAAGTGATCCTCAATGAAACCTTCAAGGAAGGTTCTGTAAGAAAGTAGAAGTTGTGGTGCCACCTTCCTTTCTTGCTGAGAGAGAGCGGTGTAAAGCTTGAAGAGAACTCCAGCTCAGAATAAGCCTGCAGAGTTCATGTTGTATATGGAAATGTAGGCTTGGACTACAGGTACATATGGCACTCTCCTTCTTGGAAAGGCTCTGCTCAAAAAGATACAGTGGACAAAGAAAGAGATAAGGAGCTAGGGAATGATGTAAATCCTGTGCTACTGTGTCTACCGGTGGCCTTAGCCATGTGCAAAAATGTAGGTGCACTGAAGTTACTCGTAGCAGCCTCGGCTAGCTCTGTGCATTCCCAGACTCCCGTCAGAGAAGCTACAGATGCAGACACAGCCCAGTAGACAGCAACACACCGAGCCAACTGGCTCTGCAACTGTCTATTTAAGTCCCTGAGCCTAATGTTTCCTCTGGAGGTTTAGAGACAGCCTCTGTGCACAGACATGGGGATGGAGTTTATGCTGTCTACTGGCCTGGGAACAGGATTTTCCTCACACATTCCTGGCATCTTTATCACCTTCAAACCAAATCCTATACCCCTAACTCAATCCAAAAAGCAGGGGGAGAATGTGACTCAACAGACTTGCATTAAAAACCCCTGGGGGAGGTTCACCATTCTGTTTTTCTGCCTGAATAGATATGTAGGAGGGTAATAATGTGTTGAAAAGTGAGAACGTTTAGGGACAGAATCTTCCCAAGAGTGAGTGCTCACACTGCCTACCAAAGCAGCTTGAAGGCAGAATCTGGCCCTTAAATATTGTCAGACTGGGCAAACAAAAACTGTTTAGCTCAAACAGCCTCCATTTTTCCTGCTCAGAAAGTGCTCAGCCTAAGATGTCAATTTTTGAAAGTAAAACCTGGGTGAATGATCGGATCCTTACCCTCCCTTCCCTTTGAGGAGAGATTTATGGTCTTGCTTGAAACCAGCCATGAACTCAAAATGAGATTCACATGATGCAGACTAGACCTGGGCTGAAGCCTCAAAACTCAGATCTGGATCTAGATTTCAAATGGTGAGACTGGGGATGGGGTAACAACCCTCTTAATCCAAACCCACATAAATCCATATGTCTCCCAATTTTTGTTCAAATACACCACATTGATTTCAGCTTATAGAAATTCCTTTGGGCATTTCTCATGAAAGATTAATTTAACCTTGTCCCATTGCTATTTATTCATCACACACTATCTCACACAGGTGTGTGATCCTCTCTACAGAAAGTCTTCACAAAACCCTAAAGGAAGTAGTTCATCTGTACAATGTGCACTGTGCTACATCTAGCAAAAGGGGAAAAAGAGAAAGAAAGAAAGACAGCAGAGATGCAGAGAAACCAGTGCTATTTCTTGCCATAGAAAAGGTTGCCAAGTACTTTTCATTTACACAGACGACTTAATGATGATTGTATGATATTTAAAATTATTGCCACCCACCAGAGATGCATTAAAACTTTTATCAATATGTCTGTTTTACTATCTATTTGACTGTAAAAATACAAAGATCATTGGGAAAAAAATAGCTTGTTGCCAGTCACCAAAACCCAACTCTGTGACCTTTCTAGATTAAAAGAAAAAAAAAAAAAAAAGAAAGCAACAACCCCCCTTCTACCCTTTCTAGTATCAACATGATTTAAATTTACATGAACAAATAAGCTCTTTCACACAATGGAAACAAGTAATAAACTAGGACGAGAACTGTGACCAGCCTGGGACCTCTTAAAGACCCCTCTGGACCTGGCACGAGCCTGCTTTTTCTATCTCAGGGACAACCCCCCACACTGGTCTAATTACCTTTTTAAATTCATATCTAGAACCACAGGCTGCCTCATGGGATTAAGCACAGTATGATTTGCAAATTGAAAATAAGATAGCTGTTAGGAATATATACTTGCCTCTATGATTACAGCAACAAACAATGGTAAAACATTAATTTACATCTATTATAATGGTGAAACAAAGCCCAGGATTTTCTTTGTGTTATGGGCAAGAGATAAATTTGCAAAGGTGAGATTCTAAAAGGTGTAGATTCTAATGAGGGAGATTCTTTTGCAGAGCAGGTAACTGGCAGGATGACATCAACTCAAAGTTATGCGGATTCAGTATATCATTAAATTTATTTATCATAAAATGGATTGAGGGTTTTTTTAAATAGTAAAACTATTCATAGGGATACAAAGTTTATATATATCTGTGGGGTGAAAGGCATTTGTGTGGGGTGAAACAGTGCAGAGTGGTTGCAACTGCAATCCAGTCATGCCTTGGTCTAGGATTTTTAAAGGTGTTTTATCTGGTAGAAATGAATACAGCATTTACAAATTGAAAATAACTCTGTAAACTCAGATAAGATTGTCTTGGTAATATTTTACCAAGGAAGCAGCTCACCACTGCTTACTTTCAATTAGCCATCTAAATCATAGCCTATACAAAAAACAATCCCTGCTGCCTTGCAATAGAAAAAAAAGAAAGTTAGACTAGTTCCTAAGAGTTTTGATTCATGTTCCTGAATATGGAAGATCTGTAATCTTCTCCTTGGAGTCTATAGTCTAATGTAACTGCTTGAAAATACTTTCCTTCTGCTGCTGGCAAAGATATTTTTTTTTCTGAAATGAATGGTGATTCATTATAGATAACCCTTCCCGATTAATTTTGTTTTGACTTTAACTTCAGAATAAGAATATAAGCAGTAGCTTCTCCCCAGATAGTAACTAAGCTGTTATTTTTGGACCATATTGTAGTCGATGTTGAGGGAAGCCTAAATTTAGAAGAAAGAGAAAAAAAAGTTGATTGTCATCAAAAGTTTTAGCTGTAAGATAAAAAGTGGCATTTTATTATTATTACTTGTCTGTGATGAATAATAAATAAGCAAGTTCCTTGGAATCAATATTCAACTTCACTGGCTTCTGTCTACTAAATCCACAGTACTAACACTCTTGGAGGGCTGATTGGTGAAGCTGAAGAAGTTTAATTTGTGTCTACACATTTCCACCGATCCACAGGTAATATGCTGGTAAACTTGAGGAGACCAAGTATGATGCCCTAGGAGGCCTTGCTATGACAGTGACTTTGTGAGGGTCCGATGATGCATGAGAATGAGAATTTTTACAATTTCAGTGATGTGAAAAGATAGTTAAGAGCCTGAAAAATAGACATAGCTATTGTAAATCACTGTATGTAGCATTTTTTTCGGCAGCTAAGTCTTGCTCATGACTTTGTAAATCAGTTTCCCTTCCTTCTCTCTGCCTGTTTTTTGACTAAGGTTTTGTTTATTTTTGCCCAGTTCTTCATTTCCTGTTGTGGGCTTTTTCTCATTTCTGTTGAGAAGCATTTGACCTGATGTTACTGGCTGAATACTGACTTGAACCTGCTGCCTGCTGTGGTTTTTTTATTTGTTTTGTTGTTTTTTTTTAAGACGGGGAGAATGTCCAGACCGTCTGATATGTCTGAGTTACCTGCAAAGATCCACCAGCTTCACCAACAAGGAGGAATTTTCTTTCAAAGAAATATGAAAATTAAAAATTAACTGTGTGCCATTACACAATATTTATAACATAGTGTATATAAAGGCTTTTGGAAAGCTGGATGCTATCAAATACACCTGAATGATTTTACTTGCCTTCATAAAAGGATGAACAGTGCATGCACCTCCCTGAAAGCTGTTAGCCCCAGGCAGGAAAGGAGTTTTTTCGCTCTTCATCATTCTCTTCTGTTTAATAGTGATTTACTACTAGCTAAGCACATGCCCAGTGTTTTAAAGCTGGTGGAGAGTCCCAGTGAAGTCAAGGGGCTTGATGTAAACTGGGATTATTCCATGATGAAAAGTCAGGTTGATGTTTCACTGTCTTGTTGAAGAAAAATCTAATTATTGAAGTATAATTTGATGAGCAATTTAGTCACTTAGGGCAAGGATGTTCCTACCTTTCTTTTCTATGTTTAAAGGCAACTCTTTTTTTTGCAGTATTTTATTTTTTACCTAAAAGATTCACAATTTACAGTAATGAACTGGAAATTTAAATACAAATAGATTTTACATAAATCTTCAGACATGACTGAAAAAGAAGCCAAAGTCCACAAAACCATAAATTCTATTCCATCTGTGGATTCCCTAGAATTTTGGCCTACCTGCATCATTTTGTTCCATGCCTTCACTGAAGCTCCATCTACAGCTGCAGGTGAACCCATTGCTAAGTGTACGTTAGTAGTTTCTCCTCCTACAAAGAAGCTGGAAACATCTGAAATATTGCTGTGAATGCTACCTGCAGTACACCTTGCAAAGTTTTACTCTCTAGCTGTGGTTACTTTCAGCCACAGTCATTGATCACAACCAGCATCAGTAAAGGGTCAGGTATGTGATGCAGGCAGGCTTCATCTGATCCTAACACATACAAACTGCTGCTTGCTCACTCTATTGCTTGCATAGTGCACAGGAGCATTTTATAAAATCAGACACAGGCAGGGGGAGCACCTATAAAAATGCAGTAACAATTTATTTTATAAAGAACTTTTGTAAGTCTCATGAAAAACAGCAGCCCATGAGCTTCTATAAATATTACACTGCAGATGTTTGGAAAACAACTGTTCACTTGTAGGATACACAGAGCTAATTCCTGAAGAAAAGTTGGTTAACAAGTGGGAGGAACTAGGGCTGATGAGTTGACCTAGGCTATTGCATTGGTAATATTTTTACTTATTCACTGATCTGATTTCAGCTGTCCTTTTTCTGTCTTTTTTTCTGTTTTTTTTTTTATTTTTGAAAGAACAGGTATTCACATTGCAGTGAACTAGAAGTGGAATATGCCAATACATATGCCATAAGCTGAGCTATAGCACAGCTATCCAGCTGTGATGTTCCCTGTACCTGAGCAACGTCTCAACAAAATCCCGTGTGTGTGTCTGTGTATGTATATGTATATATATGGACAGATTTGTACCAACTCTGCATTGTTACACTTGACTTACTCTTTTTTTTAATTATGTAAAAAAATCACATTAAGCTGAATCTAATTACTGCAATGTATATTAGAAGCAGGGCACCATCAAAATTTTATTTAAATTAATCAGGTTTTGATTTAAGATATTAAATTCAAATTAATCATGTAAAAATGGAAATGATCCTTGACGTGCTTCCAGCTGTGACTTCAGTCTGTTTTCTCGTGTGAGTCACTTTCGGGATGTCTTGGGGGGAACATTACGAAAATTCACGCCGGTGCTATTTCAATTAGAGTTATTTAGCAGGACAGATGTAAAGAATACGGTATAATTAAGAAGGAGCTGATGACATGGCTACAGATTTTCAGGATCAAAAAAAAAACTGTTAGTGAAAATTGACTACTGGTCATGTAGTCCAAGTTCAAATATGCTGGGGTTAAGCACTCATTAATGATGGAATAAGGTCTTTAGATAGACCGTTGGACTCTTTCTCTGGAGCAATCTGCAGAATTCTGCCCTGGAAATAACTTTGAAG
>JANZLQ010000041.1:7757541-7774430 GCA_026212715.1 Elanus axillaris | reverse complement strand
AAGCAGATGATACCTGATAATATAATTTTAAGATTCTTAAAATAATTTTCCTCCCCCTGGTGCCTAATCTTTTCTGGCCAGCTAACTTCAAAGGCCTTCAGAAAAACCTGGAAGTGGCATATAAATGCCCATGTAAGAGGACATACACACAGACATATGTATATGCATACACTCAAAGCATTGTTAAACTCATGATGAATATGAGCTGCCAGGAGTACTGTAATTTCTTCTAGGGCTGTTTGAGCAAAATTAGAGTCTGTGCTACCTGCACACTTCCTGACTGAAACCAATAAAGAGGATGGGGGCTTTCCCACACAGGGGCCTGACAGTATTTATTTATAACTCTTTATACCATCAGTATTTCCACTGTGAAAAGCGTTCAGCACATTGTTTCTTCATTCAAGAGCAGGGTGACACAAGCATTTTTTTCATATGTGCCGCAATGCTACGTAGCATAAACTTAGGAAGTTATTTTACAAATTCCTTTACCTGAAATTAAATCTCCCAGGTAAAGCTCTCAGATTTTCCAACATGAAAAAAAGATCAGACAGGCTACAATCCATTCCTTCTTGTACTCAAAGATCTCCTGAAAATATGTGTATTTAAACATGCTTCTTATAGTTGCTATCCAGGGCTCTCAGTATCTGTTCCTTTCCTACTGAGTAATAGTAAAAGCCAAGTTAAATTTAAAAAATGCACAGTACATACTGTACACCCATAATTATGGATTAAATATTGATCTCCATGGTGTTTTTTCCATGGTGCTTTTTCCATATCTCTTGCAATCTTTCTCTTCCTTCAGTCATGTCCCATTGTCACTTCCCTCTCCAAAGCAGCATACAACTGAAAATATTTTCTGCAATGAGGAATATTGGTTTTAACTAAAAAAAACAAAAGATAGTGGATGACAATAAAATAATTTAAATATCTAGCTCTGTATATCTGGCAATATTTTTCAGGAGTGGATCTTAGAACTCGTAGAAGCTTTATTTGCTTCTTCAGGGATGCCATACACTTCAGCAAGGAGCCGTACCTAAAGGAGGAGCAATGCACCAGACCAAGCATGCCTGGCTATCCATAGTGGATGGAAAGTAAATAGTATATTACCTTGCCACACCTTACCTTTTATGCAGATTTCAAGGCAGGAAACTGTCTGAAAAACACATATATAGTGAGCATAAACTTTTTTGTTATTGTGGTAGTTGATCATGTTGTTGTTACAGTTGGAGGAATAATATAATTCATTGATGGTTTCTGCTTCCCACTCATAAGATATAAACCTACATAATGATTGTTTTTAATAGTAATTAAAGATATTTTTAAAACAAACTGTGTGGGAGTTTAACATAATAATGGTTTCAGTTTTTCAGGAAACACTTTTTGGAGAAGTGTATGACTCTTTAAATGTCAAAAATGGCTCCTCATAAGACACATGAATGTAGTAAGTACTTTCTGAGAAAGGATGTGATAAAAATATGCTCAATTTATGCATTTGTCCTTTTAAAATTTACTTTTTCTTTTGGCATAACAGCTGGAAAGAACAATTTTTTTTTCCATGGGCTAGGCTGTTGCTTGGATGACTGACATGCATTTTCCCATGAGAGATGCACAGGTTCATCTCCCATATGGCTTTTTTTCCCCTTCTGTTTCCACCTCCTCTCCTCCAGGACCAGAGTATATTGATAACGAACCATAGCTTTCCACTGATACAACTCCATACACATCTAAGACTTCACCAAACACAACAGTGCTTTGTGTGAAGTACAGATTAGCCTAAAGATGTTTGTTCACCTCTTTCTCAATCCTTCATCTAGGCCTGCGTGGGTGGGTTCCAGTAACCACAAGGACCCATTTGTAGTGTGAAGACGCAAGGAGTTCAGGCTGGCTTCCCTGGTCAATTAGGAACTGGTGTTGATCATCTCAGGAGGGAAAGCTCAGATTCCTGTCAAGTCCCTGCAGGGCAGACAGTTGGAAAGGGGAGTACAGAGGTGGGATGAGAGGAGCACAGGAGGAGTCCTCAGGGCAGTGGACTCTCACTCCTTACCAGGGGAACTTGGCCTTGTCCACATGGTAAACATCATATCTTCATTGATGATGCTGCAGTCACTGAGCCATTAAACCCCTGGCATTTGTCAGTGAGGTATTATGAGCTTCCAGCATAGAGGGGAGGGATAAGACCCCAAATTGTGGGGAAGTTGTATTTTAATGAAGTAGGGGTTCAAACACTGGAGTGGGACTTCATCTGACGATGCTCAGTCCGTGGATCTTTCATGTATTCTGGTGCTACACCATAGCATTTGCACAACATTTCTCAGTTCCCTATATGTGGAATAATGGCCGTAGCAGGAATATGCCTTTCTTGTCTCTTTTCAGCCCGTCTAGACTGTAAACTCTTTGTGGCAGTGTAGGACTATGCATTTCTCAGTGCATTATGTACCAAGGCTCAGTTAAGCCTAGAGCCAGTAATGTATGCAAATAATATTGGTAATAAACACTATTATTTCTGTACCATCTCGAAATTATCATGACTCTAACATCCTTTTGGAACCTCTGGAAATATTTCACAGATGGGAACTTTCTAAATCAGACAGCAATTCAGTGGCTTATCCATGGCCTTGACACCAGTCCATGAGAGGGCATGGCTCAAATCTCTTCATTTCTGGTGTTCCCTCTTAATTTTGAAACAACCACTATCAAAATATTTTGGTTCAGTACATTTTTAGTTAATTTATTTGCCTTAGCCAAAATGTGCAAGCTGTTGGATATTTCTCATTGGTTTATAGCTACAGTGTGACAGATAATATATAATCTGTAAGGTGTCATGGGACTCTGGAACTGATATGAAGCTTGGTTAGTATATCAGAAAATTATATATGAAAGTTCTGACTTTTGCAGCTGGAGCTTTCATTCAGTGGATGTGTTGAGGTGTTTCTCTCCAGAGGGCATTGCCAGAGGCACTTGGGCTGACTCAGCAGGAAAATCTGGTATTTGTGGGAGAATTCTCTTGAGAAAAAAAGGTGCTGCAAAGGTGAAACCAATATCTTTACCAGTACTGCCTTTTTGGAGGTAATTTTGTGCAAGACAATAAGATTTGGCCCTTATAGTCTATGCTTTCATTCCTTCTAAGGCAAGAAAGAATCTACACATAATATCTTACAGAGCAGACATGCTAATTTTGAAAGAGATTTTCCAGGCAACTGAACATGTCCCATGGTTTCTGCCTGGGAGCTGAATGTTTGTGGCTAACTTTGGAAAAATCTTCTTTTAGGCTACTGAGAGATTAATATGCCTGTATAAATGCACATTTTAGTGGCCCTGCAAAGCTCCCCCTATTAACTGATTAAAGAAATTTTCAGAGGAAAGGTCCTCACTTACCAGCGGTGAACACACAGTATGCAGTGCCAATGGAAAAGCCTGGGTGTGTCAACAAAAAGAAAGTGGTGGGATAATTACACTGAAAGAAACACATTCAACACACCTTAGCCAGCTCTGTACAGAAAACTGACACAGCACAGTACCTAAACCACCCAAAATACTGAGCTTGACTGTTAATTACAAATCAGGTCCCTAATTCCAGGCCACTCTGCTCTAAGGAGCAATAAATATTGACACAGAGAAGTCAATGATGCAAGCCTTTCCACTGTGGATGGCTAAACAGGCAGTGTAGCCAATTTTCCAGGTTTCATCAGGAATCATGCCATCTTTGGTGTTGTTATTAACACCTACAGGATTAAAAGAAAAAAAAAACTTCTTTATTTTAACAATATGAGCATTTCTAGCTTTAGTGTTTGCCAAGAACAGTTTGAAAAAAAAGAAACTTGAAAGTTTCAGTAGGCTATTTTTTTTTAAAGCCAATATTTTAGATGGACTTTAAAAATACTGTGATCTCTAGACCAGCTTCAAAATCTTTGGGGAGCTGATTCTGGGGTTTTGAATTTTGATTGCTGACAATATTGGACATAAAATCTGAATGCAGTTCACATCCTTAGCTAGGGGAGTGAGTGAGGTACTAGATAAATATGAAATGGTATTTAGGTGCCTTAGATCTGCACCTAATTCCTGTAATTTATGATAAATATAAATTAATAAAAAATGTCAGAAGACCAAACATGCTACATTTCTGTGCACATGAAAAGTAAGAATCTTCAGATACTGTAGCCTATAGGATATTATTCCAACCCAGATGAAAGTAAAAAGCAAAATCAACTTAATTCTGGAATCTGCTTTTTCATGAATGCACTCAAACTACAATAGAATTGCACAAGATTTAGTTCTGGTACCAAGCTCCTTCAGACTGGAAGATTCCCAAAGTCTGCTCAATGTAACATTAGTACAGACAATAATTCAGATGAGTCTTTAACAGTTTCTTCTTGAGTTTTGATGTTACTTCAACTTTTTGGCCCTGATAGCAGGTAATTATGGAAACACTTTTAATTTCTCACTGTAGCAGGGAGAGGTATATGAAATTCATACTCTGCTAGGCAACTGTGACTGGGGGTTAGGCAATAATTTGGAGCTGAACAATGCATGTGGATCTTGGGAAAAATGAGATGTCCTCTAGACTGAAAACAGTGACATGGAAAAGGGTAGCTTGGCTAGGTGTATACAAACAGGTCCATGAAGACAGATAATTGTATCTGTGCAGAGAAGCTACCAGAGTCAGAGCTTCAATCCAAAAGCAGAAATCTGTATTAAATTGCCCTCTAGATCAAAAGTCACAAAGAATCTATTTATTTATCTTTAGAAGAATAGAAAAACCAGATTGGTCAGAGGAAGTTCTTGTCACTTTTCAGTGACAGACCATGGGATCTTTGATTTGTAAAAATCATCTTAGCATAGCTGAAATCCATGCTAACTGAGGCTCTGGTTCACTTTAAAGATAATAATTCCTTGTCAGCCTCAAATTAAATATTGCAAAGTCTTACCATTTTCCTGTGCAAAAGACAGCTCTAGAGGGTTTTTTTCTGGATTTCCCATCCTTCTATTTCTGATGTGTTTACATGAGATTATTTTTAGGACATTATATTTTCCTAGTTTAGTAGCAGCATAGTGCTATGAACAGCTTAACAATTCATTGGAACTTTACAGTATCTTAACCTGAGACAGCAGACTCCTAATTATAAACTAAGTATAAACTGCAGCCCTGTCAGAGTGATTTTATTATCCTGATTGCATCAATTTTGACCCTTTATAAGACTCTGTTATTTGGGACATCAGGAGTCTAACAACTGAAAACAAGCAGAAGACAGCTGCTTTTGGCTCACAGAAGTCTCTGGATATATTTAGAAATTTTGCCTTCAAAGTAAGCTGTTTTGCTGGTACTATTGTAAGATGCATCATTTCTCAGTAGGGCCCACATGTTTGCCTTAATCTGATAGAGTTCTTCTTTTTGTTCCTAACCTACTTCCTTTCCGAGAGAGGTAAGGAAACTTTAGCAGCAGCCGTCAGTAGCAAATGAAGTGGGAGGAAGCAAAGAATAAAAAATAGGCTGGGATTTATAAAAAGAATGTAGAAATCTGTGATTATATAATGATGTACAGAAGATGCCAGCTACCAAAGAAAGCTATGGCATCACTGTTAACTTAGTAAGCTCTGTACTTCTCACTTCCCTGACATAAAGGCAGCTTCTGAAGCAGTCTGAAACTCATAATCTTTAAGGTACAGGCTGAGAAATTATCCCAAATACTCAAAGTCCAAACTGAAGAAAGACAGCCTGTTATCTGAGGGAAGCCATCGACCCCAAGTTAACTTTTATTTAGCCTCAGCAAATTAGAAAATGAAATGAGAAACCATGTAGAGGTAGAGGTTGATGTGGAATGTCCCTTGGAGTTTTTTGAATGAAGAAAATAAACTAATGAAAAGTGGATGAAACCAAAATAATTAGTTGTGAATCAATGCTAAATAGTGACCAAATTCATACAGCAAAGAAGTATGAAAGTTTAATGGTTCTTAGTAGCGGAAACTGTCCTTATGTAAAAATATGGGGTTTATCATTTGCAGATAAAAGAATAAGGCCTGGAGAGCAGAGCTGTATCTTTAAATGATTTCTCTGCTGCTCTGCAAGGACAGACTGTGGCAGCTGTGACCACTCGCTCCCCATCCTCCTGTTTTGCAGCCATGTGAAGCCAGTAGGGCTGCTGCACTGGGAGCCCTCCTGGCCACAGGTGAGGAGCCTCACCATCTGCAATACTCAGTAGGCCAATCAAGCTGGCCCTGCGTGAGGTAAGATGGATAGTCTCCCTGTGTGCTCCGAGCTCCCTCTGAAACTTCAGCAGATCAATGTCACTGTGGCTTTTAATTACCCCTCTGCTTCATCATTATTTCATGGACTTTAATATGCCCTGCAGGACACAGCATCACAGAGTACGGATAAACAGCCACCAAACTCTGGTGCCTCTTGAGGTGCTACAGTCATCCTCTAGAGGCAAATGTCATGGTGTCAGGCTCATTTCCCTTGGTAAGCTGACCTCAGGGTTTCCAGGCTGATTTCAGCCTAAGCTGACACACAACGGCAGCCACTTCACCACTGTGTTCTGGGCTGAGAGCTCTTATGTTTCATATTAAAACTTGTTGCTGTTGCCACATGCAGGCAGAGATCAGTAGCCAGCAGGGCTTTTGCACTTTGTGCTTGTTTTCCAAAGAGGAACCCAATCTATCCTTGCAGATCCTGCATAGTAATCCACAAGCATTTGAGCACAGTGCAGCACAGGGCCCAACTGTAGAAGATGCTGAAGGCATCCTGAGAGTTGCTCAAACAGCCTGACGCAGCCCTGGGTTCAAAAGTACTCAGTGGCTTGCAAAAAGAAACACATCCTGAAGGCTACCTGCAGCATGGTCTGTTGTAGGGGTTGTTCTGACACATGATGGAGGTGGTATCCAAGGAGTGCAGGACAGGTTTAAAAAGATAATATTTCCCTGTCCTCTCACCTTTCCCACCACCTCCTGGTTATGTACAATGCCAGGTAAGATTGGAGCAGGTTTAGATTTTTCATTTTAATTTGTGAACCAGTGTGGCTCATCAGGCAGACAGCACTTGTCATGTGGGGACAAAAACTGAAAGGGGGGAATATATGATGAAAAATATCCAGTTTTGGTTGGAAGTCTTTAGAAAGTTAATTGCCCAAACCCATAGTTTTTCATCAATGAAGACTGTCGATATCACTTTGATCAATACTGGGGAAAAAAATCATAAAGTGCATCCCTTGGAAGATGCTGCTAGATGTCTGCCACCATGCTTGCAATGTAGCATGCAGTAGCTTTCTTATGTACAGCACTGAGATCTGTGCATCAGCAGCCCAAATTTTCCCTGAGGGGAAAGATCTGCCTTTTCAGACCACCGGCCCCAGCCTAGAAGCAATGCAGAGGGAATATGGGCAGAGGGAGACAGAAAAGACAAGGCAAACCACAGTAGAAGCAAACAGAGCTGAGAGAGAGCTGCCCACAGCTCTCTACATCAATCATTCATGGTACTGCCTCCCTGGCAGTGGGGAGATGAGAGATTCTGACAGAGAAGATGCTTCCACATGTGAGTGACTGTAACCATAAGCAGTAGTCTTGTTGGGAGCGCTCCCATGTGGGTTTCCCAAGTACACATCACTGTGTCTGCTCTGCCACTCCTGCTGCTGGGTACTAGTATGGCCACTGACCATGGTATCGGAGAGACAGCAGGCCGGGGAGGTGCTGCCCTCCCTGGTTCCACAGAAAGGGAATGGATGTGCACAGGTGCTGCACAGTGGACTGAGGTTCATGTAGGAAGCCCACTATAGAAAAAGTCTCTCTCAAAGCTCACTGCTGATTGCTGGATGTGTTTCCTTTCCCTAATGTCTTCTGTCTGTTCTGCTGCATTCAGGTGATGGGTACAGCCACCATCTCAACAGACCTGTGACCAAGCATGGGAGCAGGTACCATGTTGGCTGGAGCTAATGGAAATGGGAACTCCCTTGACGAATCTGTATCTGCCTAAGCATGATAAGTAGTATGTATATTAAAAGGCTTAGCTGATGAAACTGAAGGAGGTGATTATTTCCTCACTGTAGTTCTGGTTCAGGTGTTGGACATCCTTTCAGAAGGTAACAAGCTCTTTTTCAGAGACAAGTGATATGAGAAAAGAGCAGGTTAAGCTGTTACTTTTATCGGTGAAAAAAATGTATCCAAGCCTTGACACTGGGAAACTCTGTGCTCTTTCTTTCCCTCAAAATTTACTGGTTGAACACACTCCCTCTGTTCTTCCCTCACTAAAAGCAGTATCTGTCCTTAGGTAGCTGGCACTAGCTGACATTGCTCTGTGGAGAAGAATGATAGGGACAGGTATGAGAGTGGGATAAGTGAATTCCACATTCCTGTTGGGAAGGAAGAAGATGAGTATGTTTAGTTTTCCTGAGAAAAAGGGCCCTTCATTAATTACATATCTTGAGGTGGACCTAACTTAATTTTACTGATACCAGGAGAATAAAAACAGGTGAAGATGGGATGACCTAAATGCAAAGAGCAGGGTGCAGCTCTATGCTAATTGGAATGAGAGTATGGAGCCTAAAATTAACGTGTGAGGGCAGCTTAAATTAATTTTTTTGAGAGGAGGTATTATTAATGAGTTGTGGGCACCACAGATCATTGACTCCTTAAAGCCCTGTGTATCTGGAGTTGGTTCCCAGAATGAAGATAACAGACGCAGTCGACTTGTTCCACTGGGACTGCACATAAGGCTTTGATAACCACTGCCTGACTAGATGAGATGCAGCCATGGTTAGATAGACAACCCCAAGAATCAGATCAAACTGTACTGCCCAAATCCTCATCTCAGCTACTTATCAGCCATATCCCTCTGTGTGGACCAGAAATTATGCATATTTAAATTCAAGCTTCAAGCTGCTTTGATTGGATGTGAAGATTCCTCATCCATGGGAAAATATTGTCATGTTTTTACTGGATAATTAAAATCAAGTGGCCAGTTTAATGAAGGCTGAGATATGGAGTTCCCTTTACTTTCATCTGTTCTTATTTGAATTCTCGTTTAAATAAAAACATGGGCCATGGCTTTTTGTTTGAGAAAAAAATGAACTCTGGGCTTCCCAAAAGGACTGTCAGTAGCTTCTCATTTTCTGAAAATTTGGCCCCTTATTGTTGTCTCCTACAAATATGAACTGCTTTTTAAAGTATCTTGGCATGAGGCCATTTGTCAGCTTTGATCTGGATCCTGATATGTAATTTAAACACACCCAAAGGTATAAAGCAGTTGCCCACTTCAGACAGGCTTTGCAAATGAAACTACAGCTACTGACAGCATTTTAAACTCTGAACTATGTATGCTGGGAGAATAGGGGTCAGTAGGTAAAGGGCCATTGCCAGTAAATACTTTTCTGGAGGAACACACTGAAACTTTGGTTTGAAAGACCACCAGAAAAACCCAGACCTGTGCAAATAATCTGAATTTACAGCCAAGTATGACACTGCTACAGGCTTCAAGTTCCCTGAGGGCTGTATTGGACAAAGTAACTAAGAGTGCTTTTGTGTGAAAAAAATAAGAGAAAAGAATAAGAACAGGTATATATTTCTCTTTCTCCCTTTTTTTTTGGTGATTATCTGCAAATGATTTGTGTTCCACTAAATATGCATTGCAGAATTCACTTGGTGTAGCAGGTTGATGCACTGCCTCTCTGTATCACCAAACAGCAGCCTGTCTTTGAGGCACATGAAGGAGTATCCGTCACGTGCAGGAGCCAGCAAACACAAGGGCTGCCAGAGAAGGCCTCAGCTGCATTTACACCAGTGTTTGAGAGTGCTGTGGCTTGCACTGCAGAGTGGGCTCAGAGAGAACAGGTTAGGTTTCTTTCAGATGAAATTAATACAGAAGTTGTGCTCTGGAAGCACACCTAATGTACTCCCCTTGCTAATGGGCATCCAGTCCATGGGACTAGACTAGAATTAGTTTGAGGTAACTCCCTGAAAGACATACAGTGTGGACATGGAGTTCTCAGCACCAGTTGTTTCACTCTATATATTTACTCCTACGGACCAACTACTTGCAAATACAGTCTAAGCCAGAGAGGTACATTGAGGGATGCCATAAAAAAAGCATCAGAAGGAACTATATTTCCACAGACACATTATTATTTATCAATTGCACTGAAGCACTACATAACAACCCTAAATCCCCCATTTGTGCAAGGTGTTATACTAATACAGAAGAAGATGGTCCCTTCCTCTGAAGAATTAAAACCTGGAAATAGTTTGGAATGGAGCTTTGCCTCCTAATCCTTATGCTGTCCTGGCATAAGAAAGCTGTAAATTCAGTCATGCAATTAGCTCTGGGAAGGAGGTGGGACTGGGGAGAGGAGTGTAAGATTTCACAATACTCACTTTTGCTCATGTCTTCGCTGGGTTGAAATGGGTGGAAAATAGCCAATAGCCAGCAGAAAGTAGAGGCTGGGGGAATACAGTACTGAACCAATATCCCAGTGATTTATGACCTTCTTGGGACACTGTGAAGAATAAGTGAGTGACAGATTATCTGCTGACCTGCAGGATAGCTCATTTGCTTTTGTTCAAGCAGCAGTTTTTCAGTAGGACTGCAGGTCCTAATATTTCTCTGTTGAACTAAGCTACCTTACTGCTAAATAAATATGTCAGTCAGCAATGACACAAGTTAGCATCTCTGGTGGAAGGTATTTGTCTCACTCCAGAGGGGAGCCTGAGAGGACGCACTGTGGACATTAGGAGGCAGGGACCCTAGGGCAAAACCGAGAGCAAGTCAAAGTGATGGTGGGGACACTCTACAGAGCTACCTGGAGGTATGGACTTCCAAATGGGTTTATACTGATGGAGCTGTGATTTCTGACTCTGTAGTACTTTATTAACTACTTTTTTTCCTTAAAGTTTGGAGAGGTTTATGATTCCTGCAGTGAGGTTAGTCCTTCTGTCCTGGGGTGTCCTCAGATTTAAAAGCTGTATTATTCTTTGCCAGAAAAAAAACAAACCATAAAGGACCTTATATTGTCCCTTTCACAGACACATTTGACCTGATTCTTTATTTGCCAACAGCTAATGTTTATTTTGTGAGATAACCCCTTCTGTTTTAGATGTCTGACTTCATATAACTGGACTGCGATGATGATACAGGAGTGCCCAGCCAAGGACTGTGGAGCATGGTCTGGCATGCTCTGTCTTGGTGTAACAACCACTTCCACTGGTTATATTTAATTTTTAAATTGTGTTTTGTTTGTACCACTGAGACTGTAAAGTTAATGTCTGCAGCAGAAATCAGAAGGGTACACAACAGCTAATGCTGACAGTTTCTTTCAAAAGACAATGTTTCAGAAATCACAGTTCTACTGACTTGCTTCAATGTGAATTAATAGTGAATATTCAGAGCCAGGCATATTTTGTGAGCGCAGAGACAAAACATGGGGAGTAAAGCCCTGTACCCCATCTGACCTTGCAAGGGATCCAGTAACAGCAACAAGGAAGAGTAAAAGAAACCATTTCTCTCCCCAATACTGTTTGCCTCAGTCTTGCCCTCCTAATAAGCATTTAAATAATGTAAATGTGAAGGGTGGTGCAGTAGAGAGAAGGGGGGCACACACAAACCTCTCTGACTTTTCTTTTCCCCCCTGAACACTGATGCCATTGCATAATTATATGGGTTGGCTTGAAAGAATGAAACCCAGTTCAAAATGTATGAGTTCATTTTTATGTTCTACTGAGAAAATTTATTCAGTGTGACTGCTCAGTAGCGAGAGCAGTAAAACACCTTAATCCCTGGTTGAAGAAAGGTAATACCTTGACAGATGTGTGCCTCCTACTTTCCTTGCGGCCATGTTTCAACAACAAACCTTTATTTCTGCTTCTCGGCTGTAGCAGAAAAAAAAAAAATGAGAGGAGCAATAAAGCAGTCAGACAAATCTCAGGAGCCAGGCGGCAATGCAATAGTAATGACAGATTTTTAATGTGGCAGGAGAGATTGACAGGAAAATGTCTTCAGAGCAAACGCACGCCAGATGGAATGAAAACGGTTTATTGGAGTATGGAGGTGCTGCTGAACTGAATAGAGGGCGGGTTTAAGGTGGGTGTTTTATCTGCTTCAAGTAAACAACAACAACCAAAAAAAAAAAATTCCCCTCACCAGGTATTGCCTTAGACTGATCTTTGCACCAAGGGGATCTTTTTTTTTTGTTTGTTTATTTGTTTCTTTTTCCACAGTGCTGCACCAGAGAAAAACTTTAAAGTCAAAAGTTCAGTCATTACATGCACTGCACAAAAGGAGAAGGCAAACTGGTTTGGTCTGAGCTTTTTCTATTGTTTGCCTCTCTTCTCTCTTCTCCCCCCACCCCCTACCCTTAATCTGAAGGAATTTCTCACTCAGTATGAACAGATAAAGATGTTTTGATGTGCTTTTAGATAAATCAGAATGTTTTTTTTTTCCAAAAAGAGAACGGGTAAGAAACAAAACCAAAAAGAAATTCCAGCTGATTGAGTAGCTCTCAAATCCAGGACAGATGAAGAAGCCTGCACTAAAAATCCTATAAAAGCCAATATAGCTGTTTCTATACCAGGAAGAACAACATCATTGTGTCTTTTTCAGCTGAATGAACTTAAACTTGCATGCTCTTAGTAATGATAATAAAGTCGAATTCAGCCCTACATCTCACAAGAAAACGTAGCTCTGAAATATTTCATACCCTCCATACAGAGCAAAGGCAGGAAAACAGCCATAAATGGGAAGAAACAGCACAAAAGAGAGGAAGAAAATACAACTCTAAACTGTGAATTTCCCTGACACCTTTTCATTATCAGCCTAGTCAATGAAGAATGCCACTAAGGGAAGGACGGCATCATATTATTGAAACATGCTGGTTTTGGGGTTTTTTGAAGGATGCACTTGTATAGTCTCTGTGGATAGCTTTTTTATTTCACTATATTTGCTGTTACTAACTCTCTGTAATTGTATTTTACATGCAGGGCTTGGATTAAGTGTTCTGCATGTATCGTGTACATTTATACTGCTCTTTTTAGAGTTTATTCATGGCTCTATTCCCTACGTAAACACATCAGAAAGAAGTCACTGAGTTACCTCCTTTATTTGTATTATACTTTAAAACAAAACAAAACCACCCTTTTTGTCTTTCACAACCTGCTTCTTTTTTGCTAAGGAATATTTATTTAGACAGTAAAAAGATATTATGGTTCTTTCCACCAGTAGAAGTGTATGCACTGAATATGCTCCAATGTAATTTGCAGAAAATGAAAAAAATGCTCTGGAAAAGTAAGCAGGGAATTTTGCCATGTCGTTTCATCTGATAACTACAATACTACGATAACAAAGCTTTAGGCAAAATGCTTAATACTGACAGGAAAAGTAATTGGCAAAGCCTTGTAATGATCCATTTATAGTTTATATTGTATAGATTTACTGATTGTTTTAAAAATGTAAGTTTTACACTTTTTGTCATATTTTGTCCTATTCAGAATCCTGCTATAAAGTTCTATTTAACTCTCCTTTTGTATTAGTGTTGGCAGAGCTATAAAGATTGCTTGTATAATTCTTATGGTCTTTGGGGTTTTGCTTCAACTTCCTTAGCATTTGGCCAAATATCGGCATACAGGCTGTTCATCCCGGTGCAAGAGAAAATATTTTTACATTAAAAAAACCGTCTTTAAGTGGCTAAGTCATTTTTCCATACAAAGTACAACACAATACCAAAGATAATAAAGAAAAATGTAGCAATGATGGGGTTGTTAGTGACATTACGTATACTTCTGAAATGATCTTATTTCCTTGTACTCAAATGTAACTGCATTATCAGTGAACTTAACTTTTTCTGTTTGGGTTTAAGCTGTTTTGTAAGTCAGTCCTACAAAGGATATCACTTCACTGGGAGCTACTTTTTAGAAAACAAAGTCAAAGCCATTTTTCAGTTTATTTTAGAATTTATTTTACTAGTTTTAAATACCCCCTCGACCCCCCAAATTAAACTCGGAATAGATATTAAAGCAATGTTGAAGATAAAACTTGAGACAACAGGATGTGATGGCTGCCATTCTGTCCTTAAACCACCTTTTTGCAACACACACAATACAGAATATTAATCAGCGTTCTAAGGCTGTGGCAGTACCCAGAGACACAATGACAAGTTAGGGACAGAACAGCCAGCTTAACTGTGAATGGCATTGCTTTATTCTGCACCAGAATCCTCATATCATTTAAAAATAGATTTTACTGTGTCATCGGCTCCATTCTGGTATCACTAGTAAACTACACTGAGTATAAAAGCTGCAATGGAAATTGCACAAGCATAGATGCCAAAGTTGCTATCGGTAGTGTGTAATAGCTGGAGTTTTCATTTCAGAAGACACTGAATACTGACTTTCAACCTCAAATTGTATTCATTAGTAGCTTGTATTTTTTTTCTTATTTTATTCCTAAAATCATACCAAGTATATCAGCATGCTCTCATGCACCCCCACACTGTGGAATTTTGATAATGTATGTCCTAACCGCTTAATTGATTGATTAGCTTACTGCAGCTTTCTGAGGCACCAAATTTATCTTTAATAGCCGGAGTCAGGCACGGCAGGCAATCGAGGGGGGGGTCCCTTGGCGTCGATTTGCTCTTAACTGGAAAGTCATTACCACTTAATACATGTAGATTGTGTTGAAAGAAAATTATGTGTAATGAAATGAGGGAAAAATTAGTGGAGTGTTATGGGCGAAAGCAGATGTTACGGAGGAATTATGCTAGCAGAGATAATCACCTTCGCTAGCATTGTGTGTGCTGGGGTGTTAACTCAGGGAGAGAGTTGGTAAGAGAGCTAAATAAATGCATTGATTTACACAGATTCACTTTTCAAACTACAGTATATGACTAGTACACATATCTACAAACATATACAAACATATACATACATATACACACACATACAGACAGGCTCAGGGCTGAACTTTTACATTTCTGATGCTCACACCTCTTTTTTAGCTATTTTCCAGCTACTCACACTATACTCAGAAGTCCTAGCTGGAAGCACAGGGAAGTAGCTGTTGATTTGCATAGTATCATGAAGATGAGAATAATATCCAAGGGCAGAAGTGCTCATATAAGCATTAAGACAAGACCTTGTATGCTTCAAACTCTGGACAACCTCTCCTGAGAGAAAACTGATGAATACAAGAGAGATCTTTGAGGGTAGCACCTGACATTTTAGAAGCTATAAAAATGAAATAAATAGCAGAGATAGTTGCAAAAAAAATTATAGGGACATAGAGAGTTGTGCCTTTACTTAAACAGCCTGTAAATAAAGGAGATGAGAGAAGAAAAAAGAAAAGATTAAATCTTTCTTTTTAATGCAAGTTAGGAACATGTTTTAAGGTAGTAGTTTTGCAGACAGGCAATAACAAAAACCACTCAAAATCAGGCCAAAGGAGGGAAGAGAGATGTCACAGATTTTATTTTGAACACATTTTAGAACACTGCAAATTAATCTTTCACCTGTGGGCATCTCCCTGTCCTTTTCCAGCCGTGACTGATATATATGCTTGATTATATTTCTTGTATCCAGGCATGCAAGGTCACTATTAATTTTTATCTTGGGTTTATCTATTTCATATAATATGTGTTTGGATTTAGAATTATCTCTGCTTTATCACCCATTTCATAATAAAAATGTGGTCTCAGGAAGATATTATTTTGCAGATTTTACTATCGAAACCATTGATAATTAGGGTTTCCTCGTATATCGTTCTGTTCCTTCGCTACTAAATGAGGCTTTTATGACTATAGTTATTGCCGGTGATAATAATACAAATTTTAAAAATTAAAAAAAAAAAGAAAAAAAGACTCAAGGTCTTATATTCCCTATATTACTGTTCAGAGATAGGAGGTTAGCAAGAGGACTGTCAATTTCCTTGTCACTATATTAATGAGTTAAAGAAATGCAGCCAGCCCTTCATGAATCAATTGGAAAACTATGATGAATGTTTCAATAATTAAGAGAATAATTAAATTGCTGAATGTAGGATGGCACTAAATGAAATAGCTTTTGTAACAGCAGCATATTGCTGTTTATAAATACAAAGAGCTACATTTAAATAATGCTGAGTCCAACTTCGATGTATCTGTCTGTCTTATCACTTTTAACTGGCTGTGGGCCCAATCCTACAAAAGCCCACCCTCTACACAATATACCTTATGCCTTAGCTATGTGCACGACAGCAATAGTTGTCCACACAAAGCTAAGCACTTGCAGATATCTGCTGCTAAATCAGAGTCGCTCTGTGTACCTACGTGCTTCTCCACCTGCACATTGTAACATGGCCACCATTGTGGTGCTTCAGTGATAAGCAGCTAAACTTAAACAGATAACAAAGCCAGTGAATTCACAGTTAAAGCTGACACTCTGATGGTAACACACATGATGCTTGTGGAAATATTTTTAAAAGGTGATATGTGTTAAAGGTGAACTGTAAAGCTGAAGTGAAAATTATGTTAAGTTCAGAAATATGTCCTGAATCTCTCAACTATCAGGCAAGTTTTACTGTAGCTTTCAAAATTCTCTTTTCTCCTGTATAATAATCTGGCAGTTCTTCCTTTGATAAGGACATTCCCAAACATAACTTTGTGTGATATCACACATACCAGAACCTAGGATGCTAAAAAGGAGACATCCTAGAAAATTGTCCTTCAAACCAGTGTGTCTCAGAGCAAAGCACGTGCTTAAAATTTTTTGGGAGGGGAAGGGAATGTATAAACCATTCCCAAACTCAAAGCTTGAAAACATTTTGTCCTGGTTTCAGCTGGGATAGAGTTAAGTGTCTTCTTAGCAGCTGGTACAGTGCTGTGTTCTGAGTTCAGTATGAGAAGAATGTTGATAACACTCTGATGTTTTCAGCTGCTGCTAAG
>JANZLQ010000041.1:7694489-7741984 GCA_026212715.1 Elanus axillaris | reverse complement strand
GGGGGGGGGAAGGCATAGGTGGAGTTGTGGTTCTCCTTAGACCAGATCAGACCAGTAAGTTTCGTGAAGAGTTAATAAAGGGGGTGGATGTGTTCCTAAAGGCAAATAAAAACACGTATCAGAAAAGTGCAAGCTCAGTTAAGACTGGAAGAGTATCTGCTGACATTATAGCCTTTTCATTATTTCCCACTGCTTACTAAATCCAGAAAGGTGGAAGGAACAAAACAGAAACCAAAATAGAAAGAAAGCCCCTTACACTACACGTTCCTTGAACCAATGAAATTAGCTAGTGGGAATGACCACTGGAAAAAAGTGTATCTGTGAGTTCCTGAAGAAAAAGAAACACCAGTATAGGCCATTTTTTGCTTCTTCCTTCATTCTGTACAAACGCCCTCCTGGGCCTAGATAGAGCTGACTGATGCCATAACACTTCAGAAGCTCAAATTGTTGAGAAAGCTGAGAGGAACAAATGGGAATCGGCAGAACGCATCACCAAAAGGACAAATAACAGATGGACAAACATAATTCCAAAGCAAATGCCAAATACTGGAAGGAACAACAGAGTTGGGTAACATACTGGAAGAGAGGCAAAATAGTTAGATTCAGAGGACCAGCACAAATGCCAAAAGGCCTTCAACAGAAAAGGAAAGGTGGAACTAGATAGGCAAAAGAGAAGCTGCTTTAAAATTGAAGAGTATTTGTAGCAGAAAATATTTCTAACGGTAAAGTTATTGTTTTCTTATCTTAAGTATTTCCATAGCACAATATGTTTTCTACTGGTCTAGGGCATCGTGCTCTGCACACTGGCGCTGTATGTGGACATGTTGACTACAAGAATGGATTAAATTGGGATGGTCAAAACCAATTTTAATCATGTAGCTCATCCAAATGCCTGTGATGACAGCAATGTGATCATTGTGTAGATCAGCTGTGATCCAACGGACGCTACCTCAGGAGCAGCCCATAGACTAAACAGGCAGATGTTAAAACAAGCCAAGTCTGCTAAACAGCCGCCTTGGAGCTTTATTCTGGCATTAAAATGCTGTTCATATACATTTGTTAGAGTTGTTAATTGTAAGGTGCTCTCAAAAATGCATTCAAGGCCCTGATTATCTGTGCTCCAAATTACTAATAGAGTCATAAGAGTTAATCACAGAACCAGTGTTCTTGTAATGAACTCTTGGTCTACCTTGCTGCCACAAGCCAAAGAGTTGGTTGTACAGAAGCATTATAATACAGGCTGTAGTTCTATGGAAACAATATTAACCAAGGCAGGAAGTTAGAGAGTTTGGTCCTTTCTCTACCCACTGTTGAGGTCTATTCTATTACTTACGTAGTTGAGAGCACAACAAATAGACACTGTTATTGCTCTTTGACCAAAGGTTATTGTGCTGAATTTCTGACTACACTTGGTAGAGAGTGCGAAAACCCCAAGATCTGTTTTTCCTCTTCTTGCTGCCAATGGTTTCTGAATGTCATTAAAGACAAGACATACATATGAAGTGAGTAATGTACAATACCTACACGATGATTTTATTTTTGTTTCAAAATGTGGTAGATTTCTTGCTGACCCTGTCAACAACTACAAGTATCTAATTCGCTAGCTCAATGAGTCATCATCAGTTCAGTTTACATGTAACTAACAAAGGTCAGCCATGAGAAAAAGTATTTGATTTCAATACCTAATTCAAGGAGGTGTGATATTTCTATGAGGTTTTTGGACTGATTAATGTAAATCCCTCTAATTGCAGAACCTGTCTGCTGAGTAGTTCTGGGTTCACTGGTTCACTTTAAATTAGATTTGAGAATCATTAAGTCAGCTTCCTGAGAGGGTCTGACCCATTTTGGCTGTGTACAGTACAAACGCAATGTTGGACAAGGGGTTCTGCAGTTACAGGTCACATATTTCCATGGAGTTCTGCAGGCTGGGGTCAGCAGATGCTCTTTCTGAGTAATTCAGCACAGTTTCAGGCCTCAGCTGTGCTGCTGGGGGTCACTGTTCTTGGTCAGGTTGCCATGGGGAAGGAATAAGGAAAAAGTGGACTTTTGTGCTTCCTTCCGTTTGACTGCACAGCTTGCTGCTTAGCACAGGGCACTTTGATGGGAAGTGGCTGTGAGGAAGCCCACACTTGTTCCAGTTCATCTATCACAACAAGAGTTATTCTGGAGTGAAAGAATACAACCTAAGGGATGCAGAAATTTTAAAATATCAAAATCAGAGCATGTGTATGCTTACAGAGGAAAAACTCCTATGTAAAGCATGAGAAGTGTGGTACTGGGATGTTTAGTGGTGCTGTTCTGTTCTGTTTAGGTTGTGGGGTTTTTTTTACCCCTCAGCATTCAGCATATCAGAGTTAAGTGGTCACCATAGATACAGTTAGTATGCAAATGCCAGGACTAGCAGGGTTGGTTTGGGTTCTGATGCCTCCCTGCTTTGCCACTTGTGCAAAGCCTTTCAGCTCAGGGAAGGAGCCAGAGCCCCTCTGACCATAACCAGGATGCTGATGATGATCTGGTTCTAGTAGTAGACAGCTCCATGGATAGTGTAGGTCGGTAAGAAACAATAATCTGTGTACATAAGTACAGACATATTCTAATAGCAAGGAATCATTTATGACAAAAATAGATAGAGATACTGATGAACAGATAAAAAGATAGGTTCTCTGGCTGGCACTGGTGAGCATAGCTTCCATGAGCTTTTGAACGCTGGATCCTTAACTTGTCAGCAAGTTGCATGAATTGCAGCCTCAGTAATAATACTGTAACTATTAAAGCTCTGCTAGTCCAGAAGCACGTGTTCTTCACTGACTTCCTCTCCCTTGGCATCTTACTCTGCACTTTGAGAGTTGAGGACTGAAAACAGTGAATGACACAATGTTTTAAGTCTAAAAGAGGAAGAATATGCTCCTAGCTGTGACTAAAATACCCTACATAGGGTGAGCAGGAAGGATGTCCAAAGGTGGCGTAGTATTAACTGCCAGTAAAGACTGTGTTAACTAGATTCTGCTGTACTTAAATGCTTCCATAGAATTATTCTGCAAAATAGTTATCTGTATCTGGCAGGAGGCTGTATTTACTGGAAAAAAGTTGAAATTAGTTCATCTTGACTTTAGGATCCTTCTTATCCTTCTCTTAAGTCGCATGAATATTTTATGTATATATTTTGGCATACGTCAGGTGAATCTGGAAATCATGTTTTATCCAAGTGTAGGATCTAGTTTTCCATCTGGGAAAGTATAAAGTAGGGACTTTTCAGGTAACTGAAAGGCAAATATATGTCATGCCTCTATAATGTTAGTGTTACAGTTACCGTGATTACCATTACAAACGTACCACACCTGTATCTCCGTGTTCTCAGAATAGGAAACAACTGCAGTCACTTTGAGGTTTGAACTGGGAAGTGAACAAACTTCATTGCTTCTGAATCCTACAATCTGCCTGCAGCCCCCTGAGCATACAGACACCCACAGACCGACCCATCACCGAGTGGCTCAGAGCATCTCTTGTTCATCTGGATGTTGTAAAGCCAATCTGTGCCAAGGCTGACAGACATGAGCTCAGTGCTGAGGAAAGAGGGGCAAGGATACTTCCCATTCAGTGAAATTATGTGCAGGACCTGCCTCAGGGCCCAAGATTTCAATTTTAAAAACAACATGTAAAATTTGGCACCCATTTGTAGAGCACTAAAAGGGCACTCTTCTAAGAAGATCCCAGTCCACGCAGCAGACCTTACAATTGACCTGTCTGCTCCTTTCCTGTACATAGTTTTGACACTGTTGGAAGATACTGAAGACCTGGGATTTTAGAGATATTTTCAAGTGTATTAAAAAATATAGAAATTTCTATTTTGATAGTATTTTACTGATTTTAACTGAGAGGGACAAAATTTCTACACAAATTGTCTCAAAAATTTTCTGCACAAACTATCTCAAATGATGCTTGCTTCACGTTCATAAGATCAGAACCACTGGTCTTGCTGGAAACATGGGGTGGGGGGGTCTCTGTCCTGGATGAGGACACAGGACTGATTCAGCCTGTGACCTGTAACAGGCTCCAAAGCCACTAAGGCTTTTATGACTTGGCGTCCTGAGGCTTAGGAAGCCTACAGGAACATGCCATTTATGTATCTTGTTCTCCCTGCAAGTAACCTTTGAACTTAGTTTCGGTAAATTAAATTAAGGTGCTTATGTGCTCAGATGTGCTATTTCTTGACAACTTTTGTGAGATTAGTGGCCCAAACAAAGTTCCTGCTGCAGGGAGGGCAGTGCCATGAGCTCAGCGGTGTTGCTCTCTTGGCCAGGCAGCTCACACACATGGACTGGCCAAAAGGCACACACATAGCTCAGGCATGTATTTGTCAGGTAATGACAGGATCTGGGAAGGCAACAATGATAATCTATATTTAGGAGAAAAGATCAGGGCATGTGATGAAGAACTGAAAATATGGTAATATAGCCACCAGGAGGAAAAGGGAGACAATGGTCACTGCAGCAAGACCATAGAAAAACAAAGGATATGTTTGTAGGAAATCACACTCTGGAAGTCCATTGCTCATGGAACAACTTATTTCCTTTTGACAGGTAGTGCTTGAATCTACTGACTGTCTCACTTGAGACCTGCTGGGTTTTTTTTTGCTGCCCCCCTTATCCTTTGTAATTCTAACACAGGACTTAAGTGTTAACTTCAAATCCTGCACGGATCCACTGACGTCTTTTCCCTTTACAGAACTTACAGTCGGAGAAAGGAGCCCTACTGCACAGAAGATTTGAATAGATGGATAAGTACCAGTGAAAGTATTTGCATAAGGAAAAGAATTATATTTTATAACTCAACATGAGAAGCATAGATTACTTTGCACATACTTATTAAGATTAGTCTGTAAGAATTCATTACTGGCATCTTACTGGAGAAATTAGTTATTTCTTTCTCAGTCAAAGATAACACATAAAACTTTGTTTGTACAGCAGACAATTAAGATGGAGGTTATTTCCTAACACTAATGAAAGTTCTCCCTTAGAACCATTGCAAATTTCTATGGACCTCTAACCTGTCATTTTCTTCTGTTTAGTTCATTGTATTTTGCAACAAAGAAAACTGTACCCGGCTGTGCACAGAAAAAGAAAAACCCTTTTTTTCAGACAAAAGAAGCAAAGCTCTTTTGTTACAAAAAATAGCACAACTTCAGAAAAGATATTTCCTAATAGAGATCACTTGGCTATTTGACTGTTTTCAGCATGCAGAGGGTTAAGCCCAGCTGAGAATGCCAGACATACCTGTATTCATTCCATTTTGAATAAAGTGACAAATTCCTATTCTTGGTCACTGGAGCACAAAATTAGCCCTGTGCTTCAGTGAAAGGTCAACATGGGAAGAAATAAACAGGAGGTGAGAGGTCATGACCTGTGTATAGAACAGCAAAAAATGGCTGAATTAAAAAAAAAAAGTTAATTCTACTGTATATTGTACTTTCCAAATAGTCAGGTCCCATTGGAAATGTAAAGCAGTCCTAGACTGTTGCTCTGGAAAAGTGAAGAATGAAATGTGCTTATAATTCTTTATTTATACTGCTATTTTTTTACAGGCCCCATTGGTTTGGTCTATTTTAAATAATTCCTGTATATACATATTTACTCATATGATCCAGGATCCAGTTTAACTGCTCAGACCCAGAGGACTCTTTCACCGTCCATGGCTTTTGGCCACATCTTCAGTGCTTTCTAAAGACCTAGAAACCCCTGCAAAATGCTCAGGAACGGAACCAGTCGCCAATGGGAATGACATTGAAGGTACTGAAAAGAGGCAACAAAACTAGTGTTTAGCTCTACTACTCATGTTTGCACTCAGTCTCTGGCACTGCTGGACTGAAACACTGATCCTATTTTATGCTGGATACCGGTTCTGTCTAGTCCTGGGGTAGGAAAGCAATTGCCATCTTGTGTGTCCTGGGTAGATGTAGTGGAAGTGTGAGTAGCAGTAGCAAACAACAGATAAACAGAGAAAGTAAATAAAGGAATATTTATTCAGTCAAAACTGATGTTCGGCAACACATCTCATGTGCTGGGAGCTGTGGCTGTGGAGAAGAGTGCAAAGCTTCTTCAGAGCTCAGCCCTTCTGGAACAGATTGCTGGTTTCAGCATCCTGCAGATAACCAGAGAATATCAATGTCCACTTACTTCTTTGGAATTTTGCTTGCTGATCAAAAATAAAGTGTTACAGACAAAAGCCTTCTCTGTATGTGCATATGGCTGACAGAAGGGCCAGCTACGAAAGAACAGCTCTGCCAGAATTAGTTGTCTCTAAAAACCAATACAAAATCAAGGTATTGAACCAGAGAACACCTCCATGGACAATGCAGTATTGATTTTTAGAGAATTTGGCTTTGCAAAAAGAAAACATTCAAGAAGGTAGAAGAGTCATTGTTCAATCTGCAATGCGGGGCAAAAGGATATTTTTTTCTCTTCTTCTTCTCTTGAAACCTGGCTGGGAGGGTTTTTATGAAGTATATCTTCATCATAAAATGACAATTCACTGCAACGAAAACAGTAAGCAGTAAAAGATTGATTTTGACTAATTTCCTGTTTCCCCCCAAATTAGGAACAAATGGAACCAAAATGATTGAGACAACCTGTTTCAATGTTTTGAAATTCAGAATTCCCTTTTTCATTTGAAACTACTTTTTATTTAACAACATAAGTATACTTACATGAGAGAAGGAGAAAATGATGAAGGCAAAAAATTTTGAAGATACTGAAATGTATATCAACTTACTCTGCTCCCTTCCAAAAGTTTGGATTTTTATTTATGAAACATATTTATCATAGTTTCAGAAAATGTCTGCAGTAGGGGAAATTGCAACCTGCCTAGCTCTAGGTGTGAAATTTTCTAAATGCACCTGAATATGATGATTACACAGAATTAGGATGCAGCAAACACCTTGAGTAAGGTGTATGTCTTCATATTTCATTGGGCTTACTCAAGGACATCACAACTAAGCTTTCAAAACATGTAATCAGGAATTTTTTTCTGTTTCTTAGTTGCTTTAGTTTTATTTTTCTCTTTTTTATCTGATGTCTTACAAATGCTTTGCTAATTTGATCATGTTCTTTTATTCTGAAATGGATATTTGCCTTCTGTTTTCTTTATTTTCCTTTCTAGGACTTGCTAGTGCTTTTGGCTTAATATGCCTCATATTAGCAGCAGAGTTTTACAATGTTATGCCAGTTGGCACTTTGTATTTCAGCAGGTTGAAGAGCAGTATGAGGTCTTGTGTGGAAAATACCCACCCAAATTAACCAGTTACAATCCTTTAGCAACTGTTTGTACCTATTAGCTACGATACATCAGGAAACATAATAGTTCTGACAAACCAGTGATGGTTGTCCAGTGGTTCCCAAACAATATAAGCCCAGTAAATTTCTATTGCAGTTTGGAGAAGACAGTAGCTATCCCAGTCAGACATATGTCAAAACCTAGCAAAAATAGATGGTTGAATGTCACATTACTGCTTAATATTAATTCTGTTTGCATGCTGTGGTGAGGTATATTGTTCTTTTGAAATCAAGCCACAGTATTTATTCTGATGTTAGGAGAAACAAAACCAATCATCTCATTTCTTCTCATTTCTGCATGACAAGTATGGATAAATGCAAGTAAAGTGTTGATCATTTTATATGCCAAGACGACCACTGGGGCTGTAGTTCCTCCAGCCCACCCCTTCCTTACATCACTGTTGCACATGCATAGCAATGGATATCTAAACCCCTCTGCTTTGTTACAAGATATTAGTTCATCTTAAACCTATCCCTACATGAAGCGTTTCTCTTTGCTAAAAGTATATCAAAATAAGGCATTAGACAAGAACAAATCCTGAAACAATGAATCAGTTGTTCTTCTATCTGTATTCAACAGTCTGACAGTTGTTCATCACTGAAATCCTGGAATAAGGTCATGTTATGTAAATAAAATGGTATTCTTTGCTTCAGTCTTATTGATATACGACTGATTTCATTGAACCTTGGAAGGAGATGGGTATAAGGGAAAGAATAAGGGTGCAGGGAAGCTCTGGGGTAATTTTCCAGTGGTGTGTTGTGGGTAGTAACATTCAGATAACACTCCTTTGCCTTGTGTTGACATGGCCAAAGGTCTATTACTTTGAAGACATCACCAATTTCTCTGAATTTAACATACAATGAAAAATAATATTTTTTTTAATTTTTTTTTAGTGGAAAAGTAATTTCCTATACAGGGAAAGAAAATGTAGTTTTAATGGCAAATTCAAGTTTTACTGAAGTTAACTAGAAAAAAGGAGGCAAAGTTCACTGCACTGTTTGAACTGACATGTTTTGTGTCATCCTTCTACACTCATGTCCAATGCTTAATAATATTTAAATGTTAATTTATTTACTGTATTGATTTAACAGCTATTTATTACAAGTCATTCTGGATTCACAGGGAGAGGAAGACTGTATGGTACCATAAAAAAAGATACAATAATAAATGAATTGTAAAATTTTTATTACAAGAATATTTTCTACTATTATTTTTATGTGTTATTTACACTAATACTAAAATATACTGATTGTATCAAATGAAGTGTTGATATACAAGTAGCTCCTTTTAACAAAGGTAAAGGTATTAATTATCATTAGCAGAAATTACTTCTAATAAGAATGGGGGAGGGACAGAGAAAAACTGATCAGGAAAAGCTGACACTTACAATGTTCTGTAAATTACCAGGTTTTTTTGGGGGGGTGGGGTTTTTTTTTACATCTGCCTTGGACGATATGAAAAAAGATGTCAGGAACAGAATTACTAAATACATCTAAGATACAAACCATTTTGTTGTTCTTTTAATAATTTGAGGGAAGAATATTAATTCCTTGGAAGATTTTTGCCCTTTTCTACAAATAACAAGTAAAATTAACTAACAGCTCAATTATTTCGTTAATGAGGTAGCTCCCCTCCCCACTGGCATGAATTCAGTTTAATTTGTTTTCTTCAAATGTCTTCTATTCTACTATCAATCAAATATCTTTTCAGTGCATAATCAGGAAATCCTAATAGAAGGAAAAACAAGTTGGAGCTGATGACAACTACAGTGGCTTACTTATAACCACTGCCTGTCATACATGGAGCCATACTAGTGATTACAGGTTGACTAAGCAAATGGAAAAGTAAGTACTTTCAAAGCAAGGTAGTAATAGAGCAGCCAAAGTTGAGGACTTTTATGAATATTTAATCATTTATTCTATATAAGTTAATTACACCACATTTTAATGCATTGTCCTATGCCAGCTGTGTCTTTAATGAACTCTGCTTCATAGCTTGTAAGAAAATCCACACACTAAATTTTCCAAAATGATGCCTTAAGTTATCTTCTTCATTCAAGTTAAGTACTTTAATGAGTGCCTCCATTTTCAGAAGTGGTCTTTCCACTGACTTGAAGGAGAAAAAGCAGTATTATATGATTTAAGTGGCAATCACAGTTTAGAAGCAATAATTAGCCAATAGTTGGTGTGAATAGTTCACAAGCAATTGACAGACTGAAATTTGTTTGCTTAAACTATTCTGTGAGAACCTGGAAATAAGAATTCTGACAGAGATAAAACAAAAAAATCAGAAACAACATAGAGATAAATTAAAAAGCTATGCTCACTTACTACTTATTCACAATAAGTATTTTGATTGTCCATAACTAATGTCAAACAGTGCCTAGAATGGAATTTGTTCTCTGAAGGAAAATGACTTCAAAATGAAGTTGACAAGTACATTCTGCGCTAGTTCATTTCCTGAGAAATGCATACATATACAATTTCCTGAAGCATGTGCTGGAATGATCCTGTCTGCAAGTGACATACGTATGGCTGATGATGGCATGGTCAACATCTAGGAAGAACAATTGTGAAGTACTGGCAAGAAAAAAGTGAAGGAATGGTGGTCAGTGTTGCTGTCTAGATGTTATGAAACATCTGAAGATGTGTCTCCTGCAAAAGTAGGCAAAAGACAACAAATAGGGTCAGATTCTTAACATTTGTTTTAGTTGTTTCTTGAACTGCCCAGCACTGCTGAGCTCTGGCAAGTCAGGTTAAAATACCCCTGTTCAGAACCAAAGGAACAGAAGCTGAATATTTATGTCACTGCTGCTTACTGAACTGAACTTTATAAAGAGCAGAGCAGAGCACTATTACTTGAGTAAAAGGCAGTAGCGGCATATTAACAATATTCTACTCTGCACATCTGTTAAAACTAATAATGACAATAAAAACATGGTCTTTGGTATCTAAAACACACTAAAGACTAGAGTTTACTCAAAATTTCCAACTTACATTTTCCATCACTTCCTAATAGTTATGTAGAATTTTCCATGTCATCTATTTTTCACCAAAGAAAGCAACAAGAAAAAAGAGGAAAAAAAAATACTATCTTCTGAGCTGAGTTGTTTGTTTGGTCTTTCACAAACTGCTGTCTCATTTTTCTTGTGATTTGTTTTCTTCCTCCTTTCTTCTATTGGAAAAGAAGAGAAGGAAAAAAGTGTTGCTGTGATTTTCTTTGCATTTTCATCCAGTTTTCTTATTGTTTTGTTACTTTACAAGAAGACTAAGTAAATAGAGATATTAAAAAGAAGGAAATAATTAACTTTTCAGCTAAAAACAGAAAGAGAAAAATAGTGTTCACAAAATCAAAATTTTGAGTTAATCTTGAACATTTTATTGAATTTACAGTTGAAGCTATAACTATTTGTCTTAATTCTAACACAATCCTTTTTCTGATACTGATTCTCCTGGGGTTATGTGATATATTATTGAATCAAAAGAGTCAACTAGATCTGAAGTTCTCCAGCTACTTCCGGAATTTTTTTTTTCCAGAATATTTACCTTAACATGCCCCTTTCTCTGGAAATAGGTTCAGGACCGAGTGGCTGGATATTAATTTCTCATCCACAGAAAAAATGCAGGAAATTTGCCTTTATACAGGAAGGAAACAAATGTGACAAACAAGCAAACAAACAATCAAACTATGCTTCATTGTTCACATCCAATATCTCTACAAATCCATTTATCCAAGAAGAAGTATACTAATTCATATTAGACATTTTGGCCTGAAATTGTCTAAATACATCCTATATCTAATGACGAGATACTGTGTTTGTCCCTGCTGAGAAAGATCTTTCTGTACATCATACCTTTGTTCTGAAGAAATGCTCTTTACCTTAACTTTACCTTGGAAGAAAAAGTTTGAGAAAATATTTTGCCTCTTCTGATTCTGTTATATATTGGTTCATCAACTGAGGAAAACAAGAAAGGGAAGGATTATACGTATATTTCAACTATTTTCCGGAAAAAAGATCAAGCACACACCTTGTGAAGTAAGGAATAAGGACTACTCATTTTGTAAGTAAGAAAGAGTGCAAGACAGCAAGCTACCTTTATCAGAGATTCTGTGATACGAGAAAAAATAAAGAGTAATATCTCTCATTTAATTATTCTCTTAAAATCTGTTTTTGTATGTAAAAAAATGAATTAGTACAATGAAAATAATAATATGGATTATTTATGGAATGCACATGGACCCAGCTGTCCTTGGTAGAAGGCCCACAAACAAGTACAAACCCAGTTATAGCATAACAATATCCTATTTTATAGCTGAAACAAGGCACGCTTCTTGTATATGTAAATTCACTAGCACAGTTTATGCAATTCAGTGGTAATGCCATGCATGCAAAACATTATGTTAAAAATAGCAAGAATTGCTTTTTTTGCATGATTGAGTAACCACAAATAAGCCGTCATTTCTGGCAAAATGAATCAACCAGCCTCTGGCCACAAACTTCAAGGGATGTATCAGCAGGTAAAATCCACCCTACCTAACATAAAGGTGCCTGTCTTTCACCCATAATGACAACATATACAGTATGAAAAGAAAGTGTCTGGACCTCTTGCTGTGAAACCTGTCTTCTGATGATCCCGTAACCTAAACTTAAAAACCTCTCTAAAGAAAACCTTAAGATGAAAGCATAGTCTTTTACATTGGTTCTGTGAATACATGTAAAGTTATTGAAAACACTTATAAACAATTTTATTATACATTCATTGTGGGAAAAATAATATCTGGGAAAAGCTTCAAGCTCACCTCCACCATGTATTTTAATAGGATTTACTTCTGTGAATTTTAAAATGGAAAAAGCTTGACAAAATTCATGGCCATTAGGCATGATGGCAGGGTATCCAGAAAGATGGTTTTGTAACAATTGGAAATTAGTGCTTTTCCTTAAAATTGGTTGTGTTACATATTTCTTTCAACAACATGACGCATGGAAACTATTTCTCAGAGTAGTTTTCAGAGGTCTCTAGTCTAAAACACTGATGAAAAGGATACATTAGACAAGTACAAATTCTTTAACAGACATGACATAGTTTTGTATTTGTGATAAGATTAAACACATAATTTTGTCTGTGTTAAGATTTTGAGAATTAGTCCTGTTTTCACGCTGAATTTTCACGCTGTATACCAATGACCTGTGAATCACATTTTGAATAAAGTGTAACTGCAGTTTAGGAAGACATTTGTACTTTTTCTTTCACTCATGCAGGATGTGTAAATAACAATAAACAGTCATGGTCATTATTCATTGTTCTTCCTCATACCCACAATTTGGTATTAGGATATCGAGGCATAGGTTCAGAAAAAAAAATACTTTCAGGTAGATAACATAAAAATTGATTGCTCTGCTGAACTCAGAAAGTTTACTCCAGAGGATAGTTTGGCCCAAACCATACAGAATACCTTAGTAAGTTTAAAAGTGGTCTTTAAAAAGGGGGGAAAAATACAGTTACTATTTCTACTTCTGAGGTAAAATCAGCAATATGGTAGAGGTTTTTTTCTCATTCTTCTTTTCCTTTTAAAAAATTATGGAAAGATGAAAGACTCCTTCACATAAACAAGAAATAAGGTAAGGTTAGGTGCAGATAGGCAGGGACAGAATGTTAATAATGTGGAGCTGTGGACTCTTGAGGATAGTCATTCCTCTTCTGATTGAAGATGAGGTGCCAGAGGTGGTTTGTTATAGTGCTCTCTCATAGCTGTAATGAAAGAGAGAGAGATAAAAATATATATACATTAGTAGGAGCAATGACCAGAATACGTTAATGAAGGAGAGGTGATTGACCTAAGAAGTATAATTGATAGTCTCTGTTTTCCCTAAAAGAGGTTAGATTTTGATAACTTAGTAAAATGTTGTCTAGGTAAAATTATATGCAAAACCTCTGTGCCCTCAAGTGCGTGATTAATATATTCACAGGGACTGTAAAAACATATGTGACTAGAAGGATGGCAAAAATTAGACATCTATGACCCTACAGTGTGTCTCCGTACCAAAATGACTTCAAAACTGCAAGATCATTTGAATACTTCACGTAAATACATTTTATGTTGTTCCAAAAACAGCCTTGGGGTTTTTCTGTGCAGTAGTGGAAATACACTTTTATAATAAGCAATATCAAACAGCTGTGATGGGAAACATACTGGAGGCATCAGATCCAAAAGCATCTAAAATGGATGACAGCCAAGTAAAATGGGATTCCTTCTCTTCAGTCCTCCTAGCCTTTCTTCCCCACCCATGCAAAATGAATCAAGGGACTGTTTGTTGAGATTTTCCTGTTGTATATCATTGTCTCAGTGAATTGAGGCATCAGCAACTGAGGAATCATAGAAGTGAATTCCATTCAGGCCAAAAAGACTAAAATTCTGAGCTTATCAACTTTATCAGTTTATCAGAATCTGATAAAAGACAAAATTGGCCCATAAAACCGTGCTATACTAGGGAATACATTGGATCTAGGATTCACTTCTGAGTAATTTGTTTGTCTGTCTCAGTGTCCTGCATGTGAGTAAGTTGGAGATGGCATTAATTGCTTTCTGCTATTCATTACTGGAACTAGAACTATCAATGTATACACTGCCTTTGCAGCATGAATGATCTCATACCACCATCCAGTATTGACATAGGCCTTTGGATACCAAAATATTTTTACTACTATTTCTACTGCCGTCAGCAGGAGTATCAATACCTGTTTATAATAGAGCAATAGTACTAGACTGTGCTATAAGAGTTCATGTCCAGTAAATAACCAGTGAGACTCCAGGGGATTATGACATATTATAGTGTAACTTGTAGACCATAGTCCCTGAGAACAGCCTCAGCCTATCACAGGTACTTGTTGCTATAGGTAGAACTCCTCCAGATGTGGGTGCTTTCCAGAAATCTCTAGATAAAGAAGAATTCAATACTTGTGTCATATAAAAACTAGTGATAAAAATTCCAAAGGAACTCAGCTGAATGTCAGACCCAGCATGTAGTCGATAAGGCTCAGTTATTCAGTACTAACACAGCATGGCAAAGCTATGAAGACATTGCTCATTTCAGCTTCTATTGCCAAGGCTGGGTGCTTGACAACTCAATCAACAAAGGATGAAAATGGAAGAAGAGATCTGAATCACTGTCTTCTGATGAGAAAGATATTCAGAATGATTCCTTTGTTCCTTCCTTTCAATAGGAGGCTGTAGGGAAAGGATTAAGGAAAGCTTAAAACCCTAGTGTAGTGCCCTAGCAAGACAGGTCAATATGCAGTGGCATCAGCAACTGCAGCACTGACCATGCTCTCTTCCCAGGAGAAATTTGGTCACTTCAGACACCTCTCTTTCCTCTCCTCCATATAATCTTTCCACATTTATTCTCCTCCTGCATATTCCTTCCTCTACCTTAGTCTATTAAATACCCACCTACAGAGTGCATATTTTCCATGTGCCGAGTAAGCAACCCTTCTCTTCGGCAGTGATTTTCTCACTCAGCACTTCCTCCTCAAATTCTTTCAGTGTCAGGCTCCCACCCACCTCGGTGACTGAAGATAAGTATCATCCTACTATTCAAATCAATGCAAGTAGATACATACCCTTTTTCCCTTGTTTTCTCATATTTTGGTCTTAACTGGTTGGGGCAAGAGAATAAAGACAAGCAAGTAGCACTGGGCCCATTGCCCTTCAAAGTGAGCTCAGCTGCCTCAGTAATGAACTCGTATGTGCATCTTCTGCTCAGTGAAACATCTGATCAACTCTTTGGAAGCAAATGACATCCATATATGTTGAATGATCTTTATTTCTGCTTGAAAATGTATGATCCATTATTGGGCTCATCCTTGCAAAAATTAAGCTGGGTTTCTCAGATGGAGCAGACATTCATCATTCAATCTGATCCTATTACAGTGCAAAGAAGGCTGAGGCCCCTTAAGCTACTTCCAGTATAGAAGCTGTGGGGATTATTGCCAGAGGATGCAATTGTGTAAACCACTATGGAGGAGATGTTAAACTGGCCCTGCAGAAAGCTTGGTCCGTTCCGATGTGAAGTAGTTTCTAGTTCCTGTTAAGTGAGATGTGTATAGGCCCCTGTCACACAATCTTCCTTTAATGCTTTCTAGGTTGCTTACCAGCACAATAAAGACCCACCATATTTGTAAGCCAAGAATTGAAATTCTCATTAACTATCAGCTGACAACTGTCCAAAATCCCCTTTTATCTATGTGTAGCCACAGTCTGATGGTTGAAAGTAGCTTCAGGCTCTCCTATGTGATAAGTCATTGCAGGGCATGAATTTGACTTCACTGCTTTTCCATTGTAGGCCATACTGTCATCTTGCTCCTACTTATTTTAAATTGTATGTGTACCACTTACTTAAATGGAGATACTTGAAATTTATATTTCTATACACATTAGCACAATCCAAGCTGCTAATTTTTGTGCTTCTTTAATTCTCTGGCCCATGGTCTGGCCAACCACAGTGTACTGATGATGGTATTGGATGTTGGGAAACTATCTATTTTGCCATTTCAGGCTTTATATGGGAGTAAGTACAGCTGTCAGAGGCATTACTTACACTGCCGTATTATTTTTGTTTGTACCATTATGCAGCAGTTGTTACTCTTGTGGAACTGTTTAAGAAAAGGCCACAGGTTTCATATGATAACTGCAATGCCCTAGGCACAAAATGGCAGAGTTAAGGGTGCTTTAATGTTTCCTTAACATTACTTCAGCATATTCAGACAGCAAGCATTATTTTTTAATCAAATGCAACACTGCAAAACATGAGAGTGTTTGCACTTTTCTTCTATCAGTCAATGCACAAAATGAGAACATTCAAGTCCTGTTTTCAGAGATACATTAGTGGGAAACAGAAGCTGATTGCCCTGCTGTCCTGTGAAGACATCAAAAGCTGATGAAGTATTTTTCAGTCATCCACAGAGCTGACATGCTCTGGATCCCAGTGCATTAAATAAATCTAATTATGACACTTTAATAAAATATGTTAAAGGTGTTTATTTGAGGACAAAGTCTGGAAGCAACAGAGAACATGTTCCAACAATAAAGCTCCTACACCTGGATTTTAACCTCTTCAATGGCCTATGGACATATGGCTTCAGTCCAGAAAAGCAGCACCTGTAGTTCTCTGTGAATGTCTGCCATACATCCTCATATTGCAGAGAAGTTAAATATGACACATTTAGAAAGTAAGGAAGCACAGACTCCAAACATGCAGTTTAGTGGTGCTGCAAGATCAGTGAGCCAGTAGAGAGAGTACAAAAATTGTTCACTCACAGCTTGCTAGATTAGAGAACAGGGTTTGGATTCAGCCTGTTCATGTCCTTTATTATTCACTGTTCTCAAATACTTATGTGAGCAAAGCTATGTTCCTACAAATATCCACAAACAGCAGATTTGAGCACTTTCCAGATGAATATAACCAGAGAACAAAACCTGCTTTTTGATAAAATGGCATTCATTTGGGGAGAAAGCAATAGCTCGTAAAGAACAGACCATCAATATGGGAACAGATATAACACCATGTGACTGGTCACAACAGTCAGCTAGCGAATCCTGACTAGGGAATGTTCAACTAAATGCTTCTGCTTTGGATTATCCAAGGCTTAATTGAGCTGTCTGCAAATGAGGAGCAAGAACGAAGCTATGGTCTTCCCTGTGCTGTTCCTCAGGAAAGGAATTCTGTGAAACGCTCTTGAGCTACACCAGGGTTCAGCCAGTGGAGTCCTCGACTGTCTTACAGAAAAATAAATTGTCCCTGGGAGTCTGAATTGTTCTGACAGAGTTCATTTTAAATACATAGCTGTCATGCCACAAACACGTAACAGTTCTGGAGTTTGAAAATATGGGGGTACAAAGTGGGGGGTGTATATGGCAACAGATTCTTTCTATCTTATTCAGCATTAGAGGGAACTGAAATTTAGAAAATGAATATGCAATTTAAAATCCCACACAAAATGTAAAGAAAAATATTTTTATTGTGCTTTTTCTGTGTCAGTATCACAAAGTAATTACACAAATGCTTAGTGAATTTCACTGCCCTGATGCTTTACAGAAAGCAGTGTGACAATTTACCAACAACAATTAACATATTTAAATTTATTTAATTCTATTTATGAGTAAAAGATGCCATCCATGGAGTTATTGTTTTTTCGGTCTTTTATAGATCAGTGTTTTCGTCCATTTCTATTTCAGATTGATATTGCTGTACCTTTAAGTACAAAAAATATATATATTAATATTCTCCAAAAAAATGCGAAGCCTTGTTTGCAATCAATGCATATTCCCCTTTTGTGTAAGAATAACAGATGTTGATAGAAATAGCCATTGGCTTTGTAAAGAACCCATTTCATGTGTCAGAATAGTTGTGCCTCTTCTAGATGAAATGTCAAAAGCAGGCAGATATCTCAATGTGAAATGACCTTAAGAAAAACCCGACCTCGCCAAAGATGACCTTTTTCCAGCAAGAAACATTAAAATTACAACCATATTGATGCTTCAGCTTCAAAAACAATATGTATTTCTTTTTTAGTATTTTTCTATCTTGGCATCCTACATATTTTAAATAAAGATGTACAGTAGTCCACTTTATACTGTTTCTATTGAGCTGATTTATGGTCATGGGTTTGTATTCTAAATATATTCATACACAGGGACATGCATAACAATATTTTCATAAATATAGATATACATAGAGACACATACATAAATATAATTATATACATTCATAAAGGATCAAACGAAATTATCCTAATTTCTCAAGGGGCCTAATATTTTTTGTGTCCATATTACATTAGCAGAATGTATTACTTACTGTAACTGAAATAAATCTTTTCACAGTATCTTCCTTTTCTGAATTTTTAACAAATCCCCATGGCCTTGCTTTCCTCAAAGAAAATGTATGTCTTATCAAAGTGTTAATCAAACTGAAGTGTCCAAGGTTCTTCTAAAGTAGCATTGGAGAAGTATTCACATATAATAGTGTATGTGTGTGCATGTGCCGTGGCTGATTAGTGGCACACAGTTTCTCCTTTAAACTAGTAAAACAAAAAAAACAAAACCCAAAAAGACCAGAGATGTAAAATTTCTCTTTTTGTGAGTGACGCAGAATCCCAGTCTCAACTTTTGTTCTAAAGTTCACAGTGATTTGAAATTAAAGGCTGAAGTTCCTATACACCGGAGATCTTCAGGAAGGCACCAGATGTTCTGAAAGTTCTCATCTGTGTACAGGATGATTAATGAAGTACACAGGGGTTTTGGAGGTCAACAGTGTTAAAAGTTCATCCAAAGTCTGCCCATATAAACCAAACCTTTCTCACAACCCCTCCTTAGCTGATCTGTATCTCCAACTGCCTCATTCCCTAGTTCCCTCTTTCCCTACCCACAATCTGTGCTCTGTCCTTCCAGATACCATTCCCACCTCTCTGGAAGACACTCTGCTGATTGAAGCAGTGGGGAGTAGTCAACATATAATCTCAAAAACTGTGCTGGGAAAGGACAAACACAATCTCAGGAGATGTTCTGTGAGATGGTTACAGAATAATCTTTTTCTCCCTTTTTCCTCCTTTTCCTGTCATCTCCTGGCAGAGATACAGAAGAAGAAAAGTTGCTCCAACTCCTCTCTGTTTAGGTGGTATTTCTTGCACTTATATCTCATTTTTCTCTGATCTCCAGCCCATTTCAAACAAACTATCTCTTCTGAAATCATTAAACCAAATTATCAAAAAATCTAAAAATTAAACTTTTTTTTTTTTTTTTCAGATTTGGTTCTGAGCAGGCACTGCTACCCAGATTTTATCTTGCTGTATTTACTTTGGGGTCTTAGTGAATTGTCATTATGTCTTATACTGCTGATGTTACTACATCGAGAAACCATCAATAAACTGCTAAACTTGAATTTCTCAGTATAATGCGTAGTGTCTACTTTGGTAGCTTCCATTTCACACAGTCCCTTAACCTGACACAAAAAGCATCCTTTATTGCCTTCTAGGGGAAAAAAATCGCTGCCAAAATTTTATTGTTCCTCTGCATCCTTGAAGGTCTCTATGGTACTCAGCTATTTAGTTCTTGCATAAAGACACATTCAGGTAATACACTTGTTTTGATTGGGAATGTTCTTAGCAAATAATTAATTCAGAATATCAGAGTAGAGTTTGTTCCAAAATGTTTGTTACTGGGAGAATTTGGACCTTTCCGTGAATAATCAAACCTGGAATATATTGGAGCAAAAGGACCTGTCCTCTGGACAGGAGCAGCCAGAGGGAAGCTGCCTGGAGAGGAAGATGGAGGTAGGAAAGAGCCAGGGCAACAAGCTTGAGGCTGCACCAGCATCTTTGCAGAACCATTTTGTTTTGTTTTCCGACTAGTTTCATCTCTCTGATTGGATAATTTGCTCTTTTCTTAAAAATGAGTGGGGATTCAAGGGAATCTCAAGAGGACAATGAGACATTTCTGTTGCAAACTTTAATGTGCCAGTATCACATGGTGCAAATACATATGTCTCTAGGTTTCTACTCACCAGATCCTCATTACCTTTAGCTGACCACTACTACTCTTATCATTACTGACTTGTATTTCACCAACATAAGTGATGACTGGCCTGATCTGTTTAGGTTGTTCAGGAAGCCTTTCTGCTTTTAAAGCATGGCTTTTTAGCCTCAAAAAAAGCCCTGTACTTCTCTGCTTAGCCATAGTTTTATTCTCACCATTTTACTTTGTTTTTGTTCTCAATGATACACAAACCATCTGTGCCTCTAACACAATGTTCTTGAATAGCCTCCAGGCTCTTTCTGTGGTTTTAAAGTTTTTTACTTTGCCCTTCAGCCTGCTGTTAATCATTTTCCTCATAGTTTTAAAATCTGCCCTTTTAAAGTTTGTCACTTTGTTACGCCTGTGGGGAACTGTGTATTGGGTTTGCATGGCAAGGTTTTGGTACCGGGGGGGGGCTACAGGGATGATTTCTGTGAGAAGCTGCTAGAAGCTTCCCCTGTGTCCAACAGAGCCAATGCCAGTCAGCTCCAAGATGGACCCACCACTGGCCAAGGCCAAGCTCATCAGTGACGGTGGTAGCACCTCTGGGATAACAGATATAACTGCACAACTGCAGCCAGAGAGAGAAGTGAGAACATGCAAGAGAAACAACTCTGCAGACCCCAAGGTCAGTGAAGGAGGGTGAAGAGGTACTCCAGGCACCGGAGCAGAGATTCCCCTGCCAGCCCGTGGTGAAGACCATGGTGAGGCAGGTTGTCCCCCTGCAGTCCATGGAGGTCCATGGTGGAGCAGATCTCCACCTGCAGCCCAGGAAGGACCCCACGCCGGAGCAGGTGGGTGCCCAAAGGAGGCTGTGACCTCATGGGAAGCCCATGCTGGAGCACGCTCCTGGCAGGAAGGACCTGCAGATCTGTGGAGAGAGAAGCCCATGCTGGAGCAGGTTTTCTGGCAGGACTTGTGACCCTGGGGGGACCCACACTGGAGCAGTCTGTGCCTGAAGGACTGCAGCCCGTGGGAAGGACCCACACTGGGGAAGTTGATGAAGGACTGTCTCCCATGGGAGGGACCCCGTGCTGGAGCAGGCGAAGAGTGTGAGGATTCCCCCCCTGAGGAGGAAAGAGTGGCAGAGACAATGTGTGATGAACTGACCCCAACTCCCATTCCCCATCCCCCTGACCACTGGAAGGAGGAGGAAGAGAAAATCTGGAGTGAAGCTGTGCCCAGGAAGAAGGGAGGGTGGGGCCAAGGTGTTTTAAGATTTGGGTTTATTACTCCTTATCCTACTCTAATTTGATTGGTAATAAATTAAACTAGTTTCCCCAAGTTGAGTCTGTTTTGCCTGTGATGCTAATTGCTGAGTGATCTCCCTGTCCTTATCTCAACCCATAAGCCTTTCATTATATTTTCTCTCCCCTGTCTAGCTGAGGAGGGGAGTGATAGAGTAGTTTTGGCGGGCACCTGGTGTCCAGCCAGGGTCAACCCATTACAAATTGCTTTCTATTATGATACAAAACCTAATTTTCCAGCTTTTATCCAACTGAGCTCAATTTTGTAGAACTAGAAAGCCCTTGAACCCAAGATACTTAAAATAAATTAAGCCAATATTTAGGGCTCAATCCAGTTTGATGAAGAATGCATTTAAATTTCCATTGAGTTTGTGACCACTCAAGAGCTCACAGAAAATGTCCACTTGTTAACAGTAACAAGCTTTTGCCTTTCTGTCAGCTCCTGTATCTCAATAATGTGATCAGACTAAAGGAGAAAGAACTGTCTGAAGTTTACAACATTTAACCCAGAACTTGAGAGGTTTGAATTCAGCTTTTTATCCTGCCAGAGCATCTTTGGGTGACTTGGAGCAAGCAAACCCTTTGTATTTGTGTATCAGCATGACACCAATTATCTGAGTGAGGTGACTCCTGGAATGAGCCCTAATGTGCTCCCCAGACTTTGCTCCTCATTGTCACATGTCCACCAAAGGTAGCCTCAATCTACCCCAGCTCAGTTTGCCTATAAAATAAAGCTGCCCTGCCAGTAAGCAACATCTAGACCTTATTGTGAGGGACCATGGGAAGCACTGTAAGGAGGACTCTGTTGCCTGCTCATCTTCATCCCCACAACCACATGGCAAGAAAAAGAACAACAGCTGAAGGTTGTCAGATCAGACCCAAAATTAAGTGGCATACAGGAAAGTGTGTATTCAAATACAGGGCTTTCCTGCCCTTTTCGCTTAGGAGAGCAATTTGGGCTTTGAGAATTGGAGAAGTGAGGTAGCCATGGAGGCTTCTTGCTGAAGGATAGCACAGAAACAGCCCCTGCCATGGACTGGGGAAAGTGGCAGTGCCCTGGCTCTCCAGGAAGTGTGAGTCTCTCTGGAAACAGAAGTCATAAAAGTCCTGCTAACACAGGGGTCTGCTCATCTGTTAGTATCATATAAACTGCTCCCCAATTTTCTATTATTTTTTTCATGGTATAAATATATGGCCTCACTAAATCATGTTGTAATGTTCTATAAAAGCAACTGAATGCTACAGATTAACCCCTCCCTTTCCTATTGTCTCCAAGTTTGGAAACTTGTAACAGAAGGGTTTGTAAATTTCTCCCTATTTTCTGTGGATATCTTACAGTCCTTCTTTTTATCTCTGGCAGACTAGCTGGGTTAGAACATGATGATTCTTCTAATTATTACTCTGTTTAGCTCAGGAACGAATTGACTAAGGTAGCAGACTTAAACAGGAGTACTGGTCTACAACCCTCATTCATTCACGTGTCCTAAAAATGGCAATAGGAACATGTACAAATGTGTGAATAATAGTTACCACCATAAATGAAGATTTCCAGATCAGATTTAGGATAAAGAGATCTTGCTAGTTCTCTTTTCTATTCAGCAGTAATTAAATGTAAGATCCAAGGTGTAAGTAGAGGAAGCTGATTTGCAAAGCCACCTGAGGATACCTGGTGGATGCAGGCATGTGAAGGGGGAGGTGTAGGTGTGCACAGTTAAGCAGTGACCCCATAATGTATAGAAAATTGACCACTGTTGCATGCTAAAGCATAAGCCATTTGTGTCCTCAAAATCATGTTATGTGCCTGGGATATGGCAGCAAGCACCTGTATTTTAACAGCTATCTTTATTTAAGCAGAAGACAGAAGACAGGGCTAGGAAGGGAGAGATGAGGTGACATGAGGAGAGTTAGCTTCATTGTACAGGAATGCTGACAGAGGCAGTCTGCCTCTGTTTTAGTCCCTGGAGAAAGTGCATGTGGACGTACTTGATCCAATTTTCAGCTATAAATCACTATCAATCAATCGACTGTAGTCAATCCGTTTGTCATTTTCACTTGCTTTTGGTAGTTACCAGGGAAATTGGCTCAGTTTTCTTCTGAAAGTTCTTTGCATGAACCTTCCTTCTTATAAAAGTGTGTGTGTTGGAGAGAAACAGAGTAATTCGGCATGAAACACAGAGAAAGAAAATGGGAAGGGAAAGGAAGAAGAAAAGATAAAAAAATAAGGAGACAAAAAAAGAAGAAAATAAATAATCCAGAGAAGGGAAATCAAAAAGAAGTGTTTCCCAGAATCTTTGGCTTTGTTATGATTGCAGCCACAACAAAAAAAATCTGTAGACCCTTTTGGCTTGATACGCAGAGACAAATCCTATCCAGTCCCAAGCAGTTGTAATGATGTCCAGAATTTACTGGGGGGTGGCAGCCAGTGATGAAGAGAATGTTAGCCAGAAAGGAAGGATGAGATAGAAAAGAGAGAAGAAGGGAACCAGTAACTAAGAAGGGAAAATGGCAATAAAAATAAAAAATTGGAGAGAATATCATTGTTATAGACAATTCAATATCATCTTTCTCAAACCCATACATAAATGTGCCTGTGCTCTCATGTACATCCTCTGTGTGTGTGTGTGTGTGTGTGTGTGCGTGTGCATGAGCACGCATACTTTTCTACCTAGCTCTCTATAATGGTGCTCTAGGATGAGAGAAGACAGAAGGAAAACTATTAGTAACTAGCTGTTGTCCAGTGATTTCCAGCAATTTCCCTGTTAGATTTTATGCCAACTATTCTGGCTAGATCAAAGGATCAGATACCTAATATGTGAAGAAGGGGACAGTGCACTTGGGATATGGAGAAGTAAATGCTTAAGAGTATGTAGGAGAAAAGGAAGGGCAAAAGAGGAAGAAAATGGTAGGTGTGATGCCAAGAGCAGGTGGAAAGAGGATCTGTACTCCCTTTTTAAAGGAAGGCACTTATTCACAGGACTGAACAGTGAGTTTCAGCTACTTCTCTATGCAGTACTCTGAAGAAAGCAAACGTCTTAATCTTCAACAGAAATACCCTGAAAAGGCAGAGTCGTTGCACTGCAATATGCAGAAGAAAGTACCACCCTGTGTTGTTCCTGGCTGTCTCTCTTCCAGGGCAGGACTTATTGTAGGTCTGTGTAAGCAAACCAAGTTATAAATATGAAAACATTTGTATTCCATGTGACTGACCTCTCCCATGCTATGAAGTCAAGTTAGGAATTGCTAGATATCTGTGGCTCCTGGCACAATGAGTTGTTGGTGTCAGAAGAAGTCACTGATATTGAAGAAGCAACAATATTGTCACAAGCTGGAGGAAGAATTGAGAAGACCACTAAAAATGCAAGAGAAGAAGACTCTGAACATAGGAAATACATACTCAGAGCACCGTCACATTATTTCTATCACATCATGCCTTTCTCCTGCAGTTTTATATATTAATGCTTCCTTAGGTTGGGATTTTTAATCTGTTCTGCTCCATTGCACAGTTATATCCTCCCTGAACTCTTGAGAGTAACTCTGGTTCCCTTAATGTCTAGTGTAATTCTCCATTTCCTTGAGAAATAGCTAAACTTCTTCTCTAGTCTGTAGCAAAGGATCATTTCATCCCATTGATTTATATTTTCCCACCCTGACTCTGTAGTCAGTTACATCAGACCTCTTTGGCCAAGCTTTCTCATTTTTAGTTTTAAGGTGCTAATGTTAACGCAAAGAGATTTTTATATTTTTATTTTACAGCTAATAGTGAAGTCATTATTGGCCCCTTTTAGGTGAAACTCTCAGAACCTCTGTTCTCCACTCTGAGGCTCAGGTGTTAGTGATGTGACCTTGGGTAAATTATTTAACCTCTCTGGATTCTAGGCTGGATTTTTATATTGCCAGGGTAACTCAGAAGGGACTCCAATGAAATCTGTGGAATTTCAGCGGCAAGAAAGAAATTTGAATGGGAGAGACTTTCTCCCCTCTACTTAATTTTTCATGCCTTAAGTAGGTGTCATCGTTGTTTCCTTCCATGGTTAATTTGTTTATAAAACATTAAAATCCTCCTGTGAAAAGTACTCTACTGATACAAATTGCTATATAGCTTATTGTTTCTGGAAAGCCATTTCCCTGCCCCTTATGGTTTCCTAATAACAATGTCCTGGAAAGCCAGCACAATTCAAAATGCTGTCCTTATACTATCTTACAGCCAGTGCCTGAGAGTTTCCTTAACAGCAGTGCTCAGACAGAAGGCAGAACGACAGCAATGCACTCAATACATTGAACTCTTTGGTACTCTGTGATTGCATATTACTGCATTGTATGAGATCCATGCTGGGGCAGACCAGATTCATCTTCTGACATGCTCCCTTGTCCACTAGTAGCCAATCTTCAACTCTTACAAAGAAATGAAAAATGAATAATACTGCCTTGCATTTATTAACTGTAGCATGACATGATGGAGTGAAAATAGCTCTATGATTTCATGGAAGTAGAGTACTAAATGGTCTAGCTGGTAGGGCTTTGAAAATAAGAGCAGAAGTGGTGGTTTCTTTGCTTAATCCTAAGCAATTTTTTAGGGGAAAAGATTTCCTTCATTTCATCAGGCTGGTGCAGTGTCAGTCACATATACAGAACTGGAAGGTGGGGTTAGATTTGATCAGTTCAGGGAGAAAGGTTACTCTAAATTTTCAATGATAACATGGAAATAAGATGGTCTGGTGGACATTGTCAACCATAAAAATATGACTGAGATTGGCATTTGAGCTTCTGTTTTCTTTTCTGGAAGAGTAGTCAATTTTTCAATTATACCAAAATAAAGAAAAAAAAGGGGAGGGTTCTGGAAAAAACTTGGAAGATCTGATTTAATTGATTTTATCTCAAATGAAGCCACTGAAACACCCTTTAGTTCTGAAATCATAAAGTGAAGGCTTGGGAGCTAAGATGGTTTTTTTTTGGTTTGTGGTTGGTTTGTTTTTTGTTTTTTTTTTCTAAAGATGCCTAAATTATATCCAAGGAAAGCCAAGCTACCTTTTTTTTTAAAAAAAAAAATGTGAACAGCAGCCTTTCAAATTTATTCAGACTAATGAGCTAGTCTAAATTTTGAGAATACTAATTCACAGAAGTCGGTTCTGTGGTGGGAGAAACACAACAAGGTTGTCACAGCCTGTGAACAAAGTGAATTGGTTATATGACTGACAGTAAAGATTTCTTTTAACATCAGTAAAAGGAGGCTGAAGTGACAGGTAAGAGGACAGATGCAGAATTCTGCAGCACTCTGCGAGTTTGTGTACTATCACTAAGGGACAAGTTGACTTGATACCAACTTAATAGGCTCAGCAGGGGCTAACGGCAAAAGGATGGAGACTGTAAATGGGTGTAATAGGGCATCTATACTGTATCAACATAAGCATGAAAACTATCTAGCTGGTTTTGGCTGAGGAAATTAATCACATTACCTTTAAAGTCAAGCTTGTCTTTTAATCTAGGACCTGCTCAGTATACAATATTTCACAGGAAACATGCACATAATTTTAGTCACTTTTACTCATCTCAGAAATGAATTTAGCATCATCACAAGGCAACTTAAATTCAACATCATCTCTGAGGAAATGAAATACTGGAGCAAAACTATAAATGGGAATCTTAAAACCAAAGGGGTATAAGCAGGCATACAGCATTTAACATGCTGCATAATCTGCTAGCAAGGATTCTTGCATAAGAAAAGGTGAAAGAAAAGGTGAAGCTTCCACCTCTAACGAGCCTCTAAGACAGTGTTGGCCACTGCATTCAGTACCAGATGAATTAAGACAGGAGATGTCTTGCCATCAGAAATAATTCTACAGTGGGAAGAAATCCTGCTGTGCTGAAAGTTGACCTCTTGGACAAACATGCTGTAATAAAAAGTGCTATTTGCTACGAGCACATTGGGAGTTTTAAATCATCAAACTAAAGTACCCCAGGCTTTGACAGTAAAATTTTCATTCAAAGAAGGGCTCAGCTTCACAACACAATAAATTATATATGACTACGACATATAAAACATTTAAAGATATACAGAAATTCACTGTATTTGTGTTCAGAAGACGAGTTCAGCTCTTGAAGTACTTTTTTATGTCAATCTTGCCTATTCAGATGAAGGAAGGGGGAGGCTTTTTTGCAAAACAAGTAGAAGCAAAACTAACTGGCCATTTTCCACAAAGACTCTGAATTTAATTGCTATATGGGGGTTTATTGTGTATGGTATGCAACTGTATGCGGAGAATGTGGATGGTATGCACCTATGTGGGGAGATTTCATTGCCCATTGTAATAAAAATGAAGGATGTCCAGAAATTTTTAGGAATATCTTGTAATGAAAAACAATAATCACAATGGTGCACAGGGTTTGGGATATTACTGGGTGGGTTAGACAGAAAGAAATGGTTTCCCAATAGCTGTCACATGAACACAGTGAGCTCCTAGTGAGGCTGATTTTAGGCATAACTGCCAAGGGGAACAGACTGCTGGACTCACTAAACTGTTACACAAACACTGTCGCTACCATAGACCCCCCCAAAAGCAATCTTGATGCTGCTTCCACCACACATTAAAAAAAAAAAAAAATATCAGGTTATATGCAGCAGCTTTGGGGAAATGTTTCCTCTCACCCACCTGATAGCAGCAGGTACCAGACCCCCATCATACTGTCACAGGCAGAAATAATTGCTGCTGATAAGCCTTGAATTTCCAGGGAAATTAGGAGAAAAAGGTGAGGAAATAAAAAGATTCAAATCAGGGTCAGAAATAAAGTAAATGTAGGAAAGGGAAAATTGTTTGTTTGGGGCCAGTTCTCCACACACTGGCAAAACTTTCCTGGAGAAAAACCAACTGGATTTGGACAATAGAGTCTTTTAGAGCATAGATGAGCTCATGACTTGATTATAAATCAAGGGCGAGGTCCCCCTCCACTGCAAGTTCATGCATGGCCTGTCTACATAAGGAAAGGCAAAGGAAACTTCTAGCCATCTCACGTCATGTGAGCCAGAGGCAGCTAGGACCATAGTGTGCTTTTCTGTGCAGGACACACTTGCTGTCATGTTCCCAGCTGGAAATGTACCCAAACAAAAATATTCAGATATGCTCTGTCCCTCTCTGCTGGAAACAGGGAAATAGAGTAAAATGGCTTTGTGCTTACCCTGTAGATGTAGGGTTAAGGTCCAGTATCCAAACTGTTAGTAGCATATGGAATATACATGGAAAGTACCAAAAACTAAAGTAAAAACCCAGGAAATATATTCAGAGTGTAAGCTTTTTCATAGCAAGCAATGACTTTTCCTCTTTGACTGTACTGTGCCCCATAGGATCATACACAGCTTTAGATCGTACAAAAACCAGTCTAATAGACACTAACACATAATCATTGTCTAGCCTTCTTAAGCCCATCAACTACCTCCCAGGATTAATTTACATTAGCCTGAAATGTAATTTATAGCTAGCATTTTAAAAGGGGCCTGTGAGTGTAAGGGTGTGTCTGGACCGATCACATAACTACGGCAGAAACAGTCTTTTATCAGTGTGCTGGTCTATTTTTCAACATAGGCAAACCCTCAGGTGCTCACAAACCACTGACTTTCAGCTCCCTTAGGCTCTTTTGAAAATTTTGGTTTTACATTTAATCCACTGTATGTGTTATAACTATATTCAGTATATTATCTGTCAAGTGCCATTAATATATAGCCAGTTCTCCACTGCTGGTCTTGTTGGTTTTGGGCTAAAAGGTCAGGTGAATTTACATCACTAGACCTTCATCACTTTCCAGCGAGAAGATCTCCCTCCATTTCCCAGAGAAACACTGATTTTTAGGGAGAAAGTCTGCTTAGCTGCCCCCATAGAGCCAAATATGTCCTTGGCTGCTTCTCTTCTTTTCCCCCCTCTTTCTTATATGTGTAGGACACTTGTCACCTCACTCTTCTGAGGATGGGGAGGTTAAATCAAAACAGATAGAGTCAAACTATATTCAACAACTTTGGAAATAGCACCCATTTGTTTTATGAGAAAGAAGTTTAACTGCAGTGTCTAAGTATGCAGACAGATTCATTCATGTGTGTACAACCTCTTGCCAAACCAGCATTCCAGGGCAGGTATTCAGTTAATCACAGTTTGCACAGGGACTTCAGCCAAACCCTCAGGTAGCTTTGTTATGTTTTAGTCTTTTATTTGCTATAATTCAGTATCCTCCACCTGTGGTCTCCGGAACCTACCATAATCAAACTGGAGGCATAATAAGCAAATCAGCTATTTACCAATTTTTTAATTTTTTTTTCTTCCATTCTCCTACATGAAATTTAATATTGTGCCCAATCTATATAAGACATAGGACATCATAAATGGAGGGGAATATATAGCATTGCCAAAAGACAGAATTCAAAAATCAATCTTTATAGTGCCATAAATGATTTTTTTTCCTACTTAGTCCTTTTTTGGAGAAAAAAATATATGTCATCAACAGGGATTTCTGCACCTGAAACACCTACATTAGAATAAGTTGTAAAAAAAGTCAATGGTTAGAAGTATTTCAGTTCAGTTTTCAATCTCTTTTCTGGACAATACAAACAACAGTATATTCTGAAGGCAGAGCAGGAGATAGGACAGGACACAAGGATCTTTACTGATCATGTACCTCATATCACAATAAATTGTAAGGATGCAAAATTAATGAAAGACTTAGGAAAGAAATAAAGTCTTCTAGAAAGATTACTTCACACACACATACTCACACACAGAGAGACAAAGAGGAGAATTAAGCTTAAAATCCACTCCACTCACATCAAACCCAGATGTTTGGACTTCATGCAAGTGGAGTGTGGAGCAGCTGCAGAGAGGAAATCCAATCTGAACCTGCAGCCAAGCTGAATGTGGGGCCTTTGTGTAGCTCCAGTAAAACTCCCTTCAGAACTGAGGGGCAGAGGTAGGGTATCCTCGCAGCCTCTGAGTGGCATCTGTCCTTCTCCACCAGCGCTGGACTCTCTTACTGTAACTGCAGGCACTGCATTTAGGATACATTTCTCTAAACTGACTTCTTTCACCAAAATTCATTTCCCGCATATGCATTCATAGTCAAACTTCATAAAAAAGAATGAAAAGTTGTTCCATAATAATTTATCAGAAAGCAGATTGTTTATAAAATGTAATGAAGTATTTATCCAGTTTTGTTTTGCATCTCAATTCTGAAGCAACATTAAAAACATGTCTTGCATCTCTTTTGAAAGGTTCAGCATCTCCAGTATAACACATTCTAGACTGACAGAAAAGGATAAGGATATTTGTATACATAGATATAGGTGATATTGATATACAGCTGTAGGCACACACACATATTGCATTGTTTACATAATTTATTTCTCAGCTGAATCTCTTAAGGGTCCTGATACAATGCAATAACTCCCTTATTCAGAATTCTGCACACAATTTCCAACAAGTGCTTAAACATGCTTTAATTTTATTCCTGGAAATCTTAAAAGCATTTAGAAAGCTGTTACTCTCTCTTAGAAGAAGAGCCCACAATATGAATATGAATACTGGATTAACTATTAAGGCTAATAGAACGTGTTAATAATACAGCAGGTTCACGCTGCTGGTTGCTTTTAATAACACAGCAATACATTGAAATTCATGCTACCTGGCAGAAATTGTGTCCATAGTCTCATATAATCATATTTAGAAGCTGCTTTTAGACTGCATCAACTCAATTCAAATTTTAGAAAAAAAATTATAATGCTTTATACTTACATAGTATCTTACATCTGAGAATCTTAAAGTACTTTAATTTCACATAGTATTAACATAATACAATAGTCTTTTCATATTCTCTTTTATTCGTATTTGACTTCTTCTTTGCCTTTTGTCTTCTCCCTCTCTCATCCATTGCCTATATACAATTATTCCTGTTTCTTTTATCTATACCTGTATAGATTAATTCCTTTTGATATGTCCATCCCGCATGCACTTGTGTATCTAGAATGAGTTCCTGCCTTCAGATTTATATCAACGGAAGAAAAACAAATTCTAGAATTAAAAGAAAAACACACAAAACCCAGCAACACTGTTCTATATCTTAAATGTGCTTCTTTGTAGTTTAAAACATCAAACCTCATTACAGAACAATGGCTGAAATTGTTGGTAATTATGGCTTAGAAGAAAGATTTTAACTTTCCTGACACAGAAAGCTCTCTCATGGTTTTTTCATGGCCCAAGCTGCAACTGTTGAAGAGCCAAAGGCTGGGGAAGTTCTGGGAACTGATTAGAGAGCAGAACCGATACTGACACCAGTCCCATTCCTTCACAGACCAGGGTCTGATCACTCAGGATGCTGTCAGCTGAACCTGGGGATTTAACTTAGACAAGACCCTCCATGTCAGCAGGCACCTGCCTGTGCTCAGAGGAGTTAGACCCAACATTGAAGGCATACCTGAATTGCCTGGAAGCCAAGTGAAGCTCAAAAGGCAAGTTGGCCATCTTCAGTATACAAGTCCTAGGCCATTTGGAGAGAAAAGCATCTGTTATTCTTAGCTGGTTATTTTTGAGGATTCCCCTGTTTATTATGTAGGAATCTGAATAATGAACTTGTGAATCAGGTGGGTGTCTAGCTAGTTCAATACATTTGTATGCAGGAGCTAATTTAAAGAGGAAAGCTCTGTAATAAATAGTTAGCAGTTACAGAAAAAAATATCTCCCAGAGATAAAAATTAAGTACCCAGAGATTGGCCTAATTTCTACTTTTACTCCCAAACCTGTTATTTTAGAGTAAGGTTACATTGGAATAGTCTTGTTAGCTATATACATTGTATAATCATTTAAAAAATTTACATTCTTGGTCAATTATATCTCTTGTGGCTTTAGCTTCTGCTGTCTGATCAAGAATGATCTATTGTCAGTTTTCTGTTGTCTCTCCTCAATAGCTTTGAATGTCTTTTTCTCATTTTCTTGTAGGAAATAATAACTAACAAATAACAGCTAGCAATAAAAAACAATTTGCTTTTAGGTGGTAGGGAATGTCCAACACTATGTTATACAAGCAGTCACAGGTGTTGTGTTAATTTCTATGTAACATTAATTCAATTAAAAAACCAAACCAAAACAGTAAAAAGAAAGAAGTCATGGAGCCTAGAAAATAACCCTGGAATATGATGTCATTGACAATCTGTTGCAAGAAGAACCTTAGAATTTATCTTGAAATTAGAACCCCTTTTTTGAATGTTAAGGGAAGAGGTATATCAAGGAGACTTCAGATCAGAATATGTATATTTAAACAAAGTATTCAATTTTGTTATGGGGTAGATCCAAAACCAAAAGAGGTCTATTTTTCTCATCCTGGTTTTCATATTGAAAAAATGTTCCAAGAACAACTATTCTCATGAGGTTTTGGCCCAAGATGGCAGGAATCTTAGGAAAAAACAGATGATCTCACAAGACCTCCGACTTCCAAAGCACAAAAAAATCTCACAACTCAGTTTGTGCCACATGCCACTACTTAGGGCCAAAAATCTGCTGAGAAATATCTCAGAAATGCTCGGCTATTGAAACAAAAATTTAAATTCCAGAGCTCTTTTTGCCTCAGGCTTGAAGTCTAAACCCAAATTTTACCACAAGATGGATATGGTCTCCTCAGAGTAACTCTCACATGTGTCGTCAATGACCAACTCTCACATCTATCGTCAATGATATAATGGCTGAAAAAAAACCTTTTGAAAAAAGAATATGGCAAAATGACCATCTCATTACAAAGCTACTAGTATATTTTCATATCCCAACAGTTTTCATCATCAATTACAAATGATGACATGAAGTACCCAGAGCTTTATTCTGACAAGATGTCTGGGGAAGGAAGAGGGCAAAAGAAGACAGTTTGATTAGAGAGATACAGTGTGGTGGAGCTGATTTTGAACAGCAACTTTGGCCAGCTCAGAATACTACTATGTTCAATTTTGTGGTCAGCAAAGGCTGAAAGAGTTAACAAATGTCATTTAATTTATGCACACGTAATATCATGCACACAGTTACATATGGAATCAGTTTGAACCATGTGACTATTTACATGTCTATATTCATAAGTAAGGTACTTGACATGTAGTTGACATTAAATACAATCACAGTTAGATGGGTTTGAAAATTATAAAAAGCTATAAAAGGCTTTTGGCACCATGTTCTCTGGACCAGAACTTCAGTAGGTATACACTGGCATAGATCCATTTATTTCAGTGTCTATTTTATACCAGCTTTGAGGCTGGCCTTATATATTTATTGTACACAATCATATTCCCTGATTATCTAAAAATAACACCTTATGATTGAGAGATATTGTCAGTTTTGGAACAGGATTTTCTGTAACATTTTGAAATTTTACTAAAGTGAGAAAATAGAACATGGAATATTTTTTTGCCAGATTTTTAAGTTATGAGTAGAAAGAGGATCTTAGAAGAAAATAGTATATCAAGCTCAAGAGTGCAAGACAGATATTTATGACATGATTCGCTTCAGCCTTGTAGAATGAAAGTGGGAGTAATAAAATGTGTGCAGAGGAGTGTGCAAACTGTTGCATCCTCTGAATTCATTGAAGATGATGTGAAAAAGTTGTTTGGATGCTTTATTATGTGTGGATATCCTATAAAAAATGCTAGTCTGGAAGTAAAAGCGGCCAGAGGTAAAGATGAACATGATGGGGTTGACACTCCAATTAAACTTGAAAACCTCTTTTTATGTTACACATTAAAAATCATGTTGGAACCAATAAATGGAATGAATAAACATAGTATCATTGTATATGTATTATGCAAAAGCAGAACACAAGACTCACTGTAGTATTTCAGTGGTATTTACGTATTACAAGGGATATGACTGTATTGCAGGAAAGCTTTGGGATAAGATAACCTTTAGGTTAACACATGCCCTAAATAATTCAGTGGAGTCTCTAATGTTCTTAATTCAGCCTTAATAGGAGCACTTCATTCTCTTAAGACTATTACAAAAGAAAAAGAGATTAGGATGAAGAAGGGTCAATAAAAAACAAGTAGACCGCTCCAGTAATGGAAGGAAATACTCAGTTGAGCTCCTGGTTACCACTGTGATTCAACCCTGTATTGTCTGGTCCCCTTTTTCTCCTGTGACCTGTACAGAGCTCAACTGCTGTCTCTGAGGAGGTGCTTGGTTCATGCTTCTTCCCCGTACTACTTAGGGCATTGGCACTGTTTCTCCAGAAGAAGCCAAAAGGGCATTCTGAGAAGGACATGGGCTGAGACCCTTCTATGGCTGAATTAAAAAGGGAAGCACCCAACAGGACACAGCCAAAATTACATGCAAAATTGTACCCCTTTGAATTGTTTCAGGTGGGGTAAAGCCAACGTGAGATACCTAGCTAGGAAAACCCATGTCTTAGCAGCTTAATCCATGCAGCAAACATGATACCTTCTTCAATCTTCTTCACCTGAAAGAACATATGTCATTGACTGTAACTGACTATAATTACAACCTCTTCCTCCATCGGCATAAAAGCAGAGAGGCTGATTCCTTTATACGGCACAGGACAATTTTTCAGCCAACCTAAGTTGGGACACCAGAAGGGGCAATTTAGGTTTTTCTAGCTGCAAATGTCTTGGGTGCAGCGAGATGGGAGCAGCATCTTCATTCGCCCTCTGCACCCCATTGCTGCCCTGAGATGCCAAACACCATGAGTTTCAGAAGGGAGGCAGAATGTGATATATAGTCAGGTATGACAGCTCTGTGTCATCATGACCTTTTTCACCTACCAAAGTGAAAAAGAAATGTATGCAACCTTGGATAGGTGGGGGATACATTAAACTGGGGTACCAGAAAGGCTATGTAAATGAGCTGATTTGCACATACAGTCAATGGATTGATGCAATCAATTTTTACACCTATTCCTCACACAATACTGTCAGAAAATATTTTTCTTCCTAGTGAAAAATATTAGTAAACTGACTTTTTTCGTTGTGTACAGTTCTGCTTTGAAATTCTTCCATCAGTATCAAAACTACCCTTAGTCTTTTAGCAGAAATGGGAAATTTTAACCAAAAACCTGTCTTTAAAAAAAAAATAAAATTACTATTCAATGGAAATCCATTATGTGAGAGAAAAAAGATACTGTTTTAGACTGTCTTGACTGGCTGCAGTCTTCAGCCATTATATGACTATTATTATTATTAATGCTTTTGTTATTTTTAGTCCTGGTTGCTTCAAACAAGAAAACACTTCCTAAAACAATACTATAGAACAATATTTCACTCAATGAAAACCACTAAAATCTCTTAAAAAGCATGCTATAACAGGAAAATATGAGAGAAAGGGAACACTGGGAAGGCTCACACTGAATTTTAAAGCCCATCTGACTGTTGTGTGACATGTAAGCACATTTTGTTGTATGCAGCACTTTTACCCTACACAATGGTTTAAAAATACTGGGTTTTACCTTTTTTTCTTCTATTAAAAATTTCATACAATGTCATGCACGTTAATTGAAGCAGATGTGAGTGAAATGCAACCCTTGGATTTTATTATGTGAATTTAATTTGGGAAAAGGAAGAGGGGGAAGGGGGGAAAAGACAGCTCAACAAATTGTCGTGGATTTATTTTCTTCATTTATATTAGGTTACCCAGAATGAAAAGCTGCCCAATGGATGTTAGATATAATAGCTAGAGAGTTTAATATGATTTCTGCTGCAAGAAAAACTGGACTAGATAAAAAAATCCATATCTTAATGATAGGTAAATAATCCTTTAGTATCTCAGATGTACATGCTACAGGCAGGAACTCTCTGTTCATGAAAACTCTTTTATTCTTGTATGCCATTACTGCAGAGATATTGCTATATTGGTAGATATATTCCTACACTGATAAATAGACTGCATAAACAATATGCCCCCCCATAAGCAAGATAATGCTAGTACATTCTAGCAATAATAGCTCCCCTGCAGGAGGCTAGATTTTTCCCTTTTTCTAAATGCTAACAAGAACTGCTCTAAGGTTATCCACATAATGAAAAACAGGGGTAAAATAAGTGTGGTGCATAGAAGTCTCTTTCCCTCACCTCTTCTATCTCAGGTGATAATGCTGTAGATTTCTTTATCCCCATGTATTCTGATGGCATGTGTGTGTGCATGTGTCCGTGTGCATGTGTATAAGAAATTTTCTTATTTAATAAATAAATGCGTGCACTTCTCCAGTGTCAATAAAGTTCTAGCTGCCTGTGAGATCCCTGCATATATTGGATAGCTACTTCATTTCAAAGACTCTGATGAAGTCCATAATCCAGAGGAATGTAGCACAAGTCCCTGCATGATGTACTGTAGGGTAAGCTGCTAAGAATCACTTGCAGCTCTGCGTGGAGCCACATAGTTCTCTTTGATAAGTTGCCCGACCTGAGAAAGCTGAAAATATGTCCATTACTATGAAGACTGTTGAAAGAATATTGGATTATTAGTCTGGCTAGTGACATGATCTTGGAGACTGATTTAGTTAATGCATGTTGGTGATCATGCTTTTAAAAAGGAAGACTCTTTTATTTTTTTAAGTTATTAAAAGACTGAGATTTTTGGATGGTAGATTTTTAGCATCAGAATCTACATCTGTTTCAGAATAGTTGTCTAGTTTCTAGAGGACCTCCACAGAGACACAGCACACTGGTATAAAGAGTACCATATATACAGCTGCTTTCTCTGTTCATGTACACACAAGTTGTGACCCGCACCAAGCCAGCCCTGGCCTAGAGATACTCCCACTCTTTGTGCAAGCTGATGAAGCAACAGTCAAAACTATTGCCACCATATTGCTTCATCTTTCTTTGTTCTGGAGGAGACAGGGTAGAAGAGCACTGTCCCCTATGTAATTCTCACATCAGTCCACATGGCCGTATAGAGAATGACTTTGAGGGTCTGGGCCGGGCAGAGGACTGTAATATAGTGTACTTGGACTGTGTACTTGGCTTTGCATATCCATGTTGTTGACTGAAATATGTGATTCTTGCTGTATTGTGCAACCCCAGTTCATGCTGTGCTGTCTACAGCTCTCAGTTGCCCTTGTGGTAAACAATATCAATACTCAGTATCACTTTGTGTTCACACCATGCAGATGGCTGTTAAGCTTGGATTTTACCTTGGGCTTCGAGGCATGTTTAAGATGTAGTGTAGCCATATCTAATCACACTCTGAGACCAGTAAAATTTTGCCATGTGGGAAAATTATTTTTCTGCTGAGGAGGGTCTCACACATTTTGTCATGAATCAAGCAGGAAGAGGAAGAGGAAAGAGGAAGAGTTGGTGTAGAAAACAGCCACTGTCTGGGTATTACTTTGGAAGTGCTTTGCTTTAGGAGTGCCCACATTGTTATCCATCTGCCTCTCCTCTCACAGAAACCACAGTAACAAACATAACAAAGCATTAGCTTAGAGGTTTTTAAGGAAATGAATCTTGTTTTCCTTAAGCATGCTCCATTCTCTGCTTATAAAGGAACAGAGGTTGAGAGGAAGAATGTAGGCAAATGAGTCTTTTCAGGTATCATTGTTCACAACACAATGTAACTTCATTTTTATAATGCCTATCACATAAAGGCTATCCCAAAAGGCTTTACAGTGTTAAATAATGTATTTACGGGGAGGAAAAAATACTAATAGCAGAATGGAGAGGAAATTGAGAAAGTCAAAAGACAAAGCTTTTTCATTTTTTAGTTTTAGTTTACATATGGAAAAAGATGGAGAGTCAGGTAGGCAGAGAAATGGGAGAGTCTGTTCCAGATGGCTGCAGGTAGGAGGACAAGGTTCTTTCACCCAGCAATGGGAAATACACCAGTATCAGACAGCACTACCAGAAAAGAGAGCTAGAGGAAAATGAAGGGACAAGTGGAAAAACAGGGACAAGAATTCATTCAGACCTGATTAAATTCCACCCAGTGGAAACAAATTTTTGCCTCTGGGGTAAGAAACTAAAGCATTTGGATGGATGTAGTATGTAATGCAAAACTTGCTTTCACATAAACTTCCCATAAGCTTTCATGAGGAATCCAAAACTCGGGCAGAGTTTCCCATAAAATGTGACCAGATTCATAAAATTTTTCATTGAGACAAATCTAACTTCCCTTCTGTGTATCTCATTATCCTGGAAAACAAGTTACAACCAGTCTGATATCCCTACTTGACTGGTTCTCCAATGATAAAACTTCAGAGGCACAATTGCTCTGTTCTCCTATTCATCAGATTTTGACATTTCCCCTTTTGAAACATTAGCACTGTGCAGAAAAAAAGGTATTCTACTTCACAAAGGACTTTAAGAATCCAAAATTTAGTTCTGGCTTTGAGTGAAAATTGTATGCAAGTTCTCCATGAAGTGAAATAATTAAAAAGCAATGATTTCAGGACATTAAAAATATTGGGTTTCCTTAATATTAATTTTTAATGTTGATACATTTAATACCTGAATTTTTTAAAAAGTTTTTTTTTTTCAAGTGAAAAGTCTGAGGGATTCATTCCAAAAATGTAGGAATGAGATGGTTTGACATCATCAGAACAGTTTCCTGTTTTTTTCCCTAAGTGAAATTATTGCAAAACCAGCCCAATTTTGCAAAGATTTTCATTTTTGGCAGAATTATAGATTTTAAAAGAACATAATTCTATCAAATTTTCCTCATCCTGCTATGAGCCAATGGTGTATTTCCAAATATTAATATTACCTCATAAAACAAAACAACAGAAAAACAGACCTGGCTGTTACTTCTGCTTCTTCCTGTGATTTTCCTCTCCTTACCTGTCAGCAGCAGTAGCAGTGAGATGCCTCATGTGCAGGACACCCTTGGAGTTGCTAGCTGCTGCTCAGGCCAGTGGGTTGTTTGCACATGCAGTGCTGTAGTGTTGATGGGAAAGCTGAGTGAGGTGTATTTCACTGAAGGTGAACCAGATTTTGGGAAGAGAGATGAGCATTTCTCTTCTCCTATTATTACAGGCATTAACAATCCTCAGGATGAAATTCTCCCTCTGGGATGTAAGTGGGACTTTGTTTCAGAGAGGGCAGAGGAAGAAAAACATGAGGTAGGCTATGGCCCCATGCTTCCAATGAGGACTGTGTATCTTCTGCATCTGTCAGCTTCCTTGCCTGCTTAATGCCTGTCTGATGGCCAGCGGGAGTTAATGGTTGCCATAGGCATTGGGGCTGACTGCTTTGCCTCCATCTAGTGAGAAATGCCTTCAGCAGGAAAGTCCTATGGCTCATCAGAGGTTGTATGACTCTACACAGGGGCAATGGAAAAACAGCCACCCCAAAGCCAGGTTCACTGTCCTCCACAATCATTCAGAGCAGTTGTTCTTGGCCAGCTCCTCTGTTCATTCATTTTTCTCCTCTTTTTCAAGCCTTTCTTTCACTTAGAACCTTGCATATCGGAATGATCAGGTTTGTGTTTTTCAGGTCTCTAATGCCACCATATGGGTTTTAGTATATATAAACCACTGCTAACTGGAAGGTGGTGAAGACAGTGGCAAAGATATGTTTGTTAAGAGGCACAGAATGTAAAAGAGTTAGGACTTTTCTTGAAATCCTTGCTTAATTATATAACAATATTATTACTGTACATACTGGAAGGAAATATCACTTGGATTCACAATTTGTAATCAGTTATTTGACATTTTATGAGATTTTCCTTTGCAGTATATAAGTAGTACTATGCCATCCCATTTTACAGGAAATGAAACCATGCAAAACTTTCTCTAGTCAACACCATAAAATACTGGTGGAATTCAGAGTAGCACCTACAAATTCTTTCTCTGTGCACCAGCAAAAAAAAAAATATATATTGATGTAACTGTCATACCATAAAAATTATATTCTAGACCCATGATGAATAAAATACAAGAATAAAGCTACACATTACTGGGAATCTACCGTTTCAAGGGCAGAGATTGTGCAAGGAAAACGGATCCCAGCAGATGTCCACAACTTTCAAGCCCTGAATAACCTGAGAAACATTAGATTCTGCTACTGCTGACTTTGCAGCTGAGATGGCCTCACAGCTATAAGGGAAGCTAGACGTCCCACACTGGTTCTGTGCACTATCTCTTCAATACATCATTACTGAAAAGAGAAGTTATATAGGAACTGAATTCTAGTCACCCACTGCCTGTGGCAGGCACAACTTATGAATCTCAATTGCAAGCCAGTGTACTCTTGGAATTTGGAAAAAGATGATTCATCAGAACTAATAAATGCAGAGAAAGAATAGTTTAATTTAGGTCATTAGGTTACCCATAAAATATTACAATACTCAAAAGAACTCAAACCCCTTGCATTTCTGTGAATTGGTATGTGTTCTATGTGTTCCTGATACATTCTTGTTAGCACTGGAACACTCCTGGGCTCTTGCACCTGCTGCCCTCAATTACTTCGACAAGGAATAGCTTTCTTGGCTCTGTTACTGCTTCTACCTGCTGGGAAGGAGGGAAAAAATGTCACTGTACAGGTAAATGGGAGCCCTGAGATGTTTTCACTTACTGAAGGCTGGAAACATCAGAAATCTCTGCCTCTTGAAAGCACTAGAGAACACAGTTGTTGAAATTGTATCAGATTTTGAGACATTTAAATTCCACACCCAAAAAGCTTATTCATTTAGAGAGAGAGTTGACTGCTGCAGTTACCACGTGGCTGCAGTGAGTAACTCCTGGGTTATCCTCCTCTTCCCATCTCTGGCAAACTGGTTGGTCTTGGACAAAGCTTTCCATCAGGTTTGGGGAAGTTTCTGTCCCGGTTTCCTCACCTGTAAAACAGGCTAGACTGATAAACACTTCTCCAGAGCAGTTCACTGGGCTTTGTGGGATTCTCTGGTTCATGCTTGTAAATGTAAATGAGTTCTGTGAATGTCAAAAGTTCTTACATTATAATGTCATAACTTCAGGTACAGTTCAGGACCTTTATAAATGGATTCCAGGACAGACATCAGGCTGGAAAATAGAAGGGCTGGAGGAAAAATTGGAGCAAGCAGGCAAGGATGCTTGAATGGGAAAAAGTAAATTACTTGTGGGGGAGAGATCACCACTGAGTTTCTGCTGTCAACAGTCTTTCTTAACCAAAAAAACCTTCTGTGCTGCTATCCTAGCCAGAAACAGGTTGCAACTTCATATAAACATTCAAAGAATTGGGGCTTTAAAGAAAACAAGAAATAACACACAATTTTTGCATAAAAGATTCTACCTGTTGGGAGCACTATTCATTTTATGGTAGAAAAAACACAGCAGAGTCTGGGAGAACGATAGGGTCCTGTGAGGAAGTCCTCAAAAGAAAAAATCCCCTTTACAGCCTGTTTCATCTGAGTCATTCATCTTTTGAATCATGAGGTAGGTTACACTTGCCTTTGGCACTTCACTAACCCATGATGAAGAAGTAGCTTGGAATCCTCTCAACAATTCCTCTGGCTGGTTTTATTGAGCATACTGGAGTAGACAAAATCCTAACCTGTCCAAATATATTCTCTCTTGAGGAGTTTGACACCTACCCCCTCTCGAACTGACAAGACGCTGCCAGACTGTGGCTGTCCACTCTGAGTAAGGTGTAATTCTCTACAAGTCCCTCACACCCTGGAAACACCTCTGTAATGCCTAAAAGTAAAGACTACTGCTTGACCTACCTGTGAGGGGACATACTGTAGGAAGTGAAGCTGGAAGGGCAGAGAGACTGACAATTGTTACATGGGGTTTATCTGTTGTTGTCAGTATAACTTTAGTGAACCAGCACCATCAGCCAAGTCTCTCATTGATTTCTAGTGGTGCTCTAACATCTGCTTGCTTATTTATAGAACAACCCCCCATTTTTACCTGGGTTCAGGAGGAAAAGAAGGCAAGAAATATACAAAGCTGGAGTGTTCTCATAGATTTGCTATAGGAGAACTGCTGTTTCTTTTTGCTGAAAATAAAGATCCATTTGGAAAACAGCCTCTAACAGTGAGGTATGCACAGTAGATGGAAATTTTTGATGGTTTCAGTGGGAATCAAGCACCTCTTAAAATCGTTTTCATAAAACTGTAATCAGCTAAAAATGCTTAGTGTGTACACTTAACCTTGGAAATTTCCTTTTATATATCACCTGAGGAAAGGATTAATCTTAAATTTGAGACGTGCATCTCTCATCTGTAACCATGAGGATAATGTTTAATATCCAAGGAGGAACTGAATATCTTACGATTTTAAATAAAGAATAAGGAAATGTTCTAACAAATATCTTCTATTTTGCTAAAATAAAATGTAGTTCTTAAAGAACAGAAGTGAAATAAAACCAGATCAAGAATAAGAATTTCAGATATGACAGAGAGCAGAGCATGCAAATACTCTGGGATGTGACAAGAGAGCTGCATGATTTTATTGCAGTAGGTTCACAGTACTGACTCCTCTAGTTTCAGGTTCAAAACAATTTCCAGTGGAAATCTGGTTTCTTTTTCTCACAGCTTTTTGATTCTTCCCCTTTCGGTTAAAATTTCTGAAGTCTTGGTTTGAAATCTTATGTTCAAACGCAATTAAAAATAAAAATTAAATTATGAAAAATAGGCATGTATACGTTGCTCTGCAGCATTGGCATCTATGAGTTTGTCATGAGTGGAAGGGCTTTGAAACATCCAGTCCATCTAACTCCTGTCTGACTGACCTGTCTAGGTCCTCTGCCATTTTAGGCTGTAGCCCAGATCAGGCTCCAAGTCTTACAGAGGAGGTTCTAGGCCAGGGGGACAGGTATTCTCCCATAAAATTGCATTATTCTCTGCACCACAACATGGTCATCGCAAAATCCTTGAATGTGGAAGACCACAGGTGGGACTTTCTGTCAGGAGTTGATACCCATCCTATGGCATACTATACACATAAAACATATGATCTTCTGGGAAAAAGCTGTCACAGAGCTGGGTCTGAACTACAGGTTATATTAAAGATAGAAACAGAATGCACAGGGGTCCTGCAGCACAGCTCCTGAAATTTCTGTCAAGATCTGCCCTGAGCTCAGCACCACAGAAGCTGGTCAATTAATCTGTTCTGTTGTTTGACCACCTATCCTGCATAAATCATGGCCTTTTCAGAAATCGAGAGGTTCCCAGCAAAACTTCTCTACTTTTCTGCAACAGATTTCCTAAACTCCCTCTTCAGTATGCATGGTCCTTGCCCATTTGCAGAAGATCCTAACTAGACCAAAATCAATTTTCTTCCTCTTGGTAGTTTTAGATGGCATCAGGTAACTTCATTTTTTTATAGGATTCAAGGAGAACATTATGAAATACTTAAAATCGTTTATGTACATGACCTGGAAGAGGATGCTTATCGACAGGTGATCTTACTAGACCTTGTAATTTGGTAGATTTTTGTAAAATTTGGGAGAGAGGGGAAAAAACATTATCTTGTTTTAGGGGTTTTCTGTTCTGCATGAGTTTTATCTTTTGATAACCTTTGTCATTCATACTACACTGACTTTAATTCTCAGGCTTATTGCATTTGTGACATTTGTTTCCGAGTGTCATTTTAAGAACAATACTAGATATTTTCCTTTCAATAGGGTTGGCTTTTAGTTCTTCCTTTTCTTGATCATCTCTAGACAGAAGCATCCCAATATTTTACTTTGTTCTCTCTCATTTAATTTGTGATTTTGTTTTGTGGCTTGGGTACAATACTGAGACACACAAACAGGTACATCACTTGACATCAGATGCTAACCCCACTTAGGTGGTCCTGATGGATAGATGAATATCAAACTTGTTTGTCTGAAGTTTTTTTTTGCATGGAGATCACCATAAGATTGATGTATTCAAAATACAGCAGACATTAGTAAAAGAATGAGGTAAAATAGCCAATGGATGTGCCTTAATAAGTGAGCTGTGGTTTACTCTTCTGTCACAGGAATTTAAGCAAGTCACTGAACTTCTGCATGAACATTTCAATGCTTTCTGTGTAACATATGAATAAAATTAAACATCTGCCCACAGAGGCAAGACTAAAGTTCATTAGGATTTTCAAATATCTTTGAGACCCTTGAAGCTAAAGTGAATTTTTATTTATAGGCAGATGTATAATATAATCAGATCCTTTTTGCTGGAACAAGGAAACATCATTTACCCAGCAAAACAAAGTCCTAATCCTCTCCAGAGGTGACCAGAAAATAAATTTTAAAAATTAAATAAATTTAAAAAATTAAGAACATAGTAAAAACTGGAATTTAGTGCCTTGTCAACATTTTAATAATTCAGTTAAATATCTGTTGAGGGTTTGAGGGTTTGGGGGTTTTTGTTTTTTGGGGGGGTGGTTTTTGTTTGGTTTTGGTTTGTTGTTGTTGTTTTTTAAAGTTTATATAGTGTGGAAAACAATTTAAGAGTATGACAGTCTCATGAACCCTTGTCCTTCCATTGCAATAGTATAACTACCCTCTGGCAACCACAGCATTGCATACCTGTAAAAATAACATGAGGAAAACATTTAATGTATTTTTAGCCACCTTTTAATGCTACTCCATAATTAGAGTAATTTGTAGCATGTATTAAATATTATTATATTGGGTTTGTGTTCTGATTTTTAATGACTTTTGAAAAGAACCACTAATAACAGAAAAATAACACTATGTTAATTAACAGCATCAATTCAGAGTGAAGTTAATGGCACTGTTTGCATTACTAATGCAAGCAGGATTTGGCCCTTAGGAAGTCATTTCATATGGCAGTTACATGTTTGTCTCTGAAGTACCAATACCAGCTGCCAGGTGGGGCTGATGGTGAAAAAATGTAGGATTAGATTGCTATGCCAATGAAACTTTTTGACCTGATAGTGTAGGATATTTCTTGTGGATGACTGGAAGATTCAACTATAGCTGGAGAATGTTTCAGCCCTCTTGACACCATGGAGAGCGGAGTTGCACCAAATGACCTCGGGAGTGGAAAACCAAGGCAGAATAGATAGACCAGGAAAGGGAGATAAGCCCCTAGACAGTAATCGAGAAAATGAGTGAGACTTGAGGGATAAGGAAGAGGCAAGCCATTTAGATAAATGTTAGAGCTGAAGGCCACAGCAGAGACCAAAGCCCAGGTTAAGCCGCTATTCCACACATCCCTGCTCTTTTCCTAACACCAATTCAAAACCATGACTGTAATGAAGTTGATTTTCCTAAGTGATGCTTTATCTGTGGACACAAAGCTCTCTGGCCTGCCTTTCAGTGCACTCCCCAGTTTTTAGCTATATTCTCAATTCAATGTGATTCATTCAGCCCATGATCCTGAGTGAGGTCTGCTTCAAAACAGAGCTTCAAAAACAAGAGCAATTATCACCTCACCTGCTTCCTTTTGTTATTGGAAACTCAGCTCCATTCATGCATTATTTAGCTCAACTGTAATTTGTAACAGGGGATAAAGGGAGAGAGGGAAAATAATGTGTTTTATATTAGGAAGATATTTTAGAGTACCATTTCTAAAACATGGGAGGAATTAATATTATTTTTACTGTTCCTATTTAAGAGTCTAAATGCTGAGTTTGACCCTTGCTTTAAAGCATTGCAATGTTGCAATGATTCCTTGGTAGTGTAGTACATCTGCACAGTCACAAGCATAATGTAATCTTTAAAAAACAACTAAGTTCTTTAAGAAGATTTTTCATCTTTTTCCTTTTTATATACCTTCTGCATTGTGCAACACTGGAAATGCTGAATCCCAAATGGGTACTCCCAGCTGGCAAGCAATCTTTACTGAAGGAAATGTGTTACTTTCAGAATATTATCTAGCTAAGAATTTTGAAGTCTTTCAGTAACATTAATTAAATAATTCTCTTAACACCTCACTTGAGTTACTATTATCAGTCCCACCTTTTAGATGAGTAAACTGGCTCTGCCTTGTCCAACCTCAGATATCAAGCCAGTGAATGCAATGAACAAAGAATAATGCCAGACTTTTTCATGCCTTTCAACACTTCAACTTACTTATTTTCAACCATTCTTTTGTCACTGTGCCATACAATGTTCCTCAGGCCAAGGGGTCCTGAGGGCAACATTGCCTTTAAGATATTGGAAATTCAAAAAAACCCCTGCAATTTGGACATAAATGTTTTGAAGCCAACATATAAGCACTTTCAATAAAATTGCAATTTCACAAAAAAAACGTTCATCAAGTTCTACTTCAGTAAGTGATGAAAGAGTTCTTGAGAAACCACCTGCTCCCATGCTTTTCCTTAATGCTTTGGGCCAGAAACCATTTGGGGACATCTCTAGAGGTGATGGATACCTTTAGCCAGTCACAGATGAGTCAGTGGCTATATTCCTAGGTGCACATGGATGTCCCAGCAAGTGTTTGGCAGCTGTTGGGTTTCAGAAACTGCCAGTGAAAGCTACTTTTCCTCAGTCCAGTCTGTGTGAAACCACTGAAAAGCTGTGGACTACATGAAACAAGTCTGTGGACCCCTCAGCTGGAACAAGATGCTCATTTAGTTAGTTGCTTGAGAACTTTGTTGCCCAAATGTATGTAGTAATTGTAGAATAAGACCAGCATTTTCACAGAAATGTCATTTTATTGTTCTTCCTCTTCTCAGGTCGTCAGCAGCACAGGTCTTCCCTCTGTGATCTGGTATGTACAAGTCTAAGGGTAAAATCTGTGAGTTTCTGTTGACAGTAAATATTAAATATATATTTTTTTATAATAAGTTGCCATAAGAAAGCAAAAAAGAAACAGTTTTAGAGCATTATTCATCATAGACATAAATGCAAGGCTTGGCTTAATTTCTGAAGTCAATAGGACTTTTCAAGTTTTCTTCCTACCATTGAAATATTATACCTTTTGACTGTTACATGACCCTCTCATTCCCCAAAAGATCCTTTTATCTTGCTAAGTCAGTCCCTACAAAATTCACCTACTTCCTGAGCCCATTTCAGTTTTCTTCATTCCAACCAAAATTGTTGGATAGATAAGCTTTTGAGAAGAGACAGTAAAGTAGCTCTACAGCCTCACACTTCCATGAAGAATCTTTTCTACAGGGCATGACAGAAATACTTTCACTGAATATATTAACAGGTGAAGTAGTTTACATTTCCTGGTCCATATTTGCCCTCCAAATAAGATGAAGGATGCTTCCTACTTTTTACAACTATCTGGATGCCAACAGAATGGACAATCATCCAAAACATGAAGGGATTCTGGTTCAAGTTTTGCAAGAAGAAGGTATACAGGATGCTGGATCCTCAGCTGCATCCATTCTAACCAGAATGCTTTTACACTTGCCCATAAACCTGAACAGCAATGCTGTAGCTCACCCCCCCCACTCCCCCTGCCCCCAACATGAAAGGGTCTTCAGTAAAATGCGCATAGATCAGTGTTTTGCTTCCTGGCTTCC
>JANZLQ010000041.1:7672666-7694389 GCA_026212715.1 Elanus axillaris | reverse complement strand
CCACTCCCCCTGCCCCCAAAATGAAAGGCTCTTCAGTAAAATGCCCATAGATCACTGTTTTGCATCCTGGCTTCCTCTCAGTTTTGCTGCTTTAGATTTTACTTTTCTCTTAATGAGCCACATTCGCGAATCACCATCTGGAAGTAGCTACATACTCTACCCATATTTCCCCCTAAAGGCTGAGAATAAGAATGTGTCCAGCAACTATAGTGAAGACTACATGAGATACATGAGAGTTAAACTGGTTCAGTCTAAGCCCCTCCAGTGTGATACCAACCTGCAAAGAAAAAAGGAGAGAGAGAGAGACTGTTAAATTTTCCCAGTAATGTGACGAGAAGAGAGAGAGACCGAAAGAGAGAGTTCACTTGGCCAAATTTCTAGCCACCAGCTACAACAGAGCTTCTATTAAGAGATATGAAAAGAGACAAAGAGGTATAATAGTTATAGATTGGCTTTGTTGGTCAGAAGAAGTTCTAACTATGCTGAGGGGATAAGGAGGTACAGAAGCATGCTCTCAAGGGATATTTTTTTACTTTAATATCCTCGTTTTAGTGCATCTCTAGCTGCACATTCACTTAAGACTGACTGAAAATAAAGGTTTTAACGTATCACACTGCCTGGCCAGATAGCTGAAATGAAAGCTGGAAAAATGCATTGACATTGTGTTATTCTCCTTTGCTCTGACTTTGTGAGATTCAAATTCAAATTTTGTTCACCCAATGTTTTGGGCAGAAACCTTCCTTCAACAGATAGCTTTGTTTCATCTTACCTGTTACCTCTGTTTTTTTCCCCCTTATTAGAAAAGATGGGCACATGCCATTTTGCTTTATAGTCTACCCAGTCCATTGTTGTTAGATTATTCTCAAACTTACTTGTCAAATCCCTTACGCAAACCTTTCTTCTTGTACTAATTCATTCTGAACAAGAAACTACACATCAGTTGTCTCTTTCTCTTTCATTCATTCTTAAAGTGAAGCAGTACTGTCTCCCAAAGCACAAGCATTTGAAAGTTATGCATTTTCACATTTCTCATCCATGTTAAATCCAAGATAATTTTGCTCCTCCTTACTGCCTCCTTCTTCTTCTCTTGACTCTTTGACTGGATAAAAATAAAAATGCCTTAAGCAAATCCTTTCATAACCTTATATATTGGTACGGTTAGACCAGAGCTCCTAACATGAGAGAACACATTTCTAGGAATAGGTGTGTGCCTGAAAGCAAGAAACTAGACAGGACTGGCTATCCTGCAAACAATCCTGTTTTCATGAGCTAACTAACTTCCATTTAAAACACTAAATAATTTAACTTTATTTCCATGAGGATCTGACCTTTAGAGAAAGAAGCTCTTACAAATTTATGTGACACCCAATAGCCATTGTCTCAGAGACATTTCTCTGTCCTGGAGACATGTACATAGCAAAGAAGGTGAATTAATATAAATGAAAAACAGAGAGATGTAAATAAAAGAGGACTGATGTGTATACACTGTTTTCTGAAAGTTTTGTGTGATTTTGTGCAAGTCAGAATTTTCCTGTACCTCATTTTACCCAGCTGTTATGTTTATGTCACTGACATCTACAGTATTATATCAAGAATGAGGCTTTGCTAACTAGGTAAATATGCTAAATTCAGTGGTCATCTAAGATTTTATTCTTACAGCCACTACAGAACTTAAATCTAGCTAGTTTCAGGCTCCAAATGTTGTGCTTTCTCAGGGTTAGGTTCACAGAGAGATTTTGGGCAAATTGATCCAATTTTTAAGTATTGCAGAGATCCCTAACATCCCACTCATCTGCTGCCAAATTCTGAATCTTTAATTATATACACAGTGTTTAACTTCTTCAGTAGGAGCAATTGAAAACTCCATCCAGAATGCCAGATAAGCAAGTGGTTTGGGCACTGTTCTTGGAGCGGGGAGGGGGCATAGGACAAAAAAAAAAACCAAAACAGAACAGCAAACTTCAGTCCTTGCTCCAGATCAAAGACAATAAAGATTTAAAAACTGCTCTCTGAATATCTGCAGAGCAGTCTGAATGCAAGTGCTTAGGTTGCAGGTATGTTTGTTTCTGTACATGTAACTCCTCACGAGGAGAACCTAAGCCAGAGCTAGGTGCCCAGCTCCATGGTGATTAGGAATCTCAAGAGGCCTCGGTCCCTGAGAATGGAAATTACCCTCTTTTTGTCTGGTGTGTGCTTTATGACATGCCTAAAGCTTCCTGGTTTTTGAAGGTCCAGGAGTGAGGTTCCTCACTCCTTGCATTTCATGTGTTGCTTGTGACACTTCACATGGGGACTGTGGATTTCACTAAACTGCTAGGCACCTAAAAATTACATGTTGCATGGTCCAGGTCCTTTTATGGATCCAGCCCACAGTTCACTACATAGTCCTATGTTAAGACTAAGCTCATCCTCACGTACCTAGGCTCACTGCTAACAGCCTATGACATACAGCTGAGGTCATTCTAATTCCCTCTAGTACAAGGTAGGGAATACACATGCAGGAGGTAGTTCATTATGGTATTATAATCATGCCCTGCTTATACCCCAAAGTCACTCACTTCCATTAAAGGCCAGGAGAATGACTGTGAACTGAATCCCGAAGTAAGTAAGAAGCACAGTTTGGAGAGAAGGTCGATGAGGTCATGGTGGTATTCATGGTGATGGCAGCCCTCATGAATTCACGTTATTTTTTATTTCATTGCCTTCCCAGAAATCTTCCTGAGCATTAAATAATTACAACCTGTGACATTATTTGTTCAGGATTTGGTTTCGTTAACCAACACTCATTCCTACTCATTCTTAATTTTTCATAAATTCACATGTTTGGTATTACATATAGGCTAAGCTGCTGGGCTAAGTGGGATTAGCAAAACAGGTGGATCTGAGAGAAAGTCACAGTTTTCAGAAATCTTTTTGTACCATCAATACAGTAATGACTGCAGGGACTGTCCAGTATAACCATTAGTATTTACTTCTTTAGATCAGGAAAAGTGTATATATGAGTTCTGAAGGATATTGCCTGGAGGCTGTGAAGGCACAAAAGAAAATCACATGGACAAGGAAATATTAGAAGCATTTTGATACTTACCTGTTTATTGTGTGAGTGATTTGCACTGTATAAAATTTTTGCAGGATGTGCACGGCAGAGGCAATCCTAGTGGCTGTGTGCAACAATGGGTACTCCAGGTTGTTCCTAAATTGGGGACTTACCAGTCACACTTCAGGTCATCAGGTGGAGAAACCCACCAAAGAAACAGCATAGTAAATCCAAACAGCCCTTACTCATCTGCTTAGGTTCAGTTGAGACTACTTGACCAGGATATAAATTTTGATAGATCTGAATTCTTTCCTGAACTGTTTGTCAAGGCCTAAAGGAGAAAAGCAAACTGAACTTAAAATCAGTTTTTTTTTTCCTTTGGTGTAAAGGAGAAAGAAAAGGAGGACTTCCTAAAAGAAGGAGATATGTTTAGAAAGACTGCCCTCCTTTTTATCTTCATTCATCACTTCCTCATGAGACAGTCAGTAAAAGGGAAGAATAAAGCAGATGAAGTCTTTGAAATGACTATCGACAGTTAAGCAAGTCAAGAATCAAAATGGAAAAGTAAAAATCAAATACGTCACTTCCCTCCTGGCAGGATACAAATTTTGAGTCACAGATGCATTTCAAATACCTTGATATCTGCAATTCAGCATTTCCCTACGGAAAGCCAGAAGACCACTTCCTAGATATAGAGGAACTGTTTAGTACTGTTTAGCTTTATAGTACTGTTTAGCTTAACTGTCAGACCTGTACATAGGAAGACAACACCATTCACTGTTTAAAAAAAAAAAGTGATATGCAGGACCTGTTTAGGAGACTGCAGGGCAATGTTGCTAAATGGTGTAATGCACAACGTGAAAAGGAACCTTATCCAGTGACACTAGAGAAGTAGACCTGGCCCAGAGAGTCTTAAGATTGACTTGGCCAATATGAATTGGATTCAGTGATCACCAGACAGAAGTCTTTGCAGAATATGGTCAGCACTGCAGTCAGACCTTGTGATTAATATATTTATTTTTTTATGGCATTTTATTTTTATGGCTGTAAGTGGTCAAGACCTTAATTTTATGTCTGGTGGAACCTGGTATAACACAATGTCCTAACACCATGCCTGGGCGCTTGTTCAGTACCATCTGTTAAACAGAAGTGTTCCCTGACAGCCTGCCATTTAACTATTGGACTAGTCCAACACTGCTTAACTCATGGGTGCTGACAAGATCACAGTATAAACTGATAACATTACTTTATTATTATTAATACTATTGATGTTACTATTACTCTATGACCCTCCACTCCTAATCACAAATAGAGCCCCATTGTGCTGGGTGCTGTAGAAACATTGCATAAAATAATGTCCTTAACTCAAGGGCATTACAAATGAAATAAGCAGAAATTAGATAGGCATTGAAAATACTCCCATTAGTGCCAACAAAAATGATGTGGTACAGTAACTGTTATCTGCATCCTTGTTTGCCACTAAAATGTCAGCATTTGCCAACAATAATCTCACTGTATTATTCAACATGATCCTACATTCTTCTTAGAGCATGATATTATTGGGGTGGTTGTAAATTGGGGAAACAGGTCCTGTTACAGCAGCCAACTATTTCTGTTCCCTACATGTAGCCCCATTCTTAGTTCCATAAGCCCAAGCTATTTGAATTAATGGGCCAAACACTAGATACAGCAAGGCCAGACCTCATCGGGGCAAATTCACAAGTTCCAAGGAACTCTGTAGATTTTCTCCAGCACAACGTCTGGGCCAGCATGTTCCTTCTCATTTTAAATCAAAACAAATCACAAAAAGCTCCAACCTGACTTTGTAAGAAAGTAATTCTGGATCATGCGGTGATACATGTCAGGAAGTCCAACATGCCACCAGCTTATTATAGCAAAAGCAATAAGAACAGCAAGTCATAACAGAAACAAATATGAACCCCTTTTCTTGTGTATGGTTTGATTTTTTCTTTTTTTGGAGAGAGGGTTTTTTTGGTTTTGGTTTAAATCCTTGCTTTGGGACACACACACACAAACAGTTTAGCATTCTGAAATCTGTTTTGCTGAAAATAAGGACAGGAAAAGGGAAACTTACATCTTTAATTACTATCCTATTGTTGGTAAAATTTATAAATTATGATATTGTTACCTGAGGGCTTGCTGACAGACTGCATCAGTTCTCCTCAGTCTGGCTCTAATCCCAGGTTCTATTTTTTCTTTTAAATCCTGGAATGCAGACAAAAAAGGGTTTCCCTTCAATAAACCACTGTCTGAACCTGGATTACTGTGCTGTGTCACTAAAATAAAGGATCTAGCATTAAACTTCTCAGCTTTTAAACAACAGTATAAAATACCTACAGTATTTGCTAGTCTCTTCCCCAGGTAATGGAGTTTATTTCATACATCAATCCTTATAAAACCAGAGCAGAGTTTAGACTAGGATTGAAACAATTGATTTGCCTGGATATTGAACCCACCATTGGTTAGCTCTTAAAACCCTAGTCAGTAATTAGCCAAGCTTTGCCTGTCCAGCACTCAGTTGGATGGAAAACTAAAGACTGGATGTTTATTGCTTGAGAAATGTATTGTAAAACCTACGCATCATAAGTCACTTCCAATGCCAGTGCTTTGAGAAAAGCACAAACACCTAAACATGAATGAATGGAACTACTGTTGGGGAAAAAAAATTTGGTTTTCAGTGACAGGTGGAGAAAAAGTAAAAGGAAGCCATTGCTGAGGGAATCTCCTTCCAGTTCTTCATATTTTGGCCTCCTGTGCAGTCATCCATCTGTAATGCAGGGGAATAAATTCCTTTCCACAATGTAGTTCCACTTTTATGGATAACCCACAAAAGTCACCAGCAGAATAGCTGAAAGAGTGTGCAGAGCATGCAGCTGTGGCTCCAGTGTCAGAGGAGCAGCATGAGACTTCCCAGAGGCTGACAGGAGATGCTTCACTTCAGCTTGGACAGTGATTATGTCCATGTACACTCTATGAGTTGTATTGGGTTTGGTTAGTGCTTGGATAATAAAATAGGAGTAAACTACATGTGCTTAAAGGTATTCACACCTTTCACTCAGCAAACAGCTCATTTCACTCTAACTCAGTATTGCAGTAATCCAGCACGAACCACCAGTTCTGTTAGAGATGTCTTCATTTGGATGAACCAAAGCCAATGACACATAGTCATTGAAGATGACATTGCTGAAAGCCTAAATGTGTTAATTCCTGGATCCAGGCCAAATTCCATGTTGATTAATTCCATTCCTCTTGGGTGAAAAGCCTGCCTGGCTTTCAACTGGAGACCATACCCTTCATCATCTAAGCCTTGGCACTCCCATTCCAAGTAATACTGCGGAAAAGCATTCAGACAGCTTATTTATCAGGACAATGAACAGCATTATCAGAGTAAATTCAGCAAATAGGTAGAGCATAAAAAAATAAGAGAAATACTTCTTCCAAATACTTGCTGCAATCCTGCTCTGTACATAGAGTGGAAAATATTACAGTTACAAAGCCCTTTTTTTCCCACTGGAAACAAGTCTATGCCATAATGAAAAACCTATGCAGTATTGCCCAAATTTTATCCTCTGATCTTTGCTTTCCTGTATTCAAATATTTAACCTGGATGAAATCAAACATCTTTGAAAGAACTAAGCAACCTAATCAGACAGAAAGAGAATCTGAACCTCACATTTACAGCATCATTTGAAAATCAATGCAGAGGAAATTAGCTATATGACTTTACAATTAAAAGGACCAAACAGACAACTTCAGAAAAAGTTAGTCCCCTAGGGAAAAATGTATGTAACTGTCTCCAGCTATATAGAAGACACCAGACTCAGAAGATACGAAACATTGAGGGGGTTTTTTTCTTCTTTTTTTATGGTCTTTGCTGCTACAAGCAGAGAGATGGGAATTTGGAATTCCCTGGGCCCCCGTGGAACTCAAATGTATCCATATTCCTGTAATGCCGTTTCTCTGTATAAATGTACTAACCTCCCACTAAGAAAATTAGCTCTTTAATCACTTGAATCCAAATAAAGCATTGTTATATCCTAAAGGCACTGAAGTTCTGCACTTTTAAAAGAGTATCTGAACATTTCCCAAACACACTTAGAGTGAGGGGGAAGTTCTTTTATTTAATTTTCTGTAATTAAAGAACAAGTCAGGTAGAAACCAAAGCAGTATTTGTGATGTTGCTTGCTACAAGCAGAAGGCCTGCCTTCCACAACTCTTACACTAAATGTAAAAACCAACATCAAAATACAGGAAGGAAAGAGAACAAAAGACTGAAAACTCCCCAGTGTTATTCCCTATGAAGGAAACAGTCTAGATTGAGACAGCAAAAGGTATCTCATACTCTCTCCATGTGCAGTGATTTACAGGACTTCAGGTTACAAGTTTAGCTTTTCAGGTCTGCAGTCAATGCTTGGATTTTTCCCAGAATAACCTGAACTAAATGGATCCCTCATTCATAGTTAGAATATGCTGACCAAAGCAATAAATTAGGCATGCAAAAGTGAGATGTAAAGGGAATAGCTTTGGAAGTCCTTAAGCGACCTCCTTCAACAGCTACAAGCCCTGAAGATCCTACCAACAAACCACCTTCCTAACATCTCCCTTAAAATAAGACCCCTGCTCAGAGAAGCATACCAGAGAGAGCGCCCATTGTCCTGATATATTGATATGAAACTAATAATGCAGGAACTGTCTTTTTTGATGGGTCCCTCAAAAGTTCTGTGGGTGACAGAATTCATCACAATCTACTGCTTTCAGCAGTTTTTCCCACCTGCAGTTTGACTTGATTCCCTCGGACTTTATGCTCAGGAACTCTCTCCTTGCTCCTAAAGTAAAAGCCTTTATATTCTGAGCCTGCTACATGAAAAAATTCTGTGCCCCCCCCCCCCCCCCAAGTCAGTGGATGTAAAGGATTCATGGAACTTTGCTAACTTTGGGGCAGGCTCATATCTGGCTGAATATCTGCACCATACTGCACAGAAAACCCCACAAGTCGCCTTAGTTCTGAACAGCTTGGCAAGTTTGGTATGATTACAGTTGGGAACAACATTTCAATAAGGCCTAATTAGTCCGCCAGGTGATTAATTCATTGTGCATATTAGACTATCCAAATTATCCTCATTAAGGCTGTATTCCACTAACGTGAAGCTTAATTTTTAAGTATATGACTAGTATCCTTGAAATCTTGGGGCTCTTCATATACATAATGTTAAGCACATGCATAAGTGCTGTAATGAATAGGAGCACTGGCTCTTTTATACTAGTTTTTTTAACTATTTATCATCATTACTTAAAACTTATTTGCAGACTATTTTGATTTGCCTTTTTTTGCTACACTGTCATTACTGTCCTTGTTCCTCTATTTTTAGACACTCATTCGTAGTTCACTAGTGCTAGGACCCCTAATCAGGGATCAGGGTCTAATCCCATGCTAGGTGCTATACAAACACAGAACAAAAAGCTTGTGTTGTGGAGAGGTTCGATCTAACCTTGTAGAGAGGTTTGATGCAACACATGGATATAGCCAGATCATGAGCACAAGACAAGACTGAGAAAATGCACAATAACTGTCTTAAGAGCAACATCATGTTTCAGTCAGAGGAGCCAATGATACATGACAGGGTGGTTTGTTATGGTAGATGGCAAAGTTATTTTCTTCTTACCTGGTGCCTGGATTGCACTGTATTTAGAAACATAATATATAAATATGTCAGGCAATATATCCAGTGATAAGGACATCAGACTGGGAGTAAAGAGACCTGTTCACTTCTTAGTTCAGCCATATAGCTGATGAATGCCACTGCACCTTTACGTGATGCTACAAGCTGCAGCAGCCTTTGACTTATTTGGAAGTAGAGTGGCAAGTAGCAGGCAAAGATTTTGAGTGAGGCTCTTACTGGGTACTGGTGCATTATAAGTATCTAGTGGGGATAATAACAACAAATGTAGGTTGTATGTTCATGTCTCTACACTGGAGTCTATTTAATCACAGTCTACCCCAGTACATGTATGCATCATCGGCCCATGCATTTTCACCTGATTTCAGAAAGGCTTACATATCATGTGAGAAACATCAAAAGGAGCTGGTTACATTGGGTGGAGGTTAATTAAGTGTCATACCCTATTTCCATATTGCAGAAATACAAGCTTGCATCCTAAGTACATAAAACTAGAAGTTGATATCAAGTGAAGCCACCAGAAAGACTGTCACTAGCTTCACTGGGATCTGGATGGATACCTTGAAGGGGCAGCTGGAAGTCACTGCATGTATTGTTCTCAAATGTCAGAGTCACAAACAGTTGTGTATCCAACACAAAGGAATAAAGGTGTAAATACATGCATATCCCATTCACGTACACACATACTTGGAAGTACCTGCCACAAATGTTGATCTATCTTCTTCTTCCTTAACTTCCAAAATTGGAGACTAATTTCTTAATCTGGGTTTAGTTAAACTTCCTCTACTGCTTCTGGCACTTGTCGTCAAAAATAAAAGAGTCGAATAGAGGGGGTGGAAATGCTAATTAGCCCCTGTCACAATTCATGCTGCTGTTGTAAGAATTCACAGTATGCAAAGCAGGTTCAAGCTACCCTAAGTGTCAGGCCCTGCTACTACTGATAGAAATTGACAATTCTTGGGTTAAAAGGCAAGAAAAACACTCTATCTTCTCCACTTTACAGATAGTGTCTTTTTGCTTAGTCAGGCTTAAATTGCCCATTACAGTAAGAAAACAGAAGGATGAAGGGTTATCTTAATAAGTGACTATAGTAGTAACAATAACAGCATACCTTTTGCACTATAGCAAAAATATAGTCTGCTATATTCAGACTTAAAAATTAATAAGTAGCTAAATGAAACTGCAATGTGACTTACTATAAATGTCACAAAAGCAAATATGACACAGTTAATTCGACAATAAATGGCTGAGCACTCTAAACATATCATCATTTAATCTAGTGGGTTACTGCTTATATGAATTAAGAGTAATTTAGGAATGCAATGTAGAACAAAAAGCAATGAAAATCAGGATTTCTGTAGTTACCTTTTAGCAATCTTCGCACACTCCTAACTACAAATAATTTCCCAAAGAACAGCTTAGTGCACATGTTATGGAAAGAGCAATCTTCATCATATTCACTTATGCATTGCTCTGTACAGTAGTAACCTTTCACTTAAAGTACTGAACATAGAGTATCGGTGTGTGAACCTTTACCAGATGTGTATTGCTTACAATGCTCATTCAAATGGAGAAGAACAAAAGACTGACCATTTGTCCACACCAATGCTAAGAGGTCTGAGGGTGAGCAGGAATTATTACTGATAAATAAATGTTTTCATCCAAGCTCAACATGTTACATTTCCTGGCCATACATAGAACTTCCTTCATTTCCAGAGTGAAAACAGCAACTGACCTGGGAGATGATTCTTAGAAGGAATTGATGTTCACAACTTCATTATCAGCAGGTGTAGTTACCCTGTACAGCGGTTTTTGGGATATATGTGTTATAACTACATTACCACTGAGACTGTGCACAATGACAACCTCCATTTTGAAAAGTGGACATCTGGATTGCTGAATACAGAACAAATTGGTGGGCTGAAACACACTGCAATTTGTTTCTGTTATATTTACACAAGCATTAAATCAAAATAATGCAACTACTGACTACAAGCTTAATATATGGCTTCAGAAGAGGACTGACAAACTATTGATTTTTAAAATAAGGGCCTCTGAAATCTTGCTGTAAGCTTCAGTGTACTCAAATTCATGAGCCTGTACTGCCTATCCTACAAAACAATTTCTCTTGATTGACTTCATTATGAGCATCCTATCTCACTTGGACAGACCTTTAGGGGGAGACATACAACAGACCAGAACAAATTACAGTGACCTGAGGTATAGTTTGGGGAAAAATTCGGGACTGACACCATTACACCTCTGCAGATTTCTCAATATATCATACTGAAAGAGGAGAGCAGACTTCTTTGCATTAGATGCTTCTACAGATGCCTCCCAGAGCAATTACTGCCCTTGGGTTAATTATGGAGCCACAACTCCTACTATAACCTACCTGCACTAATACTTCTCTCTCACTCCCTGTAGTGCACTGCTAACTGAGGTAAATTGGACCACCAGTGCACAAACCAAAGATGTCTCAGCAGCCATTATTGTACAAAGAGACAAAGTGTTCATAAAAAATCAAGACAGATGAATTTTCTTAATAAGCGGCTAAAACATCCTCAGCATTTCCGGAGCTATTTTGCTGCTCAAGGGTTTTCAATATGATGCTCTGATGATAGAAGAACCACTTCTATCAAATATTAAGCTACTGTAAATTTACTATAATTGAATAATTTGCCTCTTAGCTTTGGTTCACTAAAACTGTAGCAAGGTTCTCATCTCTAAGTGATCATTCTGGAGTCTGTTTCAATATATGTCATGTCAGACAAGGCTCATATATAGTACCATTTGAGATTAGTAATTCCAAAGCCAAGGGACCTTGTAAAAGATGTGGATGATTGACCATAAAGTATGTAAGTATTTAGTCAAATTAAATTGCGATTAGGGTTTTGAGCTCCATATTTAAACACAAAATAGTTGGATAAATCTTTGCTACTTTAGAGAAGTACTATCTATGAATTCAAATGAGTGGAGCAAATTCTACAGAGATTTTCAGCAAAGGAATTAAGGGAATATTTGCAATTTTCTGTGGCCACTTCTGTACAATGGATTTTTCCATCCCTGGAAAAGAGAATGATGAGTGGAGAGTAACTCTATGAGATCTCTTTCTCCCTGAACCTGGTCTTGTTGAGTACCTTTTTAGTCTAGTTTAACTCAGTGAAAGTGAAGGCCTTGCACTTCCAGGAGCTGTTCAGCAAGACAGAAGTGAGCCCATGTTTTCCACAAATAACTCTCTCAGTACAGAAGTCCACTGTTATCCTCACTCTGTGGAATAAAGCCTTTGAGATGCAAGGTCTTGAACAATCCAAGCATGCCAAGTAATCACCTAAAGATTCTGTCACCTCAGGGAGGCTTCAGGTGTGCTTTTGTTCTCCTCTGTACTCAGTTTCTGATACTAACACTATCATCCTATCCTGATTCAGGTTAGGACTGATTTTTTTTTTTTTTTTTTGGTCCCAGTGTCTTCATGTAAAGGAAATGGCACGTGATGTTTCTGTTGTACTTCTGCCATCTCATGTGAAATTCCCATGTCTATAGCAAGTTATTTCTAATATCAGAGGTAAGTGTAGGTATTGTATTGATCCTACATTCTGTCTGCCTTAAAGGTATCAGTGGGCAGGCAGGACAAACTCTATCATAGGGAAACACTCTACTACTTGGGAATAACAAACCTGATAGAACTATGAATACAAGATTTGATCTATATGAGAAAAACAGCTCACTGAACAGCATTGAACAATTAAATGAAATTTGATGTGATGCCAATTTTTTTAAAACAATCATTGTTTTTGCAATATTTAAGATCTGTCTGGAAAGAGATGTACTAAAAATTTAGTGAAATCCTCTTCAACCTAAATAAAAGTATTGGAAATAATCTCCTAAAGGCCATTTCTAGTTCAGTTTTCAAGACCAAAATTATTTGGTGGTTTTTAAGTCTGTGTGATTTGTGCTTAAATTTGGGGTGTAAAACTGGATATTTTGTCCACAGCTACACTAACAGTAATAGTGTGCATTTTATCTAATTGTTCTTTAGAGTTTGTTATAACAGAGATAATAAACAACAACAGTGTGGAAGCAGCTTTTCTCCTCACTGTCATTCATTGTTAGTCCTTTTTTAGGATGAAAAATTAAAGGACATGAGAAACCATTAAGAAGTAGCTTTTTTCAGTTGAATTTCTCAGTCCAGGATGGAAAGAAGTGGGTAAAAATGTCAGAAAGGCTGTGTGGTATGTACCTGCATAAGTACACAGCTTGTGCTCCCAAGAGGCCATTTTAGAGGCTGAAGTGTAGGGGCAGCAAACGATCTCCCTTTTCTCCCAGCATACCGCTACAACACATAAGATTCCTCCAACTGTCCAAATGGGATCTATATCTTCAATATGAGTCATTCCTGGAGATTATTGCAGAACAGCTCCACAAATATTCACTTGGAGTTTTAAATTAATTCATAGTGGAGGTCTGCATATCCCATATCTGCATATCCACATGCACTGGCAGGAGAATTGACCAAAACCAGCAAATTCATGCTGAATATTTAGAACATGTTTGGAAAAGTCACTGCTGAATTGGTTAATAAGTGAATTAACACAAGAAAGTTGGAATGCATTTGCTCTTCCAATCAGAAAAACTGGCTGTGTCCAATCAAAGATCACAATTTAAATACTGAAATGCAATCCAGCTGTAATCATGCTCATTCTTTCCTGTGCCAGATCCATAAACTTTAAATGTTTTCATACTCTTGGGTTGCAAAGTAGGTTATTGCTACTCTTCATCTCTTTTTATTTATCATAATCAAAATTGTTGTATTTAACTCCTAAGACTTCCAGTCTGAGGGTTAAGTGAAGCTTATTCTACCACTAACATGTCAGATTGGACAGAGTACAGTTGACTAGTGGAGAAAGTTCATTTACCAATCATGCCAACTGCATTTTTATTAGATTATTATTTTCTATCTGCTATTCAGTGGCATTAAGCAGTTATCAGGTTATTTGCTTTGCTCTAGAAAAAATATTTTTATATTTATCCATTAAAATTCTGTTTCTCATTTACTGTAGTTTCTCATAACCTATTCCTTGCTTCCTTTTTGGTTTTACTCTTTTTTTAATGTATGAGGCTGGTTTTAAAGGAAGTTGTAGAGAGCACCGGTGCTGTTTCCATCACAATCTTTCAGATCCTACAGCTGCGTTAAGTCAATGAAGCAGTCAGTCTTGTCTTAAGCAATTTTGATGTTATCAAGAACTGTGCTCTAACACCCTTGGCTGCACTTGTGCTTCTATCATGGCAACATTATGACTTTTTTTCTTTTGAAATAGAACATATGCTACTATGCACTGAGAAAAATCTGAAAGAAGCAGCCAAAGGCCAAAATGTGCTGCCAGTGATGCTGCTGTAAATCTGGAATCACATCCACTGACTTTAATAAAGTACCTCCAGCTTTACACTAAGGTACCTGAGAGCAGAATTTGGTGATATATGTGCAACATTGTGATAGGACACAAGGTCCTGCTGACAAGGCCTTTTCTCAGGTTTTTTACTGAAGAAAGATTGGAATATAGCTTCACATTATCAAAAAGGGGTAAGCCCAACACATTACTCCTAGAGCGCCAAGTTCTCCTCTCATGCCTTTTAGGAAAAATCTGAAGCAACTGCAGTTGTAGTATATTTTTTTTTCTCTGTAACTGGTTGTCCAAAAGGCTAGAGACTTCATGCCAAATTTATCATTCCTTGCTTGGTAAAGGTTGAAAAAGAATCAAAGCTTTTGGACCCTGGCTTTTGGATCTTTCCCTGTATTTCCTTCCTTTTGGAATAAAGCAGGACAGAGCACAGACAGAGTCAGTGTCTAACAGCTCAGACCCCTCTCTGCAGAGCTCCCATGAGGTCTGCATCTGTGTGCAGACCTCAAAGCTCCTGTTTCAGATCTTCATCACTGTTTTGAAAAATCTTGTAGTCATACTCAAAAAGGGACTGACACAGGACTCGGATGGCATTGGACAACTGGAATTGTGATCTGGAAACTTCTTGCTGGGCTAGCACAAAAGTGCCTCGACTTTAGAAACCTTAAGGCATTCTGAAGCATTTTCCATAGGTGTATATATATATATGTATATCCCTCCAGATACTATCTAGGGAAGATTGCAGATACCCAGGGACTATCTCTTATGGATCTGGACTCTTTTCTATCAACCAAATGCCAACAATTTAAGTATCTCATTGTCTAACCTTAAAATACATAAACTCTTTCACTTTACGTTAAAATATTTAAATCTTGGACTTAGAATTTTTTTAATGCGTATGTTCAAATGTTTGCTGAATAAAGATAAACATAAGTATACACCTAAAACTTTTCCTAAACTGCAACCTAAACAAATGAGCATTGCTAACAGAAAAAATTTCCTTTCATTGAGTGGTTTTCATGCAAAATATTCTACCTTCACTCTCCCTGTGAAACTCCTTTTATTCCATGCAGGAATAATTAGACCACCAAAAATCCTGCTACAGGTCTTAGATGAGCTTGTACTATGATTTTGTTTGCTAGGCCTGTGTGTTTTATTTTCACCAAGAAATGTAAACCAGGAACACTTATACTGGATAGAGTATTGTTGTATTCTGACCTGACACTGCAAAAAATATCAGAAACTTCTTAAATATAATTTGTGGGTCAAATGGCTTCCATTAACTGTGGGTGAGTGGAGGCTGATAAGCAAATTCACACTTCAGGCCAAGGGTACCACTGTAGTGAGTTAAATCTATCTTCTGTTTTCAGCCACACCAATGCCAATCTGATGTAATTCCATTTGAAGCTGTGGAGAAAGTCCAGATTTCAGTTTGGTGTAACAGAAATTGGGGTTTTACTCTCTCCTTTTGTCCTATAATAAATATATACTTCCTTTATATGGCCATTACTTTGGCTACATATTTTGTGATTTTTTTTTCTAAAAAAAAGTACAGATCCATATTTGTAACTCTCCTCATAATCTATGTGTCTAACAAAACAGTTTACTAGATACAAAAATATTTTTAGAGATTGATGATCTTATTCATGGAACACAGTTAAGATCTTTATATCTGAACTGTTTACACCCTTACCTTACACAAAGAAGCATGAGAAGAGAGTAAATCATGGAGAAGTATTCAAGTGCAAAAATAATAGAGAACTGACATTAAACAGCCCAGAAGGACTCTACGCTTTCTTCACTCCTACCTGCAGGCAGTCTGTCCAATGCAAGGAAGAGTAACAGAGAGGGAGGTTCAGAGTGGGGTTGGAAGACACAACACTGCAACTGTAGAAGTTTTGCTACGTCTTACGTAAGCAAATAATGCTGTTTTCTAAAGAGTCCAGAACTGTGATAGCCAAGGAGGCAAGGAGATGTCATATTAAACTGTTCCATCCTTTGCTATCTGCAGGCTGCAAGCCCTATGTTATACCATTTAGACGCAAAGCAGTATCTGCCCATTATTTTTCTTGCAAAATCTTGAGAAGACTGCTTGATTTCTTTGTGTCTGTTTTTATACTGATACATGGAAGACAATGAAATATTTCCCCATTTTAAAAGAGCTTTACACAGTTTAATTTGTGACTGCTCTTTGTGTACTTTGAGATCTTTAAAGAAAGACTGTTAAAGTACTATATGTCTATGTTATCAGATAACAAAATCTGACAGGACCCGTGCAAGGAAATTTCCAGTATGTCTACAATGAAATGCCTTGTGTGTCATTGGATTTACATTCTTGTGAAAACTTTCAGATCAGGCCTAGGATTAGCCCCTCAAACACAGGGTGAAATGATATCATATTGAAGACTTTTATTTACCTCCTGTTGTTGCAAAATTGATTAAATTTAAAACTTTGGGGGTTGTTCTGGTTTTTAAAATACTCCTTTCTGTACATTGAGTATCTTCTCCTATTAGAATAATAAAATAGAATCACAGAAAAATTTTGATCAAAAGGGACCTTCCGAGTTCACCCAGAGCTCAGCTGACCCATGCTCAATGCTCAAACTAAGGCTAACTGATGAGCTTTGAGGCTAACTTCGTATAAGGTCAAAAATATCCCAGGTTTAACTGTGTATACTTGCAGTCCTCTTTGATTCAATTTAATATTTATCCTCTGAGATTTTTTAAAACTGCTATTCTCATTCCTAGACCAAAATCCAAACAAAAAATGTCATTTGAATCGTTTTGTATGATTATCTGAGTATTATGAGAAGGCAGGCAGGCAGGAAGGAAGGAAGGGAGAGAGGAAGGGAGGAAGGAGGAAAGGAAGAAATTACTGTAGATACACATATAAGATTTTAACAGCTCAGGGTTTTTTTGCAATTTCTTAAATTACCATCATGTTTAGGTAGAGATCAGTGTAAAAATAAAATGTAAAAATCTTTAAATCATCCTCATAAAAGATTGCAGATTATAATTTGATTCTCCCACAAAGTGAAGTTATAATATTCAGTTCTATTTTGATGTGGGGCAAAAGGGCCATTGACAAAGGATACTATCAGCAGTCTTTAGTGTTTAAATTCTTGCACTGAAAAGGGTTAATTGCCTAGTATATAAAGTTTTTGAGAGAATGCCATTCTTCTGTGTCAAATCCTATTTTCATTGCACTCAACCTTATTTTAATGACATAGAACTGGACAAATGGGGAAAAACACCCATGGCACAATTTCTGCCAATGAATATTTCAGCAGGTGCCTCTTGGCTAAAAGTCTAGATAAAAGCCTTCCTCCAGGCAAATTAAGAGTAGAAGAAAAGACTTCTAAGTACTGAGAGCTTATGAGAAAAGAACAAGCATAGAACCCTAGACATGATCCTTTCAATCAAAAATCTAGAGATCACAGCAAAAGGCAATTACAGTGGCTCCTCCCTTGTGTAGTAGTCTGTGTTTTGCTGCTGTGTACAGCAAAAGTTTCCAGCTAGGAGAAGCACTTAGCCTCCTTTTTTCATTTTAGTTGTTTAGTTGTAGCTGCTAACAACATCATTTCCTCTTTTTCAGAGCACAAGCAAGTCGCTTACAGGACTCCTTATAAACACAGGGTATAGGCTTGTACTTTTAAACTACTCTGAGTTGGTTTATTCAGGAGACTATAGAAAGGGTTGTGTTGCTGTAACACATTGACATGATAAAGTAAATCCTGATCGGAACTAAAAAGTGGGCTTAAGCCTGAAAACGCATAGGACTGGTTAGCCTTTCTTCTCTGGGCTTTCTTTTGAACTCTGGCTTTGAGGAGTTGAGTGCTGCAGAAAAGCAGAAAGGTGGGATCAGAACTGGGGTAGCAAAGGAGAGCTGGCACAGAGAAAGGAGAGCTGAAAGGGGCACGAGTTATATATGAGGTAGCAGTGGGGTTCTCAGGGAAAAACAAAACAAAACAGAAAGGCTCAGAAGAATGGCAACACCATAAAAACTGTGGGGCCAAGCATGGGGAAGTTGGGACATGCGGTTAAAACTTTTGAGTAAACCCCCAAAATCCTCAGCTTCAGGATTTCCCCTAGGCTTGCAACTGCTCTGCAACTGTCTTCCCGTGCCTTGTCTTGTAGTACAGACTAAAACTTTGAAGGCCATGATAAAACCCATATTCCCCAGGAGGGCAGGCATACACTGCACCCCAACTGTGCCTCAACTCTACTGACAGAACGGCACCTTCTTTCTTCTTACCATTTTATATGCAGCCATTAACTCTTCCTACTGATTTCAAAGATGGCTCCATTAAGAAAAGCATAAATTGAAGCAAAACAATGAACAGGATTAGCTGAAACTCTGTGAGTTTTTTGGCAGACTTCAAATGTCAAAACCCAAACTTCTACTATCTTTACCAGGAGGCACAAGAAAGATGACTTTTTGCCCATATGTTTTTGCACCATCTTTTTTTCATTTATTTGCTTTTCTTTCCTTCTTATTGTTTGTTCACTATATATCATCCTTTAGGCTTTCTGTTTTCATTGATCACCTTCCTGTCCATGAAAATTCCTCCAGACATATTCTATCTCACTTCGCTTTTCCATGTTTTCCTTTCCAGCTCTATCCTTTTTGTTCATCTTCTTAGCACCCTTCCCATTTCTGTTTTTATCCTAATACTGAAGAAATTATTTTGGAGAGAATAATCTTTTATTCTCATAAAGAAGATGTCTCCAAGAATTACATTATCTCTTTAAAAAAGTCATGCAGGAAAAAAAAAATTGCTCAAATTTTCAGCTACCAAAATCTCTGTAGTTTGTTTTGTTGAAATATGTCAGCAAGCTAAAATGTTCCCCCAAATGACAAATCTCATGAAAATTCTGTCAAAACCACCATTGTCTCAGGAAAAAGATATTTGAGCGTGACATCTTTGACCAGCTCTACGAAATACTCTTTCCTCATCTCCCTACTTCAGGGTTCTTTCCCTTGTTTTAAACCTCTAAAGTACCCTTGGTATTCTCTGCATTTTGTCACATTCTTCTGCAACTCTGTCATCTCTGCATCCACTACTTTTCTGTGCTGTCCTCTCTCCATTGATCTGCCACTTTGCAGTGGAGTTGTGTAGGAATGCCTATGTGAAAAAAAGAAGGGTCATGCATTCTTGTTTGATGCCAGGGAGTATATGCATATTTTCCTCTATACTATATTAACTATGTGTTATCAAAGTCAAAAGTTGCACACAAAAAATATCCACTGAAACCTGTCAGGCGTGTTTCAATTCCTAAAGAATAAAGCTGGATTACAGAGGTTGTGTTATGATAGGTAGAGTCAACTTTAGAGGAAATTTAATTTTTCTGGGAGCCAATGAAACCAACTTCATTTAGATGGACATTTAACACTGCATAGCTGTAAGAGTCAAAACAGTCCTTAATATTTTACTTTTAACAAAAGTCAAGATTAAAACAGCATTTTCAGTGAAACATAACTAGGAGCTAACCCACTGGGAGACAGTAGAGTAGCTGTTCTTTTTTTGCTGAAATTGGTATTGCTGCTATTGTTAATATTCCACAAAAGAATCACTGAAGCTTCAATTCATCAAAGCAAGCTAAGGAGTGTCTACTTTGGCTTCCTCAGCAGTGCTCTTCAATTAAGTCTTTATGAAAGTGAACCATAAAGTTTCCAGCAGCACGGAAAACAACTGATATTTGTACGTTAGTGTTATTAATGGCTTTTGTAAACACTTCCATAGCAAATGGCCCCTGGATACATAACATGAAGGAAGTATGGTAAGGAACAAAATAAACATTGCTAAACTTCAACTGATTTGAAGAACACTGATTTTTATAGGTGGTTTTTTTTCAGAATTTCTTTTATTTTTAGTAAGGCTATAAATACTTGATCAGAGGCTTGACCTTCAGCGGGAGGAGTAGTCTTGTTAACTTGTTAGTACAGCTACTAGCACAAGAATGAAGTTAAACATTTCTGTGTTTGACAGGTATCATTTGACATGTAGCCATTTCACTTACAAACTACAGACTGTAGTGCTATAATGAAAACTCCAGTTACTCTTCATGTTCACTCAACCTACAGATTCACTCTTATGCCATCAGCAACCAGAGACTACTTTCCATTGACTATTATTATTAGTATGCCCAAATAGAAATACACAGGTTGTAACCTGAAAATCAAGCTGTGTGATGTACAGTATGCCCCTTAGAGCAGTTTTGGTGCCATAGCCTCAGTCTGGGCATATTCTTTGCCCCAGCTAAAAATCACCACCCACTGGCTATGAAACACTTCTCTGAGAATCGTGATCTCCACTCAGAGCCCCAATACCATAACGCTTCACTGTATCTCAAGACTGCTGCTGATACTTTCTCAACTGTTTCTGCCTCAGGTCTACATCGTCATCACATACTTTATTGTACTATACTGAAGCAAGCCAGAATGGATACATCAAATTAACCGAGAGCTATCAGCACAGAGACAACACAGTGCAAGCTTGTGAGGGTAGATCAGTTGTTGACTACATGGACAACAGCTGCCATCAGAATTAAGACCTTAGTCAGTGACTATGCAAAGCAGAGGCATCAAATGGTTTGTGATGGAATTGCATGTATGACATATGTCAAGATAGTATTACAGTTTATCTGTACTGCAACTTTAATCACACAGAGCTTCCATTCCAGGACCAGCAAGGGAAGCAGCATAATACATAAGTAATCATCTTTTTTCAACCTTTGATGATTACTGCTTCTGTAGTTTATAATAGCATTCTTTAAAACATAAAATAACAAGTGATGGTTCTTGGGACAGAAAAAGGACCCCAGATTTGGATATTTTTCTGTGTGCAACAGAAACTTCTGATGTTACCTGAACTACCCTATATATAATAAAGAAGAATGTCTGAGTTTGTAAGAAATAAATGTAACTGGTCTTTCAGGTACAGCAAATGAACATAGATAATGAGTGTTCAGTTTCACAGAAAGCATTCCAAGATAAATTTTCCACATATGTAGGTACCTAAATTTGTAGTTAGATGCCTAAGCTGTTTGGGTATTTAACATCCACTGAATACCATGCAATTTATATACTAAACTTTGAACAGGCGCTTTTGTGCCTCCTACAAAGTACTTACCTGGATCTTTAATTCCTTTAAAAACAACTCCCCTGCCACCAAAACAAAAAAAATCCCAACCAAACAAAAAAAACCACCACCAAAAAAACCCAGAAAGAAAGAAGGAAAAATATTTTTTAAATGTTCCTGTTTTAATTACAAATCAAGCTGCTTTATTTTCCAGTGTGCTAAACTGTGTTGACAGTTCAGGGGTTAAAAGCTCTACCCTTTGCTGCCAGGTGTCCCTGCAGATGCTGTTGGGACTAAACACAGGGAACAGTCACATTATCTTCTGGCTGCCTGGAATAGGGCAGGCAGCCTAATTGGAGAGCAAGCCTTCTGAAAGGAGAGTGTTAACAAGCCTAATTGTCAGCACCACCCTGATTAACTACAAGGTGAGGTGATATGAACCAGAATTAGGAGCAAGTGCAAAGGAAGATTTAAATAAGGCTGGTAGGGTTGTTTCTCAACTTTTA
>JANZLQ010000041.1:7587388-7659351 GCA_026212715.1 Elanus axillaris | reverse complement strand
GAATGATCTCTCCTGTCCTTATCTCGACCCACAAGCCCTTTGTTATATTTTTCTCTCCCCTGTCCAGCTGAGGAGGGGGGAGTGATAGAATGGATTTGGTGGGCACCTGGCGTTCAGCCATGGTTGACCCACCACAATACTATAAGAATATTTAGGAATGAAAAATAATTTCTTACCTAACTTCAGTCTGATTATTCAAAGCTTTCTATTGGCAGAACACAAGCTTGCTAAAATACAGCTATTCCTGCATTGAGCATGACCTTCCATGACAGAATTGCACCTTTGGCATAATGGACGAGGAATAGCAAGGGTAAGACTGATGAGTTCAGGAAATGGAGATCACTTGATGAGTGGCCTATGAGTTCACATCCTCTCTTCTCCAACTGGTCAAAAATTGCATCATCTTCAAAATGGAAATCTGTTTTGTTCCCAGTAACTTACTAATAAAGACAGTTAAATGATATGGGTTTAGATAATACCTGAGATTACACAGCACCAAGAAAGGGATATCATAGATTACAGTAGGGAACCGCAATAATTTCAAAGGTTCCTCGGGAAGCTGCATTCCTTAAAGTGGTTAAGTTTATATATGTTTACTCAGTCTGATTAGAAGCAGAACAGTGTGTCTTGGACACTGCATTACTCCATATTCTGAAGAATGACTGACAAGGTAGAAATCAGCCCAAATTTAGGGGGAAAAAAACCCACCTGATTTTAAATTTTATATGCAATATGTATGTATAGTACCTTTAATGGTCATTAGCAACTGAAAATATGGAATGTGATAATTCCTATTCACTAGGAGATGTACATTACTGACAAGTTGAGAGCCAGATTTTCAGATGCTGTATTTAAATGAATTAATGCATGTCTGCAAAGCGAGTCCAGATAGATACAGCTCCATTTTAAAGTTTTAAAGGAAAACATGCCATTATTTATTTATTATTTTAATATTGAAAAATGCCAAGTACATCCTTCAATAAAACTATTTTTTACTTTAAGACTGGCGTGTTTAAAGAGATTCAGCTGTGGCCAGTGTCAGTAAGTGTGCTAATAGGATGGTTGACAGCTCCTGTGGAACATTTTCAGGGCAGCTGCATTATTGGTTCATGAAGCATTCCCTCAAATATTATGAGTGACAACAAAGCTGGAAATGGTGCAAGAAAGGTGCTTCCAATCTATGAAGACAGCTCACTTTTGAATTCTCCAACACCAGACCATTATGCAATCAACCAGCACTCCATCTGTACTGTAACCATGTCACAGAACTGCATTGTCTTCCTGGGAAGTGAGATACACCACTTCTTAGGAGCAAAATAAACTGTCTGGAATCTGTAGGATGTTTGTTTCGTAGCTGGCATATGTTAAGCCAGCACTTAGTGGGTTAATAATTTTCCTTACTTTATGTGCCTTTGGGCTAAACTGGACTTATTGAGCAGAATACCCAGAGGTCAAATCTGAGTTAATTTCTCAATTTTCTTCAATTAATTCTAATATTAAAGTGGTAACAGACTGTACTGAGCTTTCAAGGGAACTACAGGCATACTGCTCTGTAGTTGTTCTTAGTGTTGGCTGAATCGCTGGCATTTAATCTTTGCTAAGGAAACCCAGGTGGGTGCTTTATGCTTCTTCAGTACTTATTTTGCATCTCCCACCCTTCTGCTTTCCTTGCAAAAAAACTTTTTAATGCTATATAACCTACCTGATTTGTGAGTCTGTAATGGGAGTACTGTTTTTCTCAAATGGGTTGCCAGAATTGCAGCATTAAAGCGAGCGCTGAATTGGTGTGATGTGGCAGTTTAGCACCCTAAGGCAGATTTAGGAGGATTTGTGCCACCTATCAGTCCACATTACACAAATGCCTTTAGGCACTTCAGTAAGGCAACTATCTTAGGGATTAAATCCATTTACTTTAGATTCCCTTTGGAGTTGGTGAGAGACCAAGGCACTTTAGGAGGTGGTCAGGCCTTGGGATGCAGTTACCCTGCTCAGGATGCTGCGGTGCCTCAGTGCTTCAGCTGTGTACCAAACAGGGAATCACATCTTACTGCCTGGGTGTGCTGTAGTGTAGATCTCAAAACTGGACATGAGCTGGTCAGTCTCAGGAGCCAACAGTACTCTTGCAGGTCTGCAGTTCATGTGCACATTTATATTTTCCTGCTTCCTTCAACCTCCATCTGTCCTTTCAGCGTTCAACATGTAGGGTCTTTACAGAAAAACTCTCCTGTCTTTGTCTTACACCGGCCACTTTTGATCACCACAGTAACAGTGGGAGAGACAGAGACTATACATAGTGCTATGGTCTGTCTTTATGGCAGATATATTTGCCCCTGAGAAAGTACTAAAGCACAAAGATCACCCACAGAATTAAAAATAACAGAGTGGTTGAGGTTGGCAAAGACCTCCGGAGACCAGCTAGTCCAAACCCCATCTCAGAGCAGACTCAACTAAAACGGCTTGCCTAGGACCATGTCCATTTGGGGTTTGAATATATCCAAGGGTGGAGACTGCACCGTCCCTCTGGGTAACTGGTTCCAGTGTTTGACACCCTCAGCGTAGAAAAGCTGCTTTTTATGTTTAAATATAATTTCCTGTATTGTAATTCGTGCCTAGGATTGTCACCATATTACCCCAACTCAGTTTCTCAGAAGTTGTTTCTACAGGCAATAATGCACACAAAGAATGAATTTAGCCCCAGGTTTGTCCGTAAGTCCATTTGCATACAGCTTTATAAACACAATTCTTTTGGCTGGGTGTCCTGGTTTCAGCTGGGATAAAGTTAATATTCTTCCTAGTAGCTGGTATAATGTTGTGTTTTGGATTTAGTATGAGAATAAAGTTTATAACACACTGATGTTTTTAGTTGTTGCTAAGTAGTGTTTATACTAAGTCAAGGATTTTTCAGCTTCTCACGCCCAGCCAGCGAGAAGGCTGGAGGGGCACAAGAAGTTGGAACAGGATGCAGCCAGGGCAGCTGACCCAAACTGGCCAAAGGAATACTCCATACCATATGATGTCCTGGTTACTTGTTCTGGGTCCTGCTGGTTGGTGGCTCACTATCCTATTTAAGCTACTTATGTGGACAGAGTATGTGCATTGTGTGCAGAGTAGAAGAAGGGCAGCTGATTACTGTGGATTTAGTAAACTAAGCCACAGCTATTACCTAGCTAGTATATTTTTGGGGGTAGTACCACAGGCAGATACTCTCAGGTCTGGAGGTGATTCAACCCTTGAAGGATGTGATCTTCTGGCAAGAAAATCCCTTACCTTACACTACAAACATAAGATGGAGGAGAGACAAGCTTTGGTCGAGTAGTTTTCTTTCTTCCCTGGAGAAGCAAAGGTTAAGATCCTCAGTTCTTTCTTCCTGTTCTATGTGCTCCTGATTTTTCAATGCAACAACAAACAGGACCATTACGGGCTGACAACGAATGAATTCTAAATTCAGTGGGGGCTCTCATAGAAGGAAAAAAAAAAATCTGAGTCCAAGAGTTGGTTATTTGTGTTAGAGGACAGTACGCCTGTGTGCTTTTGTGTTGGAGGCTGAGAAGGTGGTTACCGTGGGGGATCACAGCCAAGGGTGTGGTGCTGAGCTCTGGCAAGGTTAAATAAGGAGAGAAATGGTTCTCAGCCTAGAGGATAGGTGGGTGCCGAAGGTTTCTGAGAAGCTGTTTGGCATAGCTTGGAGGGAGATTTTGAACCATTTCAGGTTGGCAGAGTTTTAATTCAGGAAAGGAATGGAGACAACTAGTAAATGAGTTTGTGGGCAAATAGATGATATACTGGTGGTAAAAGGGCAATGGTAGACATGTTGGAAGAAGATTGATTGACCAGGGCTTCTTAGAAAAAATGGTAAGAGCCATGGCAGATTAATTACTGTTTTCTCATATCCTTTTTCATTCTCAGGCAACCATATTTTTCCCTGCCATTTTCATATCCACTTCCTACCTTTCTTTGGGAAAGGGAAAGAAAGGAAAAAAAGTAAAGGCAGAAACTTATAAGGTCTGTTTGAAAAATAAGCACGTGTGTGATTTAATAACCTACTTTAATGTCATATGTTCCATAGACAGGGAAGAACAGCACAGTCCATGGAATCAAGTGTGATTTACAGCCAACTTTGGGTCATGTCTCCTGAGGCTTCTATTACACTCAGAGAACAATTAAGATGCTTTAAAGATTGCCTGGCTCTTTATTCTTCCAGTAAATTGCTGAAAGGTTCATACAAGGCTGAAGGTGGTTGAATAGGCATTTTCAGCTTTCTAAGTTGTTTTTTTTTTTATTTTCCCTTGGTGGAGGACTGAAGACTGGGAAAAGTCATGGGTCCAAAATAAAATGACAGAAGAAAAGGGAAGAAAGGGTTTATAAATACCACCGATGTGGTGGATAACATCAGTGTATTTTAAATAGATAATGTATGGTCTGAGAGGTGATCTTTACAGCTTCAAGGCAAGTAATATCTCTGAACTTGGTTCCTTACATATTTTTCTTTGGATTATTTGTATTGAAAGAAATGTGGTTAACGTTTTACAGCAAATATCCAGCTTTTCCTTCACTTCCTTCTCTTTTTTGTACCCAGAAACTCATTTACTATGTTATTTCAAAAAAACCTTAAACTTATTGTTTCCCTTTAAAAGATTTATTGAAGAGAGCTTAAACCACATAGACACCTGGATGTGTGTATTCTGTTATTTACTACAACTTTTTACCATTTGGTAGTTTGCATTCTTGTCCCTTATTTCTCATCCATGGTTTGCGTTTGAGGAGCAGAAGAACAAGATGAAAGAACAACATGAAGTTATTATTAAACAATTTGCCATTGACTTTACATATGAAGGGAACCTTGGCTGAGTTTTCTTTTGTGATTTTTCTACTTGAGAAATGTTCAGGGTTTTATGTCAGAGATTGTGTGTGTCTTCTGTTTTATGCTAATGGTTCCCCAAATTTTAAATATTATTGTAAAAATACAGTACATACATGTGTAGATATTTTCCTTATTAAAAGCAGAGGTATTTTTTAGATAATTCTTCTTGTGATTGTAAAGGACCTGGAACATGATTTTGTTTAGTCCTTTTTTTCTGTGGTCTACTGTCCAAAGCCTAATCCAAATGAATTTTTAGATACTCATGTTAAATTTAAATGCATCACACTGCTGTAACAGATCAAAAGATGCTGGTGGAGGACTGTCATTCTGTAGAAAAGACTTCACATACCCTAGAACCCACATGGTCATCTTTATGGTGGCCTTTTACATTACCTCACATAGACATAGGAATGGACATTCTGGAGCCAAGTAGAATGAGAAATAATTTTCCTAATGTATGAAAACTTTTGAGATTAAAAAAAAATAAATAAGGAATAAGAACAGAAATATAAAAAGTGTTCCCAAATAATTTCAATTAAGAAAACCTGGCTTTATCAATCAAAACTTTTCCACAAAAATTCCAGAATAATTTTGGTTTAATTTTATCTTTTAAATTCTTTATTGTTCTAATATTAAAATTATTAAGATCCCAAACTAGAAAATTATCAATAAATAGCCCACTTAAGTTTTCATTTAGAAAATATAGACTTGGAATATTTGGACAATAATTGTACTTTTTTCTGACTTTGAGGTTGAAATAATTCAAGATCCCTTCATTTTCCACAAATTTTCTGTAGAAAAAACATAGAAGGCTCCTCTTGAATACTCTTAGACTAGTATGCAGGTAAAAATTATCACACTGAAAAGATGACGTAAAGCTTTTCTGGGCCATCTTTTGAAAATCTGGACCATGACCTTCAAGTTTCCACCATTTTACTGCTGTGCTATGCAACCCCAAACAGGTTCTTACATTGTCCACATCACTGCAGTATCTGAAAGTCCCAGAGCAGTGCATTAAGCAAGGACTGGCATTGTCACATGTAGTTTGTTCTTCCATTCTCTCCCCTGGGGGAGAAATGGGGTGTGCTGTTTTGTTTTGGTGTGTCATTTTCACACATCCATCATCATGTAATACTCCTCCTTCTATTAGCTAAGGGAGCAATAGCTTTTGTCCTGGCAGAAACAAACTTCCCATGAAACTGCTACAGCTCAGGAAAGGATCCCTTAAAACAGGTCACCTTCATTATCCCTCACTTGCCAGTCACACCTGTCTCAGCAGCACCCTTCTGTTGGCCCGCAATAATACTGAAGTCTTGCCTGAAGCTGGCACTGTCAGGTGGCGTGGATTTGCAGTACTGAAAGCCACCAGGTGATCTAATATATGGTTATGAGAATTCACCATAGAGGTTACCATACAAGATGTTCACTAGTGGCTCTGCACCTTGATTGCTAATGAATTGGCTGAATAATGAAAAAAGCAGCCCTTCTACCCCCCGCAGCTGCAGTGGTGGCATCAGCATTTGGATGCATCAGGCAAACATGGAGTGAAAGATATGGTCTTATCTGTGTTTGCAAGCAAGGAGTGACACTGGAAGCAGAGAGGTGGAAAGGTGATTTCCTAAGGACACTAAGAAGATCAGTGGAAAGTTGGGACTAGAGTCCAGGTCTTCTCTTGGCTGGGTTGCTGCCCTGTGTAATAGAGCAAAACAAAGGGGTCAGACATGGACCTCAGAGATATGTGGGCAATGAGAATGGAACAGTGAGAAACAAACCATGGTGCATGGCATTTTCAAATTCAAATAAGAGTATATAACTGTGTGTGGTTACTTAAGAAGGTGACACAGGTAAATAGGATAGTTCCGAGTTAGGCAAAATGCCCACGCTTAAACTCTCAAACTGCACAAACCTGGTCTCACCTCAGGTTTTGTTATCATCTCAGAATCAGCTTGGATTACTGGAGGGTTCTTAATGTTTCTTGCCTTAGATGTAGCCAGGGCGCAATTTCTAAGAAACCTGCACACAGCATGATTAATTTTAGCAGACAAATTATGTTAACTTTGTTCTGAGAAAATGCCTGTAAACAACAAATTATCTGTATTTAAAGATGACAATGTTGAGTAGAGATGAAGCAAAAAAGAGAGGTGATTAATACAGTAAATGTCTAGAGGCTATTCAGGACAAATAGATGAGGCAGTAACAAATAGATTGAGCTTTTGCCTACAAAAACAGGCTAACTTGATACTGGAGGGACTGCAACGTTGTCGGAGGTGTTTTGACCAATTATCTGATCTGTCATGTGAGGAGTGAAGAATGGTGGAGTCAAGCTCGGCAGATTATGCATCAGCTTTCCTGTGCTTGCTGCTGCTTGCATCTGGGCCTTTGCCAGGGAACGAAGGAACGAAAACATCTTCCCTTGTTACGGGCATTTTATAAAGGAAGGAACCTTGCTCTGGGTGTGGTTGGGAGCAGACTTGCAGTTGCCCTTTGTGAAACAGGGTTTGGAGGAGGAAAGGTTCCTATTGGTTTCAGCATGCTGTGGTTCCTGGCTGAAGGGAAATCTTAGGAAGTTTAGCTGGCAGAATTAGTACCTCCGGGATGGAAGTGGGATGGGATGTTATTTCTGCTTGTTAGTGGAAAACCAGCTAAATCTGAAATGCATAGTTGTTGCAATGATTAGTTTGCACACTTCTGTTCCTACGTTTTGGCAATGAGTTACACACTTCAGTCAGTGGTGTCTGTATGGTAGCACCAGTGTGTGCTTGGCACCTATTGAGTTTTATAGGGTATCTGGAACTGGCATCTGAGGTATCTGTAAGAAACTTTTCTAGTGGAGAAATGGCTGAGGCGGGCTGAACTAAGCTTGTCCTGCCAGACTTCCTCTGAAATCTGCTAGATTTCATCCACAGATGTATTTGTGGTAAAGGGCAGCACTCCAATCTCTGAACCCCCAATCCTTCTCCTTGGTGACTGGCTTGTATCTTACACTCTTCTAAACTCGGATTAAAAGAAGGTCATGAAGCAAGGCAAGGGGAGAAGAGAGGGAAGAAACCTAGATAAAAGTTTCCAGTGCAATGTTGTGGGCAAAATGGCTAAGGTGATACTGAGATATATAAACAAGAGACTATTGAGAGAGAAACCTTGGCCTCTGAAGCCAGAATTCACAATGACTGCAATAGGATTTGGGATTTTTCGCTCTCAGCCTCCAGTGCACTGATACGATCTTCACGATACAATAGAGTGAAAGTCTAAAATCAGTTATTCCTAGTTATACTCAAATAAAGGCCCACTAAATAAGTCCTTTTAAGTACTTCTGACTAGAAAAAACCCTGCCGCATAGATTGTATTTTCAAAATTATAGCCCTATAGCAGGAAAGTCCCCAAAGCTTTTTTTCCTGATTTTTAGTAAGTTAGGGATGAGAGGATTGTTGGAGAAGGATGGAGGCAGAGGGTCGCTTGTGTGCATCAAGAAGCAAGCTTCTTGTGTCCATTTTATTTGTTTTGGAATTTATTGCTGCAAGTTCAGTGCTACAGGACTGAAGTGAAGGGAGTTTTATGATTGTGACTTCTGTGGGAACAAGTTTAGCTTTTGACTTGGTTAAAGCTGGTTTCAGGAAAAGTAGTCTTCCTGACTCTGGACTACCACAAGCTCATAGCATGTAATGCATGAAATGGTGTGTGTAGAACCTTTGCTGGAGAAATAGTAGCAGTGTATATTGGAACATTTTACAGCTGCTAACATAATCACTTTATTTATAACTGTAGTAAATTTGTTTGCTAAAATGGGGTTCTTCAGAACTATTTTGCTGACAGAAATGAGGACAATATGAATATATGTTAGCAATTAAAAAGCGTGATTTTTTAAAATAAAAAACCTAAAAAAGTTAATATTTAAATTATTTTTTTTTGACAAGCAAGTGTATAGGATTTTTTTTGTCTGTAAGACATGAGGCATCTGCAAAGTCTGACGGTAAACCAGATATCATTTCTCATGTTTTTTAATTGGATTCAGTGCTGTTGGTTTAAAATACTGTATTTTTGTGTCTCATTTAAAGATGAAAGAGACTATGAAAGCTCCCTCTTTATTTTAAAATAAATAATTGCTGGACATGCCTTTTTAGGTGGAGCAGCACAGGGAAATAAACATGACTGAACTGAGGTTTTTGGAGCCAGAAAATCTTTCCTGCAATTTAGCATTGCATTGCAATGTGTAAGCCTAACCATGAAAATTTTGGGGACAGGTATGAGTTACACTTGCAACTGCACAGTTTGTCAGATCACAAATCTGACCTCGCCAGTACAACTGGACCAAGCAGTGCCTGGTAATGGGCTCTCAGGCAGGATCTCTGTGCTGTGCTCCCTGCTGAGTACTGCCACCACAAGATCTGGCATTTATACTGCTTTCCTGGCTAGGGTGTAAGGAGGGTGGACTGGAACAAGGGGAGGATGTGCCAAACCTACTTGTCCTTCAGCCATTTTTGTAAGTAAAGAAGTCCAAGAAGGACTGATTGGTGGCTGAGTCAAAGCAGAGCATCTCTAAGCCAGATCTATGATGGCACAGAGGCACAAACCCCTTTATGTTTTGTTTTTTCCTACCTTTCATTTTCAGTGCCAGAAAGGGTAAACACTGAAACTGGAAGGTCGCATTTCACTTACAATTTGCTGACAATGTTTTACATCCAGACACACACTCACTCTGCCCATTTTCCAAGCCTCATAGGTATAACCAGCTCTGAACCAAATGTTATGTGCTTGAAGTTTTACATGTCACGCTCAGGCGAGTGATCTTTGCAGGGAAAGCTGTTGAGGGATATCTTGTGCCTAGCCTGTTCAAAACAGCAGAGTAACCTCTTTCCCATCTGCCTGCAAAAGAACAGTCAAAAGCCAGATCTACATGGTCTTGCTTCACTTTGTGGGTATATAAGTAAGGTTGGTGGTGGGGACAAACACAAGCCCTCATTCTTGGTTCTCTTGCCCTTTGGGCTGACCCAGGGCTCACTGGAGTTAATGGAAATATTCTCAGCAATGTGCATGAGCTCTGGTTTAGGTCTTTCTATATCCACTGAGGGATGACTCATTCTGGAAAGGTCAAAATCACACCCATCTACCCCATATTTCTTAACAGCTTGCTGCTTGGATTTTGATGCATCAAAGGCTATACACAGAAACATCCTTTAGCACTGATGACAGCAAAGTCTGTAAATTTAGCAAAGTTTCCAGCAGTGACATGGAGATGGAGTAGGTGATTTAAATGGGATTTTCCATCCTTGATTTCCACTTGTCCATTTTTCTGCTGAAACCTGTGAACCAAACTGTTAATAGCCAGAGGCCTGGTAACTTGGCAGGTCTGAAAGAACCTGGTGTGGGTAAGCCTGCATGGGCAGACCGCAGATTTGACATCCGGATTTTGATCAGATCTGAACAAGAATTTTAATGAATCAGCACAGGTATTTACCACCTTTGGACAGTTATACTAAACATGCTTGGGGCTGGTTAATATCAAGATAGGTACCTTCCAGAAGAAAATAAGGAAGAAAGATAGAGAGCAAGAGGAAACAAGAGAAACACCACTCCTTTTGAATCTCTGATAAAATAAAGCCCAGACTTCACTGAAGAATATACCTTTGTTAAAATGTCTTCTTTCAGATAAGATACATGTAACTGAGGTACAAGCTCACTTGTATTAATTAAGTTGAAACTCTAATACCTAATCCTGATACAACTCACACAGAAGATATTAACAATATGGTTTTGCTATCAAAGAAAACTGTTTTATACCATAGCTAATAATAAGAAACAGTATTATTAGTACTATTATTAGCAGATGTTATTTTTGTGTCTGTACCTGTGAAATGTTCATTCTTGAGCCTCTGGCATGTGGTAGTTTGGTGAAAAATGGGTTAATTTGCTGGGCAGGTTCTTTAATCATCTTTTTGTAAAATCTTTTCTGCTTTTTCTTTCTTTTTCACTTCAACATAAATAGTTCTTGTAGAAACTGCCCCTGTGAAGGTTGCCTTATTACTAAACACAGCAGCCCTGATAAGAGGATCAATTATTTTTATCTTTATTCATATATTTTTTATTTTGATTCATTCACTTTTATGCTGGTAAACCAAAGCAAGACAGCAGTCTTATCTTGCTAAACATTTTAAAAGCATTAAAAAAATCTCCCCCACAATGATTTAACAGCCTTGACTTATGTCTTACTTAACACCCTTAAGACCTCATGATGTGAAGGTCTGTAGTAGCCTAGTCCACCTCCAATTACATTTGTCAATGAAATGCCTTTTAGCAACTGAGGCTCTGAATTTCTGGCAAGATGCTGAGATGCTTCCTTTCCCTTTGGCTGCCCTGTGGAGCATCAAAGCATTTTGCAAGAATACTCCAGTGGACATAAGAAGGAGTAAAGCAAAGGCAAGGCCAAGAAAGGTCAAAGCTGAACATTTCCCCTATATACTGAGGAGGGAACTACCTCAAGCAGACCTGCTTCTGCATAGCCCAAGGGCCACCCTACTCCTTAGACCCTGCTCCTGTTTCCAGCTGTAAGAGTTATTTCCTGTACATTCAGCTCTTTGGCGCAGAGCAGAGTCCATACTAAGGGAGATATAAAGCTCCTGGGCACATGAGAGTTTAGGGCAGTTTTGCTGGTAATGGTCACAGATCTTGTGTGTTGAAATGTGTACCATGGACCTGACATGAGCTCACAAGTGTACAAAAGGACTGGGTCACTCCATACTTCTCATACTCCACTCCATGTTTGTGGTGAAGTACAGAGGAGAAAATCAGAAGTAAGATACAGCCAAGTTTAATTTATACAGAAAAAAACAGTGAGGAGGACATGAACAATTTTCCGAATATCTAGAATGGAGAGACTGTGGTTTGCACATTCAGAGTTAACTGGCAGTGTGTGGCTAACACAGTTTGGAATAAATGGGCAATGTAAAATATACATGATCTGTTGGTTTCTCTTCACAGCAATTTCTTTGATGTTTGCTGTAGTGTCTATTTATAAAATTTGTGCTTACAGGCGGGACAACATGTGATTCCTTTTCCCCCCTACAGCATTTCAAGGATTTTGTTTCCTTATTAGATTTTCTTTAAAATTAGGAGAAATACAAGAAGAAAACCCTAGCCCTTCAGGGCCAGTTGCAAAGATCCTTTGTGCATGTTTTCATGCTGCAGGTTGATGATACAGCTACAGTTTCTAGTCTGAATAAAATGTTAAGGCTTCACAACAAAGGAGACAAGAAACAATACTTTAGGTGTCCCTGTCCCTGGACAGAAGAGATCTTTTAACCCTATGCACTGGACTGTCCTATATGATGATGTCAGTTGCCAATATAAAATCTATTTGCTATATGTCTTTATTGCTGTAGATCTCAACAGTGTCAGATGAAAAAAGTAATGAGTGGCAGAGGAATTGTTCTGAGAAATAGTTAATAAAAAAAGGAATTAAATTAAACAACTAACCAAGCCTCATTATTATTTTGAAGGAGGGAGCAGAACAGGAGAGCCAGGAAGGAAGCAAAAAAGGTTAGGAAGGACCGAACTAGGAAAATGTCTTTGCAGAAATTAATAAAAAAATAAATAGAAGGGGTTGCATATATCAAGGTGTGCTTAGAAAATAGTAACAACAGTGCAAGGTGAAAAAACCAAATAGTTTTAACAACAACATCATAGCAAGATACACACTTAAGAATACTTAGAGCTTGAATGTATAGCTCTTCTGGGAAATTACACACTGGAGTTACTGCCAATAATGCCCTCTTCTGGCGATGCTATTGCAACTAAGTCGGCGTGTCAGTCATCTCGGGACCCTGCATTTTCAATGTGCAGGGTGAATTCAGCTGTAGTCAGGAAGAGACTTTTATCTGAGTCAAATGTCACAACCTCCTTCCTCCCCCCCCCCCCCATTTCCAAAGACTAGCTGTAGGTAAATTATTTTAATAAGGTAAGAGATATCACAGTACAGTTTTCTTTCTTTTTTTTTTCCTTACCCCAAATAATGCTCTCTATGTCATCTGTATATTTATGATAGCTCAAAGACATGGGTGTGTGGATCTAATTAAAAATGTGAAAGGGTTTAGCAGCCTGCTGCTTCCCTGTGAGTCTCTTGTTGCCAACTCTTGGCAGCTCTGCTGTCAGTGAGCCAAATGTTTAGTCTTCAGCTGAACTACTGCCAGTGAGCTGCACTGCATTCTGGGACCACAGAGCCTCGAGGTACTGTGTTGAACTATCTCACATAAGGATGTGCAGTGAGCTGGACTTCATATTCAATCACCCAAAAGAAAAGTGAAGGAGAAAGCCCACTTTTGCTTGGTGAGCCTCAACGACGTATAAGACACAATGACCAATTCCTTCAGGATTTCGCATCAGGGAAAACAAATAGTTTCTTGAGGTGGATTAACCCATGCATTTGTTTAATGTGCCTATGCAGCAATGGCAGTAGTTATATTTAGCAAATTTAGTTTAAAACGGTATGATCTGGATATGGAATTAGAAAAAGAAATAACAAAACCCTGGCTTTCTGCAATGGGAGTCTGACCTCCAAGCCAATGCCTCATGCTAAATAAATATATTCCAACTCAATTCCAGGTATCCTTAGCAAGTATAGGGCAGTTTGGTCCAGAGTAAAAAAAAAAGTTTGGAGTATGTGCATTCCAGCCAGCAGCAGGAAAGCTGTGTTGATAGAAATGTGCTTAGCACAGTTGCATTGCTTAATAAATTCAGGTATAATGTGGAGATAGATGGGGTTATAGGCTAAGCTGGCCTGTAGGCTTTGATCAGCGTTCCAACTCACTTAGGGCTTAGAGTGGACTGGAAGAATTGCCAGGTCTCATGAGTCAATGATGGATTTCCAGCAGATCAGAATTAAATTCTCCTTTTAGCTGTTCTCCCTGCACTCTTTTCTGGAAGGCAAATTACTTCTGCTAACAGCAAAGCGCTGTGTGTCTTCCTGATACTTTCTCTTTTCTATTTCTCCACTGTCCCATTTCTATCTTTTGTTTTCATGCTCTTCTCACCTTCACCCCATTTTATTTCCTTTCCTTCCCGTCTTCCATTTTCACTCCTTTCCTAAGATTTTTTTGCCTCATCTGCCTGGATTTCACATCAACCTTTTTCCCTTAACTTTTACTATCTTTCTCTACAGCTTCCCTTCCCTGTCGTAATGTTCTTCCTGGGAGAATGAATGAGCCACCTCTAATGTTTGTCGAGGGACTTAGCAGACTGATTTTGTTGCACTTTATTTCTGGAAATATTTTCTTTGTATGTTTCTGAAACTACCCCAATGGCAAGATAATAACTAGGTGCTTCTGATTGCGCCATTGCTCCAACTCCTAACGTTGGGTATTTAAGAATAAAACTACAGTAAAAAGCGTTGGCTTCATATCAAATAATTGTCTGCATTCATTCATAATGCTAACTATAGATTAGACACACACTACTAAAGGGACAGAGAGAGAAACAAAAATAAATATTTACACTAATGATCATGCATTTTTTGTAAAAAGGCATTTAGAGAAATAGAAGCAGGCGCAAGTGTGCAACACCTGAACTCCACCTCTTTGATCTTTCCTCTGGGGTCCATTTTGTTGCAGTGGGCCAGCTCTGGGAAGGAGGCAGGACTCAGAAGCCGCCTGGCATCCAGCCCAGGCTTTGTGGGCCACTGGAGAGATGGATAGCTAGGTGCAGAAGTGCCCTGAGGCAGGTGTTAAAATGTTGTTCCTAGTTCCTTGGTGGTAATCATTGCAAAACAATCCTGTCTGCTCTATTCCTATCAACAAGCTGCTTTCCCTGGCTCGTTGCTAAGAGACAGGACTGTTGCTTACAAGTTGCTTAGTGCCTTAGACTTTCATAATTTATAATTTATTATCTTAGCATAAAAATTTGTGGGTTTTTTTAAATTTTATTTTTCCACCAACCCAATAATTGTCACATAAAACAAAGGTCATGTATCTACCAGAGTAGCAGTTGCTCTTATAATATACTATGCCTTTGTATGGTTTTGGTTCTGTGAAAAGAAAATGCTATTATAAACTGAAGATGAATATCATTTTTGTCCATTAACTTCTTGCATTATATGACTGGTTAGGTCAATGGATTCCCTCAAGATTTCTTCAATATTGAAAACATGTTTCTGTCCAACCAAGAAGGAAATGAATTGAAATGATTTCAATTATCGCATGAAAGACGTCAACTCTTCTTGCTCTACACTTCAGCACCTAATAGTTCAACTCATCAATCCTACTTTCACGAAGTTCAGTGGTAGAGATGTTTAACCAATGCCAGAAATTACTCTTGTGCATTAATCTAGCTTTGTGAATATACAAACCTTACCTTGCTAAAGTGTTTTGTACTTAACACTAGTTAAATCAGCTCAGTAAGGAGTAATGCCAAAGTGGAAATGAGAATAATTTGCAGACTTGTTAAGTTGCAAAATAACTCTGTCACAGTTCACCAGTTTAAAGAAAAAAAAAAAAAAAAGATTAAGAGCTTATTACTATACTCCTTGGTGGAAATTAAGGATACTGACCTAGGGTTAGGATTTACTTGACTGTTTAAAAGAAGAGCTGTATATACATCTGGTGTTGTGTTATTAAACTAAAGTGTATTTAAGAGCTCTACCAATACATAACCATCAACTACATGGTACTGTAAATGCTTTAAAAAAATGAAGGCAAAGTTACTTTTTCTCCCTCATTTCAGTAAGCTGTTTAGGCCAGATAGAACCAAGAGCTGCATCATAGAGAGCTGTAGAAATGGTTATGGAAATGGCCCAGTGCAGGTAGTACTCCCCCTGCTAAGCCTGGGAGTGTCTACCCAGCAAAATCAAGGCGTGTTTTCCACCACACCTGACCTTTTTCCATCCAGCAACACCAGTGAAGTTGTACTTGCAAGCACAGGACAGCACAGCCAGGGTTAAGGCATGTATCACCACACTTTGTAGTCCTAGCTAGGCAACATAAGCAAAAGCATGTGAACATCTCCTATGGTGACACCTGCCTTTTCTGTTGGAAGTGTATTCTTGAATGTTTCAGCAGCTTAATTCCCTATTAGTTATGCAATAAACGTGCAAGCCAAACGTATTTTAATCAGTCTAAATGCATTCAGGAGTTGGTCCTCTTACCAGTTAAGGTTACTCATGGTGTGGCCATGCTGATCAATGCCTGAGATCACTCGCAAAAGCTCATCCAACCTATAGCCAGAAATTTTCCATGACTTCCAGCAGTCCATAAGAAATACAGTTGTTCTTAATAGTGTGATGAAAGATACTACCTTCAGCTTAGAAAGACAATAGATACAGCTTAAATAAATGGGATGCCAAGAACTTCTTGTATGTTATTGAAACTCTCTGAAACCCTGCTCACTAATTCTGATGTAAATATCTCCCTCTCATGTAGTTACTTAAGCAAAATGGGTTCCAAAACAACAAGAAGCCTTAATGAGTTGCTATTCTGTTGCTTGTGGAATTTGAGTGACATGGAGTTAATATGAGGAATCTGAGTGAAGAGGACATCCTCCCCTTACTTTCCTGGTTTATGAATATCTTTGGCAATAGTGCCTCATTTCCCCTAAAACTGGGGCACTTTATACGCATGCAGGTGTAATGTCAGGATACATGCCTCCTTTATATAAGTTCATGTTAAGCAATCGTTACTTCTGCAACCATGCACTCAAACATTAGAAGAGATTAGTAGGGAGGAGGAATATAATTTATTCATTAACCTTCCAAGCAAGTCACTCTTGTTGACTCTGTACATGCATCACAATGCTCCACAGAACCAACTGGAGGATCTTTAGTCCAAGGAAAGGGTGGACTCACAACCCTACACCCTAAGGAACTGATACATTACAGAAAATTCTGACCAAAAGTATCTCTTGAAACCAATATATATTTATCCTGTTTTATTTGGCAGCGGGGGGGGGGGGTGATAAATATGTGCCAAGAACCACTCATGGTTTCTTTGGTAGCATGAATTGGAAAATGCATCAACAATAATATGTCTATAGACAGTGACTTGACCTTCTGAAAGAGTCATTAAAAACTTTGATGGACAATTTCCTGGTTTTAAACTCTAGTGGCTATTGGGAAAAGAAACAGATTTATGGTTGGCTGGTACTGTTCAGGTTCTTGGGTGTGCAACAAGTACCAAAGGGTTGGGAATCATTGTAAAAGCACAAAAGAAATAAGCTGCAAAAAGTGTAGTTAAGTGGTAAATTGACCATTTTAGTCCTTAACTTAAGTCTGGTGCGAGAAAGAATCAGAGATATGGTCTTATGACTAATTTTGCTGAAACCCACATGTGAAAACATCCAAATGTTCTTGAGGGATTGTCATCCATTGTTCACTCAGGTATATCAAGTCCATAGTCTAATCTAGAGCTTCATCTCTGGGTCTCTGCCAGAAATCTGATAAATTATGATATAAAATCAATGTGTATTCAACAGGCCAGATCTTGGGGTTCAAAAAGGAAGGGCTGATTGATCATTAGCTAGGTACAGTTCATGCATTAATAGGTTCATTTGTATTTTATCAGGAGAGTAGTAACTGATTAAACAAGTCATGTGAACTTGTTAGATTAAATAACCAGCAGAAAGTGAAGATACCCAGAGTTTTCAACAGGTCAGTTTGAATATCTCTCAGCTACTGATGCTTTTTAAAGGCTTTGATTTTTTTTTTTATTTTTAAAATTTTTTTTCCTCTCTCCACCTAAGCTATCTCTTGCCTTGTTTGGACTGAAATCTCATCATAAAATGAGGAGAGGAAATTGGTCTGAAGGACTGTAGTGCAAACATGCTGCTGTGTCAAGAAAGCCCTCCTGGCAGCTTACAAATTTTGGGTGAACAAAGGAAATGTTTCTCTGTTGTTTTTAGATGCTCTGCTTTCACAAACATCTAGTATTATTTATCTAAAAGTCAATAAAAACCTTGCTGAAAATCAAAAGAGTTTATACATGGAAGCATTTGGTTGAAGCTCTGCTTTAATGGATAATGGATTAACAAAACAAAACTGAAAATACAAAGCTCATCAGAAATCATGGTTTCTTAATCACCTGATTAATTTTTCCTAGGGGTTACAGGAGCTCTCCTGAGAAGATACATGGTCCTGTGCCACCCAACAGGAACTCGGCATCTTGAATGCTCAGGCCCCTCTTCAGGGAAATGCCTGAAGAATAGGAGGGAGGGCTCTTCACTGCTCCCATCTCAGGCAAAATGCCCACTGAATTCAATAGGATTTTTTCATGAGTAAGTCAAGAAGGATTTGGCTCTGGAAGGACATAACAAGATTGAACATACTTGGTTCCCAGTAATGGCGTCCCATTGTGCTGCGGTATGGTAGAACATGCAGTGCTGGAGTTGATTCTGTCAGTGCCTCTGACTTCCAGAGGATATTGTAATATCTCATTATTATGAACTAGAGGAAAGGGATCTGGTAGAATTAGGACTGGAGATTATTGTAGGTTTTTTCAGTAGTACAAAAAAAGCTAAGAAATGTAGTCATTATGAATACAGGATATTAATAGCTTACATTTGCTCTGTGAACTGTCTTTAATTGCAAGCAAGTTGAGGCAGATGACATGTTTCTCAGTGGTGCCTAGTGGCTCCATTCTAACTTACGGATACATTACCGACAGTCTGACTAAAAAGGCCCAGCTTGCAAGTTGTTGATTGTCTCCTGTGAGGACCTAAGTGATTTACCTCTCCCTAGTTTCACTGACTCTACAAAGCTGGCATGTTTTGTTGGATTTGGGAAGTGAGGCATCTGAAACAGGCCTCACAAAGCACTCTGAGGACTTGGCTTAGGCAACAGGATAAAGCCTGGTGTATTCCCTGGCTCAGCTCTATGCATTCCCATCAGTGGACACTGGACACTTCTGTCACAGCGTGGTGCAGCCACACTGTCATAGGGTGATCCAAGCTCAGGTGACCCATAAATCCTACATGCCTTGCAGCCCTCAACCTCCTAACCATTTCTGGAATAGTACCAGAGCTGACATAGCTGATGCGAACCACAGTTATGTATACTACATGAGTGAGCTCTGCCCATTCATAGAGCAGGCTGTGATGTGCCTTGGACCCATGCCAGGAAGTAGCTCAGGCCATGCTTTCTTCTGGGTATGACTCAAACCTTATGCCCGGTCAAAGGCTTTTGTCCACGTGGTAGAATTAGAAGGTGAATGTGAACATAGGCTGGAACTTGAATGAAAAATGTTTGTTTGGAATATGGCTTAGACATGCCCAGTTTGCACCTACAAACACACAAGTCTTACTTCTCATACAAATTGCTAGACCAAATCTTTCACAAATCCTGGGTATTACAGTGTAGCATGTTTGCGGTAGACTTCTAAGAGATACTTGCTTAAGAACAAGTGTGTCTGGCTTTGGTAGGTCAACCTGGTACAAATGGGAACAGGTGCCAGACTAAGGGGTACCTCTGGAATATATTAGGTGTGCCCATGACACCACCTCAACTGTGGTCATCCTCATCTGCGGTTTTCTGATTATTTGAAGAAGGTCCCAACAGGTACAGCCATTGCATCATCCCTCAGAAAGCTGAAACTTGCCTGTAAGAAGTAGCTCTGAATGCTGTAGTCAGAGGACTGGGGGAATCCATGTGATTTTTATGTAACCCTGGAACAAATAAAAATCAATGTTTGTCCTGTTTGGGGTATTTGTCAATTGATACAGCTCTTGCTATTCTCTGCTCCAAAAGAATTGCATTTGTAAGTACTTTGATACGCACACAGAATTTCTCTGAAAAACACTTTGAAAGGTAATTTATACAGTCTATATGCTGTATATGGGATGTGTACATGTGTGTGTACTCCCACCCAAATAAAATATAGGTAAGCTGAAAAACAGAGTGAAAAACACAAGGGCCAATATGATGTAGTGATATTATTTAAAAAAAAAATACTATCTCTGCATTTACGGAGTGTCTGAGAATGTCAGGCGTACCTGAAAGGCATAAAATGAACTTTTATTTAACAAAAACCTATCTCTGATGTGCATTATTAATTGATATTTATAAAAAAATGCATTAGGGGTTATCTGGGTATGGGCACTACTATAAAGCCATAAATATATTTAGCTAGTTTTTTATAGTTCCTTAAGATCAGTCACCAGAGACAGAGAATAATATATATTTGATATGAATAACATCTGTATTTGTGTCTAAACAGAGGAGGAAATGCATCTGCCTTCAGTAGATCTCTCTTTTTAATGTTTCAGCCTGCAAGAAATGCACATTAATAGCAGCTTCTTCCCTGAGGAAGGTTTTGAACTGGAGTACTTGAGAAGAAACTTACAACAGAGCAGCCTAAAGTGCCACCCAGTCCCTTTTAATTAGCACATATAAGTCCCCCTACATCCAAGATATGATTGAGAATTTCTGCCATTTCATTTTAATATCAGTGCTATATGCTAACGTTTGTCAGACTAAGCTAAAAAGCCACTTCTTTTTATGTTGTTTCCCACATGCAGAGCAGACCTCTTACATTTTTGTTGGCTGCTAACGTACTAAGCGTTTTTTGGCAGCGTGCGGTTCTGGATTGAAGCCATGCATGCAAGTCTTCCACAGTAAGTATGGCCCAAAGGATTAGAGATCAATGGATTTAGTTATCTGGTGAAGTTCCCCTGCCTCTCTGGTGCTATTAAAAGGTTTTGCTATTGTAACGAGCACCAGAACTTTTCATTTTAAAGTTGCCCAACTGAGGCCTCCACTTAGGTTGCAGTGTAAGAAAGTTACTGGACTTCTGCAGGCAGCTTTGCTGTCATGCCACTGAAATGAAGTCCAAGAAAAACCCCAAACAGATATTTCACACATTTGAGGACAAAAGTTGTGCATAGAGTGGGGAGGGGAGGAGAACCCCAACATTGCAATGTGTTTTCTCAAAGTAATCAAAGGATGCTGCCTTAGAGAAATTTGCCTTCTAATTAGTTCATAATCAAATCCTGAGAAGTGGGGTAGAGACTGTTTGAAAAAGTCTGTTGTCTGAAGCACCGCAAGCCTGAGGGAAAGGAATCCTCAGTCCCAAGAGCTCGGGGGACTCCAAACCACAGACCCGGCCCGCGGCTGGGCTGCCGCCGGCTGTTGGCCGAGGACTAGTGGACACTGCCCATTGCTCCCCACTCCACCACTGGCTCTGGTGCTTTTGTGTGCTGTTCAAAGCTACTGATTCAGGCCCCAAAATACCCACTTCCTCCCCCTTCCCTCTGCGAGGCAATGTGAACAGCTGCCACGGAGATTTTCTCTGCAGTGCATGTGTGGAGATTCCTCCTGTGTTTGGCGTCCCCATACAGCAGAAACGTATCATAAAGCCCTTCAGGATTTGGCCCATGCTGTGTGTGAATATCTTGGCTTTCAGGTTTGAGGGACTAAGCAGTTTTTTATTTTCTTTTTTTAACCATGGAACTTCCTGAGGACAGAGAAAGCCTGACTCCAGCTGATTTAGCATTGTCTTTTTTAAGGTGAACAGAATAAGCCATTCCAGGCATTTTCCTTCATAGTGGACTCTTGTTAGTAGGTAAAAATGCAGCTCAAGTTTGTGTCCACACTATGTATATAGGGAGTGGGAAGGCGAAAGGGTACTCTTCTACACCTTCCCATTATCTTTACCCAGGCCTCTGTATGGCTTCAGGCACTATTCCTGTAGCTACCAAGCTTCATAGGGCTAACCTCTCCAAGAAGGGAAATTAGAAGAAAATTATGAGAGAGTAAATTCAACCTTCCCACCGTTGTATCAGCAAGCTGTAAATAACGGCACATATTGCACTGTCACAAGACTGGATGGTAAAATCTGATAAAAAGTCATTCGGCACACAGGACAGATTCCAGCTTGTGCCATAGGCTGACACAGTGTCAATTCTGTCTAGAAACATTTTGCTGTCCAGATATGCAAATCACAGCACACTGTATATTTATGAAATTCTTTACTGCTGAAGTGACCAACACACAACAAAACAACCCCAAATCCTACCAAGATGACACTCCCACCCCATGGTTAAAGCAAGAATCACCAACAGCAAACCATCCACAACTGTTAACTCACAGTCTTACCAGGGTAACAACCAGCTTAGCTCAAATGCTAGCATCTCTGACACACCGAACTAAAATAAACACCTGCCAAAGGAAGGACAACATATACTGGAAGAGGGCACTAGTCCTGAAAAGGTGATCTCGTTTTGATAAAAACCTACTGATTTCAGGATTTTGTTGTCCATGAAAAGTGCCCTCAATTGCCAGTGTCCTGAAAAGCTCTTCAAACATAGTAAGCGTGCCCAGAGATAGACTATCAGGCTACCAGGCTCCCTAGGGAAGCTGCATAGTTCTGTATTGCAGAGAACAAACTGTAAATGTATTTTTCACGAGGGCAGCCAGATAAAATAAGACCTAATCCAAATACCAAACCAAGTCCAAAACCTTTGTGAGAGCTCAGATAAACACCCCTTAACTTACCCATGTAAAGTATCATTCGGGCATAAAAAAGCTCCTCTAATTTTGCTGCTATTCCAGACTCCTAAAAAAATCCTGTCCTGCAAGCAACTGCCATTGCAGGATGATACGGTATTTTGGAGCTTCCATTCACATGAGATGAACTTTTGGAGCCATACCAAAGTGAATTTCTGAACCGTGTGCAGTTTTAGAGGCTCACCCTTCAATGGCTTTTAAGTGCTTCTAGATTTGCTCATTACCAATTAAAAACACACATAGAAGTCTTCATATTAATTTCCATTTTAAGTTCTTTCTGAGGCTCTGAAAAATGTTGCACATATATAAGATGCTAAAATAACTATCCTTCCTGTAGCTAGAGTGCACTAAACCAGTTTTCTTCATGACAGTCTCTGCTATTGCAGATGGTTTTAAGCCAGGGAGGCAAATGGTGATCTGAACTTTCTCGAAGTTGGAGCTGGTCTGTGTCTAAGGTTTAACCCAGTGCAGTATAGATGTAGGACACAGCCAAATACCTCAGATCTGAATGCTGTCTGCTTGAGGGTGCAAGTGTGCCCTAAGTCTCTGTTCCCAGCCGTGACCCTTTCCCATTTTTGTTTCTATTCCCAGGGCAGCACCCAGCCCATTACAGTGCACCCATTGTCAGTGTCTGCAGGTGTCTCCAGGTAGAGCTCATCTTGATTTTTTTGTTTTTCTCTTCATCTCTGTTTTAAAAACAAAAATACCCTTGGTTATGATAATCTTTCCACCACCCTCTTGTTAAGCAGTTGGCTTTAGCCTGCCCTAACCAAGCTCACAAACACCTATATTTACTTTTTTTTTTCTTTTTTTTTGTGCTTGCCCATTTCCTTTTGCTTTTACTGCAGTGATCTGAGTCCTAAACCATGCAAACAGACTTGAGAGATGTGCAGCACTGTCAGGGGCCCCAGGGGGTGACAAAGGAAAGCCAGCCGAAGTCAGCCCCCATGCCACTTGCTCCACTGCTCTAGCAGTGCTAGAGGAAGAAGTGCAGAATTAGAGCTATGACGTGGTGGCTAGAAGTGAGGTTACATGATCTGTACAATCATAAAGGATTCCTCCCATTTCCTCATTAGGGTGGGAAAAAGTAGCTCAAAGAAAAAAAAGCATATATAGTGTCATCTAGCAGCAAAGGATTTAATAAAAAGGGGTTGTCTGGTCCTCTACTAAATGACATCAACAACTTTCAGTTTTCTTTTGTTTCTTACTTACCAGTGGGGGAATTGTGTTAAATTTAAAATATTTCTCAACAGCTTACAAAGAAAACAAATCTAGAAGAAAACGTCCAAACCTGTTTTCTTCTAGTAAGTGACTCATACTGATATTATTCTCAGTCTGTGTTTATATGTTAATGCAATCATACCTATGTCCTTCTCCTCATTTCCCAGCATGTCTTCTTTTCCTACTTTTCTTGTAGCACTCCCCAAAGGTTTGCCTGTATCAGTCCACAGTGACTGATTTACACACTAGAAAGTCTCTGAAAGCATAAAGATGCATCATGCATAGCACTGCCTCAGTTTAGAGCAGGGACATGCACAAATTAATTCCCATGATATTTATGGGAACTTAAACATAGAGGGGCAGAGAATTAAAAACAGGGATGATCCCTAGCAGGCAGGGAGACTGCTGGCTAATATACTCCCTTGGATGAAATCTCCCCAGGAAAGTGTTTGGAGCCTAACCCTAGACTTCAGATGCCAAGTTCTTCAGTCTGGTGCTATTCTAGATGTACCAGTCCAATCTGTGGCAGTGCGTGACTCAGCCAGACCTCACACAGCTGAACTGAGCTTGGAAGCCTCTGCCTATGAATTCCTGGTTTAGACTTCACTTTCTCTGCCTGTTTTCTATTAGCTCTGTGGGTTTTCAGGCTTTTATGGCAATCCTCTGACTGAAAATTACTGCTGCCCAAGACAGCTCGACTGCCAACAAGGTTGCAAACACAGAAGATCTTTTTCAGTAATTCTTTGGGGCATGAAAGGTTGGTTATTTTCAAACTTTTCATTAAATGTACATTTCTGAAAGCTGAAACGTTAATTTCCATACACTCCTCTCTCTTTTTCTTTCTCCCTCTCACTTACTCTCCTTTTTAAGCTGACATCAAGAATTCAGGCACAGAGAGAGAGAGGGAGGGAGTATAAATATATTTTTCATGTAACTCTACTGAAGTCGGGGAACTTACACTAAGGAAAATCTGGGGCCACTCTGTTTATTTTCTTATTCTGGGTTTGCTAAATTTCATGCCACTTAAAATTACACTTAATTGCAGCAGTTCTCTATTTCATTTTCAGTCACACTCCTTTCCCAACATGTTCCCCAGGACATTGGAAGAAGAGAGAGGCTGAATTGGCTTGGAAAAATGTGAATATTTCTGAACGTGTGGACACTTCTCAAGTGTGGGAGGAATATTTTACTGCCCACCTACCCGTCATTCAAATGTGCCAATCAGGTTATTGAAATAAATTAACCTTAGGAATAATTATCTGAAGAGAAGAATTATCTTTGTGCCTCAGAAAGCACATCTACTACCATACAAGTTTTTTTACCTAGGTGTCATAAGCCCAGGCTGGTTTCAGAAAATAAACTGAGGAATGCCTAAATCCTCTGACGCACCCGCTCCTCCGTACTTCATTAATCTGAAGTTGTGTTACTGGCAAATAAAACTACTCACGTAGAACTCTCACTCTGCTCTGGTTGCATTTTGAAACAACAGCGGATACCATATGAGACATTTGTACTCCGAAAGCTGAGGCCCTGACATGTGGTTAGCTCTGCCTGGTCTGGGGGGAAGACACAGATTGAGGGTTTTGCTAAAAAGTCTCTTGCTGAGGTTCCTTGGCACTCGTCAGCACAACCTCTTGGACCATGTTCACTCTTACTTTCATCTGAAAATTCAGTAAACACTGAATGGCCAGCAAATTTCAAAGTAAGTCACATGTAGACATTCACATGCATGACTAGTCACATAGGAGATTGCTCATTCACTAAGGAGTAAAACACTGCCATGTGATTTATGGAAGCACTTGTAACTCAGTCACACATCTTGAATACTGTATATGGAATATTTGGACACAGCTGTTCATGATTAACCCAGAAAGGTTTTAAAATATTTACATTCTTCCTTGTGGCCCTCATTCAGCAACGTACGCAGGCATATGTGTAACTAAGCAAATAAATAGCAGAGCATGGTAGGAAAGCACAGTGTGAGGAATAACTGAGATGTTTTACTTCTCCTATGAATGGATATAGCCTTTCAATGGATAGGTGGAAAGAAATCTGGTTGTATAAAAGATATGGGTAAGGAGAGGACAGTGGCCTGGAAGTGGAGTGGTGTGACCTGTTCACAGAGCAGTGCTGGTCCTTAGAAATGTGGAAGAAGTCACACAAGAATAGAAAGCACATGGGATAATTTTGAAAGAAAATTAATATATTTTTAATGCCAAAACCCTTTGTTGCAAGTGAAATTTACTTGTGGATTTTTCATGAGCAGGAAAAGAAGATGCATTCATTGGATGGTTTATACATTTCAAATTATTTGCTCAGCTCACTGCAAAATGAAGTGATATGCTGCAGAAATCCATATTACATCTATTTCACCTTCCTGTAGCTTTGAGGTTACATGGCAAAACAGCTTTGCTTAATGGCATATTCATGTGTCCTATGGGAGAAAAACTATTTTTTTGTTCTTTTTCTGCATCTATGTATTCATTAAACACACACACACACACACACACACACACACACACACACACACAAGCACTGAAATATGAAGAGATCCCCAAAAGCAAGCTGTTGGAACATGTTTCTGAATTTGTTTGCAAACCTGTGACAGTGAACCAGTCTCAAGAAATGATAGTTAGGTGAGACTGCAAAGTTTTGGGGAAGTTCTTTGAACACATGTAAACATGATGTGTGTAGGCAAATGTTTAACTTGCCTTTTTTACTTCTACAAATTATATTATGAAATCAGACATCTCTGACTTCTTAGGAATGTCAAATTAATGTATTCCTTCAAAACAGATAATTGCAGGGAACTGCTCTGCTTCTCAGCTTCTATAGTTTTGATTGTTCCACTTTCAGACTGATAATGATCAGACGCTTCAGTTGTTTTAGCAGTTCATTTACATAATACAGGTAGTTTGGGAAACATCACCTGCAGCCCCAAATATAGCATGTTAGACACTGCAGACTCTGAACAAAAAAGAAGCAAACACATTGAGTTTATGCAACTAGAGGACAGAGACAAGTCTTGTGCTTTCATTCACTGCCCTTTGATCACGGGGACCTACATTTTAATCCATCCTAAGAAGAATCATGGAAAATATATTTGATCTGATAGCTGTATCAGCATTACTTTAATACGCTTCTCTCTCAGATTCAGGATTGAAGCATCTAGATTTAAAATATCCTTCTGGTGCCAAAAGAGATTGAATTTGACAGATTAGGATTTATGAGTACTGCTAACATGTAGCAGAGGTCATCTGATATGGTCACTCGTATATTGTTCCTATGAGAGAATGCATTGTAGTGATTTGGAAGTAGCAATATGGAAGATATAGTGTGTGTCTTGTTACCACACACATAATTAGGATCTTAATGAGAAGCTTTCTATTAACATCATATTAGGGCTAGTGACCTAGAGTGATACAAAGTCAATGGACCCATTACATTGTGTGCCATACTGTACAAAGTCCCACTGAGAGCCACAGAATATTGAAGGGCCATCCATATGATGCCCTCAGGGTCTATTCTCCCTTCAATGCATATGTATAACTCTCATTAATGTTAATAGAAGTTACATCTGAATAGTTAGGGGAGAACAGACCCTCTGTTTAATATGAAAGTGTACTTGGAGGTGATTCCACAGGAGCTTTGGGATCCAAAACAATGTCAGTGAAGTTAATACAAATCAATAGGTGAACACCAAGTGAAATCAATGGGATGTTGTGCAAAATCCACACTGTGTACCCAAAATGCACTGGGCACACAATGCTGCCCCCTCCAAGCCTCCCTCCAAAAGACCTATGGTATATTTTAAAATGGAGGCCACCTAAGCCCAACCTGTCATATTCTTTATTCATCCCTTCCTATTATGTAATAGGCTTAGGAAATTATCCCCATTTTACAGAGGAGAAACCGTCTCACCTAACTTTCATAGTCAAAAGATCAGTTTAATTTACTTTTCTAGACTGTTTTTATGATTCACAGGGACCATAAGGCACCTAAAGTGGGTAATAGATTCTGGTTGTGTTGAGACAAGATGATTCATCCTTTAGGGGTGCAAATTTCCCTCTGCTGACTGCACAGGAATTGTAGACTTGGCTGACTCACATTACATGAGGTGACTGTAGCCACCTCGGGGTCATACAATATGTATGTAGCTGCATGAGGTCTTGAACCTTGGTTTTCAAGGGTCAGCCCAACTGCTCTAGCCACCATACTGCTTTTCTTTCTTGACAATGACTCTATCTCCCTGGAAATCTTCCTATCTTTGAAAAAGTAGTGTTTGCATTAAAATAACCTCTGTGTTATTCAGCAGGTTTTCTCTGGAGAGCAGTTTATTCTCCGTGCAACTGTAGGCATAGCTGCAGAGGCACTGCCTGGCACATGTAGGTTTATAGTAATTCTCTGTATGTATACTATGAAGCAAAGTTTTAGACTATTAATTAAAGAGTATAACTCTAAAACTCCAGAAGTTGTCAGCACTGGCCTAAAGGCTCCCACTGAAATCCCTGAGCAGACTCCAACAGCTGAGGGGAGCCAGGAGTGGGGAGCTGGGGCAGGGCAGGTGGGGCAGTAGTAGCCTCATCATGTGCGGGGCAGTCCCACAGCATCCAAGCAAGAACAAAAGAGCAGCTCCAGGGACAGTTAGTGGCTTCAATCGAAGTCCAGTGATCAATCTCAAGTCCATATAGGTGAGACAGGTCCAAAGTCAAGCCAGAAAGTCAAGTTAGTGTAGCTCAGGAAAGGGCCAAAGGTGAAGGCCAGAGCTTAAAGGCGGCTCTCAAGCACAGAGGGACAGGACTTCCACTAAGACTGCAGGACAGATACCTGCACCATATTTATACTGGTCCTGAGACAAGACAGCCAAACTCCCAGGCAGGAGTAGGGCAATGCACTCAGGACCCTGACAGCTGTCACTTCACAGTGGAAACTCCCAACTTAAATTTCTAAAATGTTCATGCTATTACATTTGGCTTTGTACTTACAATAAAAATGATCAAAATCACTCTGAATTTTGCAAGGAGATATGGATCATATCTCCAGCTGTGGCTAGAGGAGCGGCCTATGAAGGCATGCATCAACCAAGACACTTTTAGATCATCATGAATATGAGTCAACAAGTCCTGCATCCCCAAGGCTTTATGCTACAGCTCTCTTCTGCTAACGCCTAGGCTGGTGATGAACCACTGTATATTGTGTCATTAGACCACCTTGGAGCTAGGACAGACCCAAGGATAGATTTGAATTAGTGAAGGATGACAGAATGGGAAGGTACTCTACTGTCACGCCTTCTCCTTACCTCACCAGCATACCTGGCCACTATCACTTCATTTAAGTATCTTCCCATCCCTCAGGGGATGACTTATCTGTGATTACTCTGTGACCATTTTATCTTTTATCAGATCACTCTCTGACTCACCCTACCCTGTTCTGCACCTAGAAGCATATTCCCAGGAAGCAGGGACGAGTCATCAGCTTCAGCACACCTAGGTTCAAAGAAACAGTTAACAATCCTCGGTGAGATCCTCTTACTGCTTTGTGTAGCCCCTGTGCATGACAGCAACCATCAAGTCTGCTTCCATTGTCAGGCTGAACCCCTACACATTAGACTAGTCACTACAATCTCTAACAGGGCTGTGAGGGCTACATAAATTGTTACCTCATTGTCATACTATACATTTACCTTTTCTCATACAAATACACATATTTGTGAAAATGCAGTCTATTTACCCAACAGACAGCAATCACTGTGGTGGAGGATTAAAACTCTAGAAATGAGAATTTCCACTACAGTTATAAAAAGAAATCTGTGGTTTGGAGTTTTTCAGTGTTTCATGTAATCACAGTCCTAGTGGATGTACTGAAAAATGTATGCAAGACTGGAATCTTTTTGAACAAAAACCAACTGAAGACAAAAAGAAAAAGACTATGTGTGTATGTATGTGTATAGGTATCTGCATGCAGTTATACATTAATGGGGTGGTGTGTGTTTGTAGGTATGTCCTTCCCTCTCTTTGTATGTCTATACATTTAGATATATGCAGGCAGTGTGTGTATATACTACACTTAGTTAAAAAATAAAGACTTCTATTCATATCTGCCTTGATAAATGCATAAATGTACAGACAGTTTCTTGGCCACAACTACCGCGTGCTTGACAGATATGGTCACCTCATACCAGACCTCACCTAGACCTGGGGCAAAGACAAATCCAGTTTGATTGATTGGGATATTGTGTATTCATTCATTAGTCCAGGCTTTGGCAGACAAGACCTGGCAGGTATCTTCTTGTAAGCAGACGGCTTTCCTGGTGTGGTCTTGGCTTTTCTGGCAGCTTAGCTGTGAAATTTTATACACTTCTGTGGTGGGGATTAAGGCTATCAGGACTCCAAGATTTCTCATGTATTAGACAGCATATGCAGACTGAACCTTCTTGCTGTATTCCCCGTCCGTAAGAAAATGAAGTCTGCATTGCTGCTGTTGGGCTTTCCTATGTAGGGTGGGCCAATTCTCAAAGGTTTTTTTTATAAAGAAAGCACTTGGAATTTGCAGCAAGTTTCATATAAGAATCTCTTCCAATTGATTTCAGCACAGTCCCCAAAACCCAGACTGGGTTTTAATATTCCCTCCAGAGAGAGAATTAAAATTAAAAAAGAGAACCAAAAGAGATAACCAGAAATAAACCCAAAAGTTTCAATGGTAATGCATGGTTTATAAAACAATTATGTTTGAGAAATACAGGTTTCCTGGCTTTAGTGATACCTCATCCTTAAGGTTAGTATTAAGATGTGTAAGCTGAAGTACTTTGGCTACTGAAGCAGACAGCAGAAGAAAACACAGCTCATATTGGCCATTTAAATTCTTTTTTCGTTCATTATTTTCCCTAGATCATAAATGCACCACTTGGTAAACTTGCCAAGAAAAATGTAAATTGTATCACACTGCAGAGGACAGGATTTGTTCAAAGTGAGCAAAGTTCATCAGTTAAAAAGGGCCAATGAGACTGAATTAAAATAACTGTTCTCAATTCTTATTTTCAGAAAACCAATTTTGTAGTATTTAGCTGGTAAAAAATACATTCATATCCACTAGAAGTCTCTTTATGTACAGCCAGAGTGGAATAAAATACCTTATTATAAATAAAAATCAGGCCCAGAGTTTTGAGGTGGTTTTCCATAGGTATAGATTCCTGATGTATGAAGGACAATATAAAAAGAACAAAACTCAATTTGAATAAATTTGGCCCTTCCTTTTAAAGAAACAGTTAATACAAATTATGCACTTACACTTTTAAAGTGTTCAGATATATTAGGCTTTGTGAAGGAAAGCAAAGCATGTAAATATTGCTGATCTGCTTCTTTTTTATTATTCAGTCAACATGTAGTCTTTGCTTTTAATTAAATAAAGCTGACAGTACAGACTCTTCACTCCTACCCATACAATGCCAGATCAGAACTAAGCACAGTTTTAGGCTCTGAAACTGGAAAAGCTTAGATTCATGCTTGACTTGATGTGTATGATTTGTCCCATTGCCTTCAGTGGATTGTCTTTAATACAGTTTCTCATTCTGCAAGGAGTTAAGCAGGACTGTAAATAATTACAAGCACAAAAAATGAATACATTTACTGAGGTCACTATGACATGGCAGAGAAGGGAGATCAATATTCTTTTGAGGGCACTCAGAGTTGTTGTATTATTATTAAATAATTAAAAATTGCTAAATGATTCATGCTTTATTTTGCTTTATTCATTCAGTGTTTAACAGGTAGGATTTTCTGTTACTTGATTAAAGACAACTACATTTCCTGTGAGAGCATAACCAAAATTATTGTGTAGTATTATGAAATAAAAGCTTTGATAAAACAGACCTTTTGCAACTGCTCACTGAACATACTTAATTTCTACGAGTGGGATCTTTATTCAGTTTGTTTCCTCTAGTAGCTTGGATTAATAATCTTCCTGCTGTACTAGCAATGGCAGTTCTATAACTACTTACCATTTGGGTTTAGTAACTTTTGGTGTATGATTGGTCACATGCCTTTCTTTTTTCTTTTTTTTCTTAAATCTTTTATAGTTGAAGAATGAAACCCTTCCATTAGCTGTAATTGGTGCTGGATCACACTTCTAGAGGAAACTTAATGGTGTGTAATATATTTCATACACAAATGTGTTCACTGAGAATTCTGCCAGTTGCTGAGGAGAACACCCATCCCAGGCACTAGGTATTCTAACAAAGCTCCTAAAATACAATACTGTCTCACAAATACAGTATAATACCTAACCCTACCAGAAATCTCACAAGAATCACCAGCCTTGAAACAACGTGGATTTTTTTTTAATTTAAGATTATTATTATTTATATCAATATTTATTTAGATAGCAAAGGAAAATGGTGAAAATGGCTACCTCAGAGAGCAGAAAATGAAAAAATTAGTGTGATTCATTATTTATTATAACTATCTAAATTTACAGTGTACAGTTGACTACTTATACATAAAGGACATAATTTCAAAAATAGCTGGAACAGTTGTCTATGTAGGTAATCAGATATGCGTGCATCAAAGGACAGACAAGGCCACAAATTAAATGTAGTTGTATAGCTAGGAACAGAGATAAGTACAACATGCCCTGTTTATTAAATAGTTGTTTGGTAGATAAATGCTGTATCCTCAAGTGAGATTTATGAAAAGCCTGTAGAACCATTTTTTTTACAAACCTGATAAAAGTACTCTAGTCTGCTTGTTTAATGCTTTAGCTTTTCTCTTTTTTTAGGATGACTAGCACAAAAGCCTTGTTTTTTAGTGGTGTGCCAGTGTATGTGTAGCTAGCATGTGTTCCCACAGTATAAAACTGGACTCCCTGCTGTTTAACTTGGTTCATTCTGGGCATGTGTTTTTTAAAAAGCAGCCGTTCCAGGGAATGGACATTTGACAGGCAGGGCAGTGCTTAGAACTGGCTACCCCTTGGAGTACTGAAATGAGAGCGCTTTGGTTAGTGAATGTCATTGCATTGCCAGTTCATCACCTATTATTATGTGAATGACTTATCTAAGCAGGGCTGCACCGTAAAACAGCCCCCATGGAAAAAATAACATCCTGACATGAGCAGAATAGTTTACTGTGTACCCAATCTAAATAAACAACATTGAAGATAAATCAGAGATCTGACCTCCTTCCTCCTACCAACCACAAAATACATAAAGCCAGTGGTGATGACTTTTTCCTCTTCATTGCTTTTCTAAAGAGCCCAGGCTTGCCTGCAAGACAGTAGGGCAAGAGGACAATGTAGGTCTTCTACACCTTGTGAGCACAGATGAGGACCAGGCAGACCAGTTAGATGGGACACAAAAACCTGCTGGTTTTGCCTGGCTGCCAATGCTATCCCATTCTGGCAGCAGGAATGGGCTCTGATCAGTAGAGCTGGCACAAGTGCAATCCTGCTTGCAATGGTGGCATGGCAGCTGTGCCCTTGCGGAGTGTCAATGTGTCGTGCCTGCCACAAGCACCGTGGCTGCAGGAGGTCCTGCTACTCTGCCTCTCCCTCTTCTTCCTCTTCTCTCTGTACACTTCCCAGTTATGTGGACTATGAGTTAATGCTATAATTGACCATAGCTAATTAATCCTCTAAACACCTCTCTCTTAAATGCATTAGTACCCCTATTTTGCAGGTGGTGAAAATGAAATAGATAAGGTGATTCGCCCATAGCCATTGAAGAAATCTGTACTAGTTCGGATCAGTCCCAATCAGACACACGGGACTGACTCCAAACGTGCAGGATACCGTTCATTTGAACAGTTCTGTAAGTATGGATAACAGTTCAACTTTGTTCTGGTATCCGCTTTTTGGTGTTTCTTCCTCAGCTAAAATGTCCTTTAGAATTAGTAGCGGGGAGGAAACTGTGGAAACTTCATATAGGAACATAGCATTAGTGAGCCCTGTGAAAAGAGTCTCAAGGCATCATTACTTGGGAAAGATAGTAACTTCCAAGGTCAAAGGCTAATTCTGGAGTGAGAACTGAGGCACAAACAGCTTTAATGGCTTACCCTGGGGAGTCTGTGGCATCGCTGGGAACTGAACCCTGAATTTCTGAATCCCAGTCAAGTTCCATAACTACAACACAACTCCAGGATTAGCTGTAACCTACATCTGACCCTGGCCAAAAATTCAGCTGGGTGCCTCACAATCAATGAGAAGTCATTTATTGCTCTTGATGAAGTACAGATAAATCTCCAAGTGGGCGAGTCAGTAAAAACCATGTAGTTTTTCTCCAGTGAGACATAACCTGGCATACAATGCATTACACTGCCTTCTTTTCCAGAGCAGTTTACTTCCTCTTCTGGAGCTCTGTGAGTTTTTGAAGCTCCGTGAGTTTTTGAAGCTCCATCTAGTCTTGAAGGCATATGGAGAAAATGGATCCCCCTTGATTCAAGATGGAGATGAACCTTCTTTAGAGAATGACTATTTATGTTTTCTTCTGACAGAGTTATTTTTCCAGGATTGAGAATATGTCAAGATATATTTAGGAAACAGCAGCATATGCCAAATATTTGCCTGACTGCTTTATGACCTTATGGTGAGGCCTTCTTAAGGGGCAAAACATTAGCAAAGAATGGTGTACGATTCTGTTAGAGAGGTGTAAAAAATTATAAATAGTTAAGTATTGTGTCAACTGAGAGCAAATCAACACATCCTTAATAAGACTAGTATTCCTGGGGAAAAAAGTACCAAAACCCACACATACACAAAAAAGCTTAATGATTTTCCATCAAGGGATTTTACAGGAGTGCTTGCCCCTACAGAAGATTTCTTAACCTTTAACTGAGTCTAGTACAGTGCCCAGCTTACCTACAGTAAACTAAGGTGATTTAACCCCAGTGGAACCAACTACTTTAGCAAATGCCTGGCCTTGAACTCATGAACACTCCCACCAATTAAGTATCATACTAAATTATTAAATATGCTAAATTGAGTCTGAGTAACAAGCAGCAGCGAAAACAGGGAAAACAAACCAAAAAAACCAGATGACACCAAAAATGCAAAGGAATGTAATGAAACTCTGACTTTAATGCACAGCTTTAAGGTTAGCTAAGAATTTTCATTAAGAGTCTTTTTCTTTTCTTTTGGAAAAAAAGAATTTACCCTTAGGCATGACAGGATTGAAATTAAATTGAATTCTTCCATGGTCAAGGTGCAATAGGAATACTCTAGGCCTTTTTCATCCTTCAGATCCATTTTCTTGGGAAACAGGATTGGAGGAATAGGAACTTTTAGTAAAAAATCATTGATAAAATCTTATAGAGTCAAATTACTTTCTTCTTCACTGTTAAGTGCACTAACACTTCTGAGCATAAAGGATAGAATTTGTATAAGGCACCTCTTTGAATATATAAGGCAAGGTCAAACTTAACAAAAAGAGGTTATAAGTACCAGTTCTATTATTTAAGTGGTGTAGGACAGTGCCAGACAAAATCCAGGGCATTGCTTAGTGCTGTACCTGAAATCTGAAGTAGATGATAGGCTCCATTTTCCATAAATTTCTTTCCATGCATAATATAGTGGAGAAGATGACATCAACAATGCTGTTTCTGATATTCTTAAAAATTAATATGGGAAGCTTTTTGGAAAAGCTACTGGAAGGAAGGAAGGAAGGGAGGAAGGAACGAGGAAAGGAAGAAAGAATGAAAGAAAATTATTCTGTTCCCTAGCTCAGAAGCACTGTTTCAGTGAGATACTTAAGCACTTGTTTAACTTTCACTGCATATGTGTTTCTATTAAATTCAATACACTCTTCTGAATAAGACAGCTCATTTCCACAACTTCAATTTGTGATGCACTGTAAGAAAGAAACATATTGAAATTCAGGTTTGCCTGGCACACCAGGCTGTCATTAATCTCACATTGCAAGGCCACACTGTCTTTAATTAATAGAATATCATATTACTAAAGTTAAGAATGAAAATTACAGGTTTTTTGCTTAACTTCCATATGACACTTGACCACTGCTACAGGGAATACTTAACTGGCCATCAGTTCACATAACAGTCACAGATTCAAGAGATAAACCAAATGTTTGATCAGATGAGTATGAAATATGCTTACCAAAACATATTTGCAATATTTTTAATAACACTAAGTTTTCATGAATAATCAATTGACATTAAAGACGACAGGATAGATTCAGTACATACTCATTCTACAAAACAGTGTACTTGAGTGGCTAGAAGCAATTGAATTTTCACCAGTGCTTTGCATAAGGAACTGTACTGTCATATATTCAAGGTTACTTAATGACAGTCCTCTGGTATTTCCTCTGTTTAGTGTAGGTTCTATGTACATCCATATGGGGCTCATCAAAATCTACTGTGGAGTGACTGATCCACATTTTGGCTGAATACAAGAGCAACTGAACTTCTCCTGTGATGCTGTAAAATGAAATGAGTAATGTTACAGTCAGAAGTAATTTACAGTCTGTAGATTTAAGCCTTGTTTATATACATAGTTGCTGCAGTTTAATTAAACTGGTGCCAACCTCCATTTGGACATCCTTCTGTTTTCGTTGATTTAGTTTAAGCCTATTTTAAGTGACTTAGAAAAATCCAAAATATGAGTGTCCACATAGAGCCTTCTGTACTATCTTAACCAAATGAATTTAAAGTCAGATTTTTAACTGACACCAGTAAAGCTCAACAAATGGTCAAGTCTCAGATACAGAAGGGACTATATGAAATGCAGCAAAGGCTGAAGGTCCACCTGATATCTATTAGTGGTAAGTGCAATGCAATAATTTAGAAGCAAGTGCTAAAAGGAATACAGATGGAAGACATTAAGCGAAACTAACAATAATTACAAAGACTGATGATGAGAACAGAACTCAAATGAGGTTGAGCCAGACTCATGGCCTCATGTATGTCTTCTGTATGCTGGTCATTTTAAGCCAAATCTCAGGTTACTATAGGTAGGTATGTAGGGGTGTCTTTTCCAGATTTACATCACTGCCTTCCATGAGGATAAAATAATTTGGAAGACGGAGGAATCTGTGGTAGAAGCAGCAGGCACTGGGATGAGATTTCGCCAGGCTCCCCGCTTTGTTATCCCTGCTTATCACAGCAACAGCACCTGCTGGTAGGAGAAGACAAAGCCTTTACAGAGGCTAAGCTTTTGTTTCTTGCTAACTTGCATTTCCCCTGGGGCAGGGTGGAAGAGAGATATTTATAGCAGGCAATAAAGAGTATGCATAAAGTCTGTCTGGGGCAGGCCAAATGTATTTTATCGAATCAAATTACTTTGGATTTCCCTGAGAAATCTGTAAGTCTGGCCTTTCTTAGTATATCGGCACAAATTCTTCATCCTGATGGCAATAAGGTTGTTCCATATATGGCTACACAAGCTACTGAAGGGTTCGTACAGGCTATTACATCTTCTGAGCTCATTCATTTCCCTCATCCCATCATAGCTAACTGTGGGAGCAAGATGCCAGCACACGATGTCAGAATTTTCCAGAAATATAAGGACTGGTGCACTTTCTATTCCCATCTAATTCAACAGTGGTGGTTTGCACTTGCTGCCAGATGGCAAACAGTCTGATTTCCATTGACATTAGGGGGACGTTTTGCAGGCTTAGAATGTAGGAGAAAAGGGCTACTGAGGCATGGACTGAGATGTATTCTAGCAGGGCCTTTCAGAGGCTGATCAAATCAGGAGGTGGGTTTTTCAAACCGTTAGGAAAGAGAATCCAACCACCTGGACTGTCCTGATAATTTATGATATTACATCTATCCCGTGGGCATATACATTTTATTTTAAGTGGTACCAATTAAGAAGTTGAAGAGTTGTAATATGGGTACTTAAGATCATCATTTATGCACTATAGGATCCTCAGCATACCTTGCTTCACAAAGGCTATCCAAAATATGAAAGCATCAGACTGTATCAGTAAGGCACATACACATAAGCTCACATTTATCCACTCTGATGTAAAAATTTAAACATCCACATAAATTAAAACATTTACTTAAGAATTATTCTTAAATGTTTTCCTAGGAAACACCCTACAAGCCTGGAACAGAATGTCTATATCATATATATATATATTTCTAAAGACACCAAAAACATCTCACAGGTTATTGCTGAACAGTAACTGAAAGGGCACACTGGCTAATTAGGTTTGAAAGTTGCTGGTTAGACAAGCATTTCTGTAGTAAAGATATCTAAGGAAAGTGGTTGATTAGCTTTACAAATTGAGAATCATGTTAAGATCTGTATGAAATCAGACCCTGATACTGCCTTCCTTGCCCTAATGTAATTTATGTATTTGATGGCCTGGCCCACTAGAGAATACATACTTAAAGCATATCCTGCTGGTGTCAGAAGAACAGAAAAAAAAATTAACCCAGGCTTTGTAAGTATTTGATTTTCTTTCCTAAGCAACAAAGAAAAGAGGATCAAATCCTATCATTGTATTGACCTTAACAATAAATATGCCAGTGTATTCACATATTGTTTGCGTGTAATGAATAACAGAGTACCCTGCTTTAAATAGATAAACAGGTAATGGTTAGGACTGCCTCCTATAGAAAGTCATATGTTAAACAAACACAGTCATAAAACAATACTGCAGCTTTATTTTAATCAAGACTAAGGTTGGAATATATACACTCCTTTGTCAAGACTCCTTTATGTCTGCAGGGAATTGCATTTTTACACTTGGAAGAAAAGGAACAAAAAGGATATTGAACTGACAAAGTTTTTTGCCTATATTATTCTTTGAGGCATATTCAATACATGCCATCCACTGTACTGCAAAACTAAAAGTTATCATATGCTAAGGCAGGACTGAATCAAAGCCCAGTTAACACACACCAATAAATTGAAGTCTGGAAAAGTCTTAGTTCTACAAGAACTAAGATGCTCATGCCCATTTCTGCAAACTGCTTATGTAATCTAAAATAGGACTTGGCTGTGAGTGTCCAGGCTTCAGAGAGGTCATTTTATTGCTTTGGCAAAGGATATCATCTAGTTTGTGTCTGGCTTCCACTCTGTTGTACATGTACCCACTTTTCAAAATAATGTCAGCCTTTAGGGAGCAGAAGGTGGTGGTGCACATCTTCTTGGCCATGTGGATGCCTGCTTGAATCCAAACCAGGATTTCTTAGGATTACACTATTGCTCCTCTTTGGCCACAACAGCAGTGAAACTGCTGATTCCCTCCAAATCTGGCACCAGAGAAGTGTCAGCCCAGAGGCAACACTTCAGGAATTCGAGGTGAAATTTTGGGATCTCTTTTTCTTCACAGGAATACTGAAAGGTGGGCAGAAATGATTTTACCACAGAGAATTTGCATTCATGGCTCTGGGCTTGTCCTGAAACAACTAGCAACATCCAGGAAAAATAGGTGGGTATGCTGTCAGTCATGCTGACTCACCCCGGGCTGTTGTTTTCCACACTTCCCTCTATCAGTCTGTTTTACTGCATCTTATATTTAGACTGCAAGATCTGGGGGGAGACGTGGGGTGCAAGAATGTGACTGTTCCAGGTGTGCACATTGACCAGGACAAGGACAGTGGACATACAGCTTTAGGCCTCCTGGGGGGCTACTGCAGCGTTATTTCTGTTGACACCAAGGATGAAAACAGTGACATTATATGCAGGTGATTAAAACACAGAAAGATCCAAAACCATGTGGAGCTGAGTCATTTTTTGTTCCTCTTGATTTGAATGAGAATGCTACAATGAACGAAGGAAACTCAGCCTGCAGGCTTAAAATGCACAAAAGGGAAAGTTTGTTTTCACACAGCACAATAATTAAATTGTGAAACTCATTGTCATATCAAGTAAAGATAGCTAAAAGTAAAAAAGGCAGTTAAGAACAGATTAGACAAATTTATGGATGATAGGACCGTTGCTGTCTATTAAGCTCAGTGGGGCAGATGCAGTCCCAAGCTCATGAAATTCCTCAGATTATGTCTGCGAGAAGCTGGGCAGGAATACCTGGGGGAGAATCCCTTTGTATAAACCCTGCTCTTTTTTTTCTTTCCTTTGTATCCTCTACTCACCATTGTTGTAGATGCCACAGCAGCCCTAATAGACTAATGTTCAGGCTTTAGCCTGTATCAATAAGTGCTCTTATATACTTAACTGCATGTACTTAAAATTTAGATGGATAGGACCAAGAAAGGGAATTGTGGTTTTAAAACTGGATTATTTGCCTATTTTAGTCATGATCTTGGTCTTTTTTTTTTTTCATACCTGTGTGTATTGTACCATGAATGTCACAGAATCACAGTATAGCAGGAGAGTTGAGGTTGGAAGGGACTTCTAGAGGTCAGCTTGTCCAACCTTGCTGCTCAAGTAGGGCCACCTAGAGCCAGTTGCCCAGGACGATGTCCAGACTGATTTTGAGTATCTCCAAGGATGGAGACTCCATAACTTCTATGCACAACCTGTGCAGCTCAGTCACCCTCACAGTAAAAAATTGTTTCCTGATGTTCAGACAGAAACTCCTATATTTCATCTGTACCTTGTCCCTGGTCCTGTCAGTGGGAACCACTGAAAAGAGCCTGGCTCCATCTTCTTTATACACTCTCTTCAGATATTTATACACATGGATAAGATTCCCCCTGAGCCTTCTCTTCTCAGAAGTCCCTGCTTTCTCAGTCTTTCCTCATGAGACATGCTCCAATCTCTTAATCATCTTCATGACCTTTTACTGGATTCCCTCCGGTAGCTCCATGTCTCTTTTACTGGGGATATCTCTCTCTCTTACTGAGTAGCTCAGAACTGTAGACAGTGCTCCAGGTGTGGCTTCACCAGTGCTGAGTAGAGAAGGACCACCTACCTCGACCTGCGGGAAATACTTTGTCTAGTGTAGCCCAGGATACTTTTAGCCTTCTTTGTGGCAAGGGCATATTGCTGGCTCATGTGTCAGTGATGTAGCATGTGGGAGAGCACATGTTGTCTTAAACGTTCTAGTGGGCTTTTTGTCTCCGTGTATGACCAACAGAGTTTTTGCAGTGTGTATTGGGTTTCTGTGGCTCTTTCTCTCTTCTTTCTGTGAAGAGAGGGGGGGGAGTGATAGAATGGCTTTGGTGGGCACCTGGCGTCCAGCCATGGTCAACCCACCACACAGTGATAATGTAAACATATATATGTAGTGCTGTGTTATGCAAAGTCATCAGCTCAGCTATAGGATGTGTGCAGAATGGTCAGATATTGCCCAAAGGCATCATTTTAGGGATTCAGTGAGCTGCTCCATCTTTACATACATTTAATCCTTGGCCTCTCTGAGGAAACTGCCAGCAAGGCTGACAATTAGTGCCAATTGTGGTGGACTTTTGAAGTTGGCCAGTAATTTAATTGCTGGCTAATAGGTGCAACTTGGAAGTCTGGGAACTTTGTGGTCTCATAACTCTCCCTTTCGTTCCCATTCTAGCCCTGCCATTTCATTGGGTTGTTTCATCAAGGGAAGCAATTATAAAAGCTGATAGCAGTTTTCTCTAAATTGTTGGCAGGGATCCAGCATTATGCTACAGAGGTGCAGTGCACTGCATCAAGTGGTTGCACTGAGTGACGCTCTGTAATGATGTGACATGGCTATGTGATTAAATACTGGCTTCCTGCCGAATCATTCTCCCTAGGAAACAATTGTCACTGCACTTAGCATCTCTCCCCATTTGAAAGCAATGTGCCCTTCTTTCACCAGAAGGGAAAGGCTTTTATCACTAAGGGTGAAAGCCCAATGTCTTTGACTGGTGACTTCTTCAAATAAACTCTTCCTGAGTCCAAGGACATGAAGGTTTGGTCTCAGGAAGGTTTTGTCTTTCAGAGGGATACCATTAAAATTAGTGACAAAAAGCCACAGCAGGAAAACCACAACTTGGGCTGTTTCCTAACTAGTCCTTCCACTCATTTTCCTTTCCCACCCTCCATACACTTTCCACTGTCCTTAGTCCAGAGTCTACTCCACACACTTTCTGAGGAAAAGACCCTTTTTTAAGGCCTGCTTCCATATTTACTAGGAGTCAAAGGAGCCATCTGAATCAGCTCCTAGCAACTGCCCAAAGTGTGGGGCAAAGGCATTCCTCCCCTTTCCACTTCTCCTATGGCCAGTCACTCAGTCCCCCCAGTCCTTTGCCAGGTTGGCTTTTGAACAAGAATATAGGAGAATCCTGTGCTGATGAGAAAGAAGATTAGTTTCTAGCAGACTTTATAAAGGACCAACCTCCTTCTGGACAAAGATGACAGAATGCCAAAATAAAACAGTGGTGGTCTGCCTATTTTAAACTCCCTTGAAAATACTGCCAGAACAAGACAACTCCTTTGTGTTTGTAAGAAATCCATGTACACATGCAAGGTAAATCCAAACCTCCGGCAATTCCCTAATGAATCCTTATTGACCTATTAACCTTTAGGGACAAAGCAGCTACTAGAAACGCATCTCTTGCATTGAGCCAAATCGAGGTCCTTGACAGAACGCGGTCTGAATTGGAGATGGAAAAGAGGGGGACACCTCTCATACAGCTAGCACCATCTAGTGACAGCTACTAAGGGGACCTCCAGTAGGCTATAACAGAATCTACAGGATCCGTAAGAGCCTATTTATGGAACGAAAGCAAAAATTTACAGAAAAGAAAAAGTTATTATCTGACTGAACTGTCCTGCCTGTATCAAAACAAGTTCCACATGCACAGCTTTATGCACATCTCCAGTCATAAGATTCGTATGTGAGCAATGAAGCCTCCCCACAAGCTCACAGCTGCTGCATGCTTCCAGTATTGGCAGGCAGGTCAAAACTGCAATGCACACTGCTCACATATTGAGCGGTGCAATCAGTCCTGGAGGCATTGATAGGTATGTGTAAATGTACAGTACAAAGCAGAGACCTGAAACTAAGCCATAAGAAAACCTCTGAGGCACAGCTGCTATGGCACGCAAATCTGTTGCTTGCACAGGTCCAGAAACATGCACAAACCAGTACTCCACCAGTGGGACACAACTGTGTCCTTTTAGGGTACTGTACTCTCCTAGATCAGTTAAAAAGTACATTTATATGAACATACATGATTTCCAATTCTCAGTGAAGAATATATCTTTTATCAAGAGGCAATTCTGAAACGTGATGGCACATAACAATCTACCAGGGTCATATTACTAACTGTTGCCTTTGAAAACTATAGGTACAGTAGATATTGAGTTAATGTTTTTCTTGGCAAGTTCTTTGTTTTCTCCTTGCAGTATTCTCCTGAATACTATTTACTAAACCTGTCATGGTATCAATAAAGAGGACTTTTTTTCATGCAGTGCAATGGGCAACACTTTCCTAAGACTTCCTTCACAAATAAACCTGACTTCTCTCTGTTAAACTGATAAAACTCTTCTGAAATTTTGAGTTTATTTGAAAAATATGTTTATAACATCTTAGAGTTTTATTCTTTCTTTCATGCTACTTCAGGAATTAAAAGTCAGTGTCCCTATTCATTAAGAAAGTTTTGAACATCATAGAGTTTCCTTCATATTTATGGCTAAATAAGTGGAATATATTCTATTATTGTAAGCTTCATATTTACAATATCTGAAAGAAAACTTAATAAATGGCAAATATGTTACATAAATTCATTTTCATGTTTATTACCCTACCAACTTGCAGACAAATTCATTGTTTAAGAAAATATAAATCCAGTCAGAAAAATGAGATTGTCCACATCTTTAAAATGGGTCAGATCCTCAGATAGGGTTAACATACATAGTATGACCCATATGAGAATCTGACTTCATGTTCCTTGATTTGAGAATAAAACATTCACTTTGAAGAGATCATCACCTTTTTCATGAGATACATATTTTTTCATGTGTCTTCTAAATGAATGATTATGTGATTTATTTCAATCTTCTCTTTTGAGATTGTTGTACAGTTCTTATATGGAAAAAATATGATAAATGTATAACATCTGAAAGGGAGGTTTTCCTAACACAACTCAGGACATATACACTCAGAACAGCCCCAGAAACTTTAAGATTAGCTTTACAACCCACAGTCAGTCTGCTGACAGGTTATGATGCATGAGAGATCTAGCCCAAATCTCCCCAGTACATCTCATTTGAGATCAGTGTTCACTCATTTGTGATGCAGACTTCTGTACACTTCATATAAATTTTGCACACTATCTTTTCTGTTGGATGAGATATCCATCCAGAACAGGAACCTCGAGACAGAGCCATACCAAAGTAACCATTTATGCAAAAGTAACACATTCTGTATTGCTGTAATTTTTCTGTCTTAAAAAGACATTTGGACAGAGGGAGTACCTTCATTTTTTCTACTTTATCCTTGTAATTCCAAATTAGTGGACTTGCCAAATTGAGAACTATGACTCAGCTTCTATCAGGACTTTGCAAGTACATGCAGGGATGATCCTGAAGGCAAAAAACAGGGAGGTTAGCCTCCAGTTCTAACACTCTCTCACGTTGCAGTCGTTCCTTGTCATGCATCTGCATCACTCCATGCATTGTGCATGAGCAGGACCGTTGTTCCCTTTGTGGCAGAAAAATTACCCCTTGGTGCCAAGCATTCAAACCAGGTATCAAAGAAAAAAAAAAAAAATTATATCCTACTTGACACTGGACCAGAATAAATTTATTTGCTATTGATTTCTTTATTCAGAAGCTTGATCTTCCTTATTCATTTCTCATACATAAATGGGAACCAATATGCCTCTTCTGCATAAAAAAAAAAGAAATTATAGTATTAATCAAAATCAGATAAATGAGGCAAAAATCTCAGCCCTGCCCTTGTGCCTAACTAATTATTTTGAACAGCTCTGGTCTGTTCACCTCTGTGCTGAGTTGGTAATGTATCCCCCTTTGGTCGATTCAAGATCTCTAGCAACACCTATGGGAGAGTCTTTAATTAATCCTCTGTTACTGTTGTAATTGCATTATCCTGAGGGAAAGCCTGACTAGCCAGGAATATTATTTTAAACGTATACTGTAAACAACTTATGTCCTCAGGAGAGTTCAGTTAATACAACCATTTTGACCCTTTCACTGCTGGGTGCTTAACAGTTTATTTTCATAACCACTAAAAAGGACTTTTTCATTTTCATGTGGGGTTATTTAGACTTTAGGCTTAAAAACTATATAATGCAATTACATATCTAGCCACCAAAGAAAATAATTGCTTACAGGCTGCTTAAAGTATTTCCAGCTAAATGAAGAAGGCATTGACATTTTGCTCTGTTCCAGTCTACTGTCTCATTATGAAACACAGTCCTTTGTGAAAACAGATTTCTCTAACAGTGGCATAACCTCTGCCTCTGCTGTACCTTCCATATATGCTGCAAAGCAGTACAATATAGCCCAGCAGGATCTCCTTGTTCTCCTCATTTCTTTTACACATTTGATATAAAGGCAGGATTACACATCCTTCGGAGCGAGAGAGTGGGAGCCTGGAGTGCCACTCCTAGTCTCGCAGTTCCTCTGTGAATTTTGTCAATTGTAAAAAGTTAGTAGAATTTCACATGTCCTGGTCTAAATATTTTGATTTCTAAAAATATGATAACTTTTTTAGCATTCCAAACTTTGACTAAAATTATAAAGGAATTCCTCTTTAGTGGGCTTCTCCATGTTTCATTTCACAAGGTTTCTGTTGTCAAAAAAGAGACAAGCAACTTCCTTTGCTTTCATTTACTCAGGGCAGAAATGGGCAGAGTATTGCCTGCTATTTCACCAGCACTTTGGGAGGCTATGTTCAAATCTGTGAAGCGTTGGAGATTCTCCTGTGGAAAGTGTTATGTAACTGCAATGTATTTTTAGGAAGGACATGAATAAAAAAGCAAAATAGGACTTTAAGGCTTTTTTATTAGAATTCCTTGACCATTTTTCTTAAACCACCTTTTTTACTTCCTTGATCCACCAATACCAGGTATGACAGGTGCAGTGTAATGAGATCAACAGATTAGATTAAATGCACAAGATTATGGAAGGTCAGTCTCTGGCACAATTTTTAAAGCCTTCACTTATTTTAGGCACTATTCAATGATGTCTCTAAAGTATGGCTGGATTTACCTTGCTTTCTGATTTCAAGGAATGATATGACAGCCACAGCTGGTCACTGGTTTGTGCACATTTCTCTTCCCAAGGATTTTTTTTCTTGTTTGTGAGTCAACTGCCTATAAACCTCAGCTATCTTGTGCAGCCATTGCACCAGCTCAGTTAATACTCTTCTTATGCACTTTGATATCTCAGCCTGTCCCAGAATGTGAAGAGATTCTCAACATGCATATTCAAATGAATGCTCAAGCAAATGTCTTCTCTTGCTCATTTTTTTTTCCTCTGAAGTGTTTCAATAACCTTTCCTGAAACTTCAGAATGAATACTGTTTGCAGGACAAACACAATGAAATAAATCTTCTCACTGGGCCAGTTTGGGAAATTAAACATTGATTGGATTGCACCCAGAAAAGCATGAGGAAAACATACAACTAGAGACAAACAAAACACAAGTGGCACAAACTCATTACCTAGAATGGGTGGATTAAAGGCTCTTAGGCTCAATAGGACTAAGCTGAGCCCTTCCTCATGACTGTCCCTACACAAGTATTATCTGACCAAGAAAAACAATGACAAAAAGTAAACAACTTCAATGACTGGTATAATGCCAGAAAGACACAGTATATCAGAAAAAAAAAAAGTTTTTGTAGTGAAATCATGTTTTCCACAGTGTGAGAAAAAGATCATGACCACAGTTAAATCATACAGGATTAGACCATAATGTATGAAAAACCTTTTTACAAACAGAAATATTTTCTCTGGATTTAGTAGAAGGTTCAACTGTAATTAATTTATAAAAGGAAAAAGCAAGCAGTACATTTCTTAAACTAACAGTCCTGAGAATATAGTATGTGTATCTCTCTTCTGGAAAATTTATTAAGCATTAGGGAGGGGGAGAGAGAGAGACAAAGAGAGCGACCAAATTGAATCTCTCTGTTCTTGCCAGTTTTTGCTGCTGTGGTGAATTATCACAAACTTCATAAATGTAAGTAAAATGGGACTCTTGAAGTCTCAGTCACTTTATTTCAACAGAATGTAACCATATTCCAATTTGCACTTGAATTAATGGGAGACTACATAGCTTTGAAAGTCTTAAAGTGCATGTCACACCTATTATAACACATTTTATTAATCAGTGACTTACATTAAGAAAGACCATTCAACCCAGGTTTCTGCAACTCTTTCAGGAGAATAAAAAAAGAAGGAAAAAAAAAACCCAAACAAACCACCCTTATTTGTTCTTTGCATACAGTATCTCAACAATATCACAAACTGGTTCTGTTAAACAGACACATTAAGAATGTGCTATGTTGAACATTCAGCTTTACTTAAATCAATGTCACTAGTAGTTACTGTTAGATTTAAGAACATTAAATGTTAGTCTTTTGATATCAAGGGCTTCTTTTCTTCCACTCCTTTTTTCTATACATCATCCCTCATGTCCAAGCTCCATCAGAGCAAACACATCCTATCTCCCTTTGATGTTGTCAAATATTAGGATTGGATTTTGACAATGTTGATATAGTGCTGTTAGTCAATATTCATAGGTGTAACATGAAATGTTCAAGAAGGCCCTGATACATAATGGGAACACTAGTGATACACAGTGTGTACCAATGGAAAAAAGAGCTTTTTCACATACAACTAGGAGCAATCCAGGCACCATCACTTTGGGTGCCCAGATGCTGGTATATATTCATGAAGTAGAGACACATAAACAGTTTCCTCTTATTCTTTGCATCTGAATGCCCAGGAGAGCAGGACCATGCAGTTGCTATGCACGTAACAGCCAAATTATTAATAACTTCTGTGAGCTTATATTATTCATATTCATTATAACAAATATAGAATAGAGAAACTATAAATAGAAATCATTGCTTTGCTGGAGTGCAGTGGGAATATTGGATCTACATAAGGAAAAGAGCAATATAAAGGGATTTGAACTGGCAACAAGTCCAAGTCTGGGAATATTTATACACATGAGCTTTGTTTGATAATATTTATGTACATGAGGCACAATAGCCCACAAAACTCTTCAGAAACTTTAGTGAGCTGTTCAACACCAATTCCAAATGGGAAAGAAAAATGTATGTCCTATTACCTGGTCTCTTTTTATAGGTTTCTCATATTCTAAGACACACCAGTATCACTCTTTGTCATGTGAAACAATGGTTTCTGTTTAAATGTTTGCATACAACCATCAGGTTAAATTCTACCCTCCCAAGTACATGCGTGGCAAGGACTCATAGTTGAAAGTCTATAGAAATTAGAGCTCGAAAGGACTCAACAGCACAGAATGTCCCAGTGCTATACACTGTACTGTTTTGACCACTTCAAGTTTAACCTAAAGCAAGCAACCAGACTTCTGTCCCCTCCTTTGGGAGCACTTTCAAAAGAGTTGAACAGACTTTTCAATCAAAAAGTTTTCATGATACTAATTCTAAACCTTCCTATCCTCAGGTTCCTCTCTTCTCTCTTCACCCCTGAGTAGTATCAATAAACAGAATAACATACAAAGAACCTGACTTTCCAAAACTGTAATTTGTAGCACTTTCCACAATGCAGTGTGCCAAAAAAACAGACGGACTATAAAGACAGCAATAGATGTTTTTAATTTTGTTTGTTATTCATTTGTTCATTCTATGAGGCCTCATATAATGTTTGTGGCTGACCTCGAATTAAATTACATTCTCACTCTGCTTGCATTTCACTGATACACCAAACAAATGGAAGAACATAGAGCATGGCATTTTGGCATATTTGTTACCTCTGCATAGAGCATCAACTGACCCCTTTCTTCTTGCTTCTTGTGGAACATTGACAAGCTGTTGAAATCTCTTACATCAGACAAATGGACTTTATTATACAAGAGAGCGCTTCATAAGTGCAAACCTTTTGGGATGACAAAAACCCACTGAATTCTCCACTTTCCACCAAAGCTGCCAGCAATCTCCTGGTTTTGGCAGACTTACTAACAAAATTCTGTTAGTGAAGGCAGAAACTCTAAGCCTAGGTCCAGTTGCTGCCAGTCTGCCACACATAGAAAACAGATCTCAGCTTTCCACATCTGATCATTGTTTGAAAGGGCATTTAAAAGCTTACATTCGGGGGAATTTCTTTCTGTAGTCAGAACATTTAATCCTACTGATATCCAACCCATTCTGAAAGAGAAATACGTTTATGGCAAAGTCACTTCAAATTAAACTGATGTGTTATTTCATTTCTTAGGTGAAAAATGAGGGCCTGATCCTAAAAGACGTCAATCATCCTCAAAACTGAGGGCTCGAAACACATGGCTGAAAATACTTAACACCTTCCAGGTTAGAGACCTTAATGCTATTAAAAATGTTTTCACTTGCCAGACATACAAAAATATGTGTGCTTTAACCAGTCTTAGACTTTCCAGGAAAATATTCAGTACAGATTTATAGTGATTTATACTGAATAAATTACTCTGTTCTACTTGAACTGCAATATGGATATCAGTGAGTGAGGTTGGAGATGGAGATTATGGCAAAAATGAAAGACAGAACAGATCTCTGAACACTGCTTCCCATTCAGGGCCCTCACCTTTACATGTAAACAGTGTCTTTTGAGTGGTCAGCTAGTTCTTACATGCTCAGAGATATCAACAGATTATGAAGTCATGCATGTCAGAAGACAAGAATGGAATATTAATTTCCAAGAAGAAATGTAAGTATCATTTAGAGAGAAAAGGTCCTTATTTGTTAACTAGAAAACCACTGAATAGGTTGGTTTGTTGGTTTTTTTTTTTTCCTGAGGGCTACAGAATATCCACTTCCTTTATGAAAAGGTTATCTTTTGCTTTGCAAGCAAGTGACACAGGTCTCTGAGAAGGTTCTCCATATGTAGAGGTCAGGGAACATAGCTGCTAGTCTAGACCTAACCCACTGCTTTTATAGACAGCTCATGGCATTTCTCTCTTGAGAAGACATGCTGAATTTTGTTCATTAAAGACTGCTTGTCAGTCTTTTTTGTGACACAACACGCGAGGCATGTATCTGCACACATACTTGATGCACTGCTATTGATTACGCTGTGTGTAGATACAAGCTGCAATGTGAATCAGTTGTGCCAGTAACTGGGTTCAAAATTATTGTCATATCATAAGCTACACAGCACCTAAAAAGATTGATGGCTAGAGATGCAAGCGGACAGAAAGAGTTCCAGAATTAAAAATAAATCCTGAGGCTTCTCTGGCAACAGAAACTTGAGTAGAGCAGGCTAAAGAGACATACAGTGTCTGGAGAAGGAGAATGGCCTGGAATAAAAATGCAAGACGAATATTTATAATATCATGGAAAACCTAATGTAGGGGATTTGAGTTAGTACCTTAACATATCTGCCAAGGTTAATTTTTCTTTCCTGAATTCAAAAAAGTGTTGCTGCCTACTTATGCAGAAGGCTATGTAGCTCTCTAAATGTGTGTAAATGTGTAAGCAACAAATAGTAAGAGTTTGAATATAAAAGACAAATATATTAACTAAGCACCTCCTAAACTGTTGCGTTTGGTTTTTTTTTAAAGGATGAAAGAAAATACCAAGTTCAAATTGTTTAAGGCTCAGTGACTGGGGTCCTCAGGAAGACTTGTCAACTATTTGGCTGAAGGATCTCAAATGTTTAGTTTATTTGGGCTCAGGATTTGAGGAAGGATGTTTTACAGTTTTACTAATACACTGGAATTTGTGATGGATTCTCTATATCCAAAACTGTCAAATAAAACCCAGCTTCCTTCTTTCTACCTATTTGCAACCTGAACAGAGAAATGAAAATGGAGAATAAAGACCAGGATACATATAAAATCTTAGGGTTTAGACTTTGTAAAATACCTCTATCTAAATGCAGATTTCTGGAAAAATATCCTAGAAAATTTATATTCAGCATGCAAATCTGTGCTGTATGGAGAATTTCCAGCCAGAGTTCTGTTAAATAGAGTGAGAGTTGCATTATGTTTTGATCTGAGTACCCAGGAGATCTGAGAAATGTCCTGTCGAGTTATCTGTGGCTCAAGTTCACTGTAGCCAGTGTTAAGCTTTTCTGTAATAGCTATGAGTTGTATGTTGGCTTAGAAATAAATTAGTCCCATTCTTAACATGGTGATTTATTTTTTTTCCATACTTACTGCCACATTCAAAAGTAGAGCTATCAGTCATAGAAAAAAATTAGTAAAGAAATAACCAATAAAAATCATTCTTATCATACCTATACTGGCTTCGAAGGACTTAGACCAGGTCCAAAATTTGTCCCAGCTCATTTTAGTATTTAGTATTAATGGCGGAGGCTCTATTTCAGCATAAAAAGCTGGATAAGCAATACCAGAATACCTGGCAATTTGTGAAACCACTCGACTTCACAGTGTACTCATTTGCATAGTAATACCCACAGTGCCTTTCCTGCTGGTACCTCTTACAGACTACTGCAACTACTGATCACTCCTGTGGTGTCTTCTGCAAACATGACTTAACATTCCCAAAATTTCCTTTCCTTTTTATTCCTCACATTTAATTCAAGGTAATGTTTACTGGTCTGGGCACCATGATGGGCACAGGAGTTTCCTGTGTTTTATTTGCTTTGATAACTATGATTTATTTGCTGGCTTTAGTTATTTTGTAAAATGACACAAATATCTGCAACAAGTTGTAAACTTGTTGAGCTGGTGGTCCATGCCAATGGGCTGCTACATTTGTTCATATAAAAAGACCACTCATCTACAAAGCAGGATGGAATCATCTGATCCTGAGACCTGAGTTGGGCTCCTCAAATAGCTGCAAGAAAAAAAGGGAGGGGGGGGTACTGAATATGCTTAAATACTTATGGCGAAGAGCTGTGAGAGAACAAATCCTAAAGCATAGAATTCTTCATGGAGAATGGATCCAGAGCTGGTCATGCTGTTTTTCATTTGGGGTTTGTTTGAAAAGCAATTGGACTGAACTGACATTGAAAACAGAGTCATAAAATTTCACTGAACCTTTTTTTAAACTACCTCACAATCTTCTGGAAATTTGGTGTAAAGAAAATTGTAAGCAGTTTGCAAATAAGTTTATCGCACTCTGTTAGAAAATGTATGATGTACACAGGCCAAGCAAGAGCAACATCTAGCAGAAACACTGGTGGGCTAGGGTAGAGTATACTGTCAAGTTAGAGAAATCATCTCCAAATAGTAGATAAAAGATTTTGATTTTTAATAAAGTTTAGATAATGTGCTGAAAAAATCCCTGTGAAGTTGATGAAGGTTGGCTCCCTGATACTGTCTTTAATCATTAGATCTTTCTCTGATCATGCTATCAGCTCCTGCTGAAGTGCCCCCAAAAGCCTGAACATCTTCACAAATTATAACTGTGAGATACACAGAAGAACTGGGTTGGCCAGTGCTGACTCTGAATCACATTGAATGTTCAGACAAAAGGAAAAGAAAAAAAAAAGATACTATATCAAAGCAGCTTTAGTTTAAATGGTTGAAACTTTCAAGCCCAAATTCAGCAGAACACTTAATCATGACTTCACTGGGGCATAAGCATATGCTTACATGGTTTTGTTCAGCATAGGTTTAGAGTGTAATATTCTTCTTCAAAGATCTCAAATAAGAACAATTTTATTATTTTTTTTTTCTCCCCTGCTTCTTTCATTAAGGGTTCTATGACTCTGCAAACAGTACAGCTTGTGGTACTGCAGTGATATAATAAGAAATCCATGCCCAATTGGACATGATCACTTGACAATTTTGCTTTGAGTGTGAAAGTGTTCATACAGTTCTACCATCTAACACCACTGACACTCACTTATTCTCTCTCACACTGCAGCTGTTTGCATGCTGTTTCTTCCCAGCTTCACTGCTGTTCTCTACTTTCTGACTAGCTAACTGGTGTTGGACCCAACTGCCACTCAAATGCTTTTCCCTTCCCTCCGTCAGCAACAAAGACGGCACAACCTAGTGACTTGCTTCAGTTTATAATTTAGTATATAAGTCTGAAAAATTTCAGTCTGACTCTATCAGTCACTAAATGAAAATGATAGAGAGAGCTTCATTCCTGGCACCTTGTGCAAATGTTTCTGAAGTTGCAGGGAGCAATGTACTGTTACTGAGGACCTCAGTTGTCCCTCACTGTTTAATAAAGGTGTCTGATCTGATACCTGCTCCAAAGGACTGGCCCTCTTTTTGGCTGAATCAACAGGTGAATATCTCAGATGGACAGAGAGACAGAATGGTCACCCTGTAAACTGAACAGTTTCTCTTCACAGCACTATGGGCATTCTTTAGGCTAAATACATGAAACTGCTGTATAATTATGTGGGATAGAGAGTGTGGTCATCACTTCAGTATTTGCAGTAGAGCATCTACTACCTCCACAGGTTATACCTATTCTGCTTCTGAAAACTGAGAATCAGGCAAATAAACTTTGTTTCCCTTTCAGATCTTCTGCAGTGTTTAAATGACACTCACCAACTGTTCTCTTTTAATATTTCCACCTCCACTCCATTTCTGCACAATGCATGCACAGGTACACATGTACACACACTCTGCAGCCCTTGGAATCCACAGTGAGATGTGATTTTACTTACAGAGGATACTCTGCCATGACTGTCACCAAAGTTACATAATTGGAAGGAAACAATAAAATGACAGATTGCTTGTTCTAAATAATTGGATAGACAGGGTAGCAAACAGTGGGTTATGAAAAATATTCCTCAAAGGATGTCAAACTTCAATAACTCACATAACAAAAAGACACTGATATCTGTCCTCCTGTCACAATGGAATATTTCTGAGATCAAGTTATAATTTTCTACATAAATTTTAAAATCTTTTTTTAAGAAATAGGGAGAGAAAAACCTGATGATTGTTGCTGAACTTCTATTTAAAAAAAAGACACCAAATGCTCAACTCTGTGTTTACAGTAGAAAGTTTCTAACCTTTAAACAATGTGAAAATATCAAGCTCAATACTATTAATTAGTTTTCAGTCAGAAGAGCACACAGAGACCCTAACTGACACCACAACTCTGGCATGAGAGGTGCTATCCGCGTACTTTGCAAAAGATAGTCCTTTCTTACAGCAGGTTTTATCTTATAGGCTGTTACTGAGGTCAAAGAAAAAGAAATGTTTTATTGCACTCAAATGTGTTGGTAAAAGAGCTTGGAATAAACCCCAGTTTTCCAGTTGCCCTATTGACTAAACCATGCTCACTAGCTGTCACTGGTTGTATATTTTTGTATACCCTAAAAAACTAGGACTTGTACAATACCCACCATGACAAAAGGTAGCATAATTGAAAGGAGTAAGGTATTTCCATCACCAGTTTAGCTGTTCACATTTTAGAAAAAAGCCCCCCAGGTTTGCATCTTCAGTGACATCCTTCTAAGCACAGCAGAAAAAACGTGGAAGCAAATTTCACAATCAGAGGCTGGTCTGCATGGTTATCTGTGGCACTACGATCAACTGGCCAGTTACTGGTAGCCCTTCCTGGTCCTGGAGACATCCATCTTCCTCAGCTTGAAGCTTTTTCCCTTTGTGATTGCTCGATCATAGATTAGCAGTTGTCCCCACTTACATATACATAAATCAAGACTCACTTCACTGAAGTCCATACTCAGAGATAGAAAATGTGAAATCTGAATTAAGATTTTATCTGTGATTTCTCTGTGATTTTACCTGCATCACAAACCCAGGGGAATGCATGCAAAGACTTGAGCTGACATCAGTATTCTCCAGAGCAGCTCCTACTCCACTCTCTGTGCAGCATCAGGCTTTTCGCCAATACAAGCTTACTTATTCACCAGAAAAACATGTTATTTTAGCAGATTGGTGGGTTCTAGTGTTGTTCCTCTATTATTACTCTTCAGTTTGAAAACAGTACATGCATCAGGCTTTAAGACCATGTTCCTACTCTTTATTTCTTCACTAATATTTTTTTGTAACTGTACAGTCTTACACTACATTCACTTCTGCAGTGAATGAGCGCTGGAATTGTAGAGGCTTTCTCTGTCATCTCTCTTTCCCACACATTCACTCCTTGAGTGAATCTAACTTGAGTTAAAATTTTGATATCGCCAAAGATTATACATAGTGTTTCCTGTAAGTGGCTGTTTCATATAAAGATTTTGTTTGTTTGTTTCGTTTTGTGCTGTACTGTGTGATTATCTCTAAAAATGTGTATGCTGGTTTAGTTTTATTTGCAGTATTACATCTTCTTAATTGAACAGAATCTACTGGAAAACAATGTAAATGGTGGGAAAAATGATAAACCACTGGTTTTCAATGTGAGGTCTCAGCCCAGAAGTGAATCTGCACTTAGGCTGCAGGTTGTCTACAGAACATGTGGGAGAAGATTTTTCGAAACTGAATCAGAACACACAGAAGGCTGCCAGCCTCTGAAAAAAAAAAAAAAGAAAAAAAATAAATGAAGACAAGTTAATAATAATTCACAAATCAATGAAAATAAACTTGTATTATGCCAACTGTTACACTAAACCTAGAATCATAGAGTATCTCAAGTTGGAAGGGACCCATAAGGACTGAGTCCAACTCCCTGCTCCTCGTACCTAAAACTAAACCATATCACTAAGAGCATCATCCAGTCGCTCCTGAATCTGACAGGTCTGGTGCCATGACCACTTCCATGGGGAACCTGTTCCAGAGACCAACCACCCTCTCAGTGAAGAACCGTTTCCTAATGTCCAAACCTACTACCTTACTCTACTGCACTACTTTTTACCTGGAAAATTCTAGACTTCCCATGGCTTGGAGTCCTTGAATCAAAACTGTATATCAATTTAAAAGATACACTGTAGGTTATACACAAGTTACAGGCATTATACAGAAATTCTCTGCTGTGGTTCTAAGGCCTGTGCCATTCTGGATTGTGGACAACTTAACTGATATTATGCAGTGTAACTCAAAGCATCAGTGGCTTCTTGCGGACACAAATATTGGTAGAAATCTCTGTAGGCAACATTTTACCAGAGAACCACATTTGGATGACCACAGAGCAAGATCATCATAATTCTCCTGGATTTAAAAATAATGAATCTCAGTGCCTCAGTCTATCTATTATTTGCTGTTTGGAGATCCTAGTAAAGGATTTCATTACAGGAAAGAAATATTTTCATTGCACCCTGTTATTTATAACATAGGCTATCACTACTGCAAAGTAACCCCCAGAACAGGACTGTGACCAAGGGCTAGTGTGGGACCAAGAAAGAGGGAAAGAAAGAGAGAACATGTCTCTAGGCAGAAGATAAGGCTTCAACAGTCTGAACGTGTTCACAATGCTGCTGTGTGATAGCATGAATGATATAAGGTGGTCCATATGAATTGCTCATCCCTCTACAAATAAAGTGCAGTTGCTGCCAAGATAGCATGGTAGTTTGTGTTAACTGCCAACCATAGTCGTCTCCAATAGGTTACAAAAAACATTCATGTTTAAGATATATTAATGGCACTGCGTTATCTCATAATAAAGTACTTGCAAATATGTGTCATTGCTGAACACCCACATGGCACCCTATTCTAGGGCATATGGTACTGTATGCTTTTACTAGGCAGTGAGTGGACTAATTAGACTGTGCCTTAAATAGGTATTTAGTTTTAAAGGGCTTCATGGTATTTAAGTATACATTTGGTTTAGTGAACAGAAGACACATTTTCCTAACTGGGTTCCACACCAGTAATTCATATTTCTGACCGTGTATTTTGGTAAGCATCTCAGAAAAATGAGGTGTTAATTTTTAGAAACAATTATCATCCTGACCTTGATGATTAAGTATGATAATTAAAAGACGTTGTGAGTAATATGTTTTATATCATAAACATTCCTTTCTGATTTACTTACTGAAAAAAATGCCATTTTAGAAAAGGAATGAGTATTTTTTTAACATGATTAGCAAGCCATCTGTTGACATTTCAGTACAGTCTCTTATGAAAGTCCCTAGCTTACTGCTTCAGTTTTAACATAGGAAGAACCCAAAATAGTAATGCCTTTTGCAGTTAAATCAGAATAAGGTGATTTAGAAAGGGCAGATTTCAGAGAACAATAAAATACATAGTTCGTAGAGCTCTGCAAAACTATCATAATGAAGCCTGAAAGCAAGGGGAATTCACCCTGTTTGGGGTTTTGTGTTTTGTTTTTTTTTTTTTTCTTCATACTGCAAACTGGTCCAGATTCCACAAAAAGATTAGCTGATGCTGGCAGACTTTTCAGCTAACCTCATCAGAGTTTCAAGACATCTTTGCTAAGTTTCAAAGTTTCAATCTGGGCAATACTGGGGTGAAACCCATAGAAATGTAGGGTTTGCCTCCCTGAAGAAGAAACTATATGACTGAGTAGAAACTCACACCATATTTTCTTCTCTTCAGTATCTCCCACACTGAAGGCCCGAAAAAGGTGCCTGAGCAAAACGGTGCTTTATGCTTCTTTTTGAAAGTAAGACAAGCTATCTCCCATTTGATGTGTGCTGAAAGTGTCCTCATGAAGCACTCGCAAAATAGCTAGATAGCGATTCACAGCCTCACTTAGCACACACAGACTTCTCCCTAAACACATGCTGCAGATGAATGAAAGAAGGCTGAAGTCAGTACATCCTTACTCATCTCATAATTACACATTGGTACCATCCCAGTGAAATTAATAGTATATTCCTCAAGCCTGATTCACCACTGTGGTAGTCCACTTATGGAAATATGGACTGTTCCTATCAAATCCCTGTCAAAGACAGAGGATTCAACTGTTTTACTCTGAGATTTGAGGTTTATTTGAACCTGAAACTCCAAAGGAATATCAAGCAGAACAGTTTTATATTATGTCCCACACGCTACCCATGACTGCAGAACCCCAGCGAGTGCAGTTTTATAGGTCCAACATTCAGCATTAGGGAATAAACTTGAGAAGATCTGGCAGAACTGACCAATGTGAAATAATCCAGGTCTGGTGCACCCAACCACCTAACAGCAGGTCTGCAGTGATACAGCTCTTTGTTCTGGGGAAGGGAAAATACATCCCCAATGCTCAGAGTCCTCTGCAGAGCTTGGATTAGGAAAATCCAACCTGTTTCACACTTGCAGAAACAAAGATTTTCTAAGGACAAGACAAAAGCAAACATGGGAGCAAATTCCACTTTCATGCATTTCAAGCCTATCTCTCAAACTGCCCCGATTTTAACTTTAAATAACCACATTGTTTTTTGGTTTTGTCTTTTTTTTTTTTTTTTTTTTAGGGAGTGCACTAAGAAAGCCTACTTCCATTTCTGAAGTATTCAGTACGCTAAATGTGCTTCTCATCACCCATTCTGATTTCCTGATATAGTTCATATACAATTTCTCTTCTCCCACCTGCTCTCAGTCTCCCCTCCCCTACTCATATTTCCTATTTATAGGAAGTTATGTAGGAAGGAAAAGGAAAAGATAGTAACTAGCTAGCTCACAACTGGGAAAAGAAAATAAAAAGAGGATCTGGTGGTATTTTTTGATTTGTTTACTCGTCCTAATTTTTCTCAGAAGCATCAGTTAAGCAGAGCTTTACAAAGACACTGTTGACTTCCCCATTGTCTGTGAGACTTTTGCAGATAGAGAATAGCTCCAGGGCTACTCTAATCTCCCCAAGCCACCCAATTAGCATTCGACCCATTGTGAGAAGTCTTTGCATTGAATTTTCAGTCACCTGGGCCTGGCGGACATCTGTGGATGATGAATGTTTGCTTGTTCTCACGATACAGGGGTCCTGAACAAGTGGACAGCATATGTACCATAATTTCCTGGCTAAACACTGCAGTTCTTTGCTAATTATTAAAGATGCAGAAGCCTCTTTCTCTCTCCCACCCTGTCGCTCTCTCCGCCTCTCTCACTTTCTTTATGCCTTTGTTCTGAGCAGCAGCTTCAGCAATGGAAGAACGGCAGTTTAGACGCCACAATGTCTTGCTTGATTGAAGTGGGTTGAGTACAATATCCTTTCGTTCTGTTATATTTACAAACCAGAACAGCTGAACTCTACATCAAAGAGCGGCCAAAACATTTCTTCTGTCACTTCACAGGCACTGTAGCTCACCAATGTCTGCTTGTATAAAGTAAGCAATTAAGATTGCATTGAATTCCTCTACAATAATGATACACCAACTTTAGGCTTCAGCCTCTCTTAGATACAATCATCTTAATCTAATAAATTTGGTGGTTTGTGTTTGTGTTTTGCTTTACATATATATAAATATATATATATTAAACTAATTAAGTTTGATTTATTTCTGGTCACTTTTGTAATTGAATGTACCTGGGTAGAATGGGATTTTTAAAAATGTTATGACAGACTGAGGCAAAAGGATGAAAGTTCTTTGACCAATGCATCATTTCAGTTATATCCCACTTTTAATCTTTTCTTCTGAGCTCTTACAAGTAAGAAATATATCCTAAAATATAAAATGAGGTAAGCATTAAGGGCTCATTTACAGTCCTGAATGCACAACCAACAGAAGAACAAACTTGCCCTTCTTCCCATGTGTGGCTTACTGGCGTTGTGACAGCTTGCAGAATGGCAGTGGGGGGTAAGATCAGTCACTGCCTCTGAGGAATGGGGAAAAGGCAAGCACTGGAAGAGCTCTGGGTTCACCGCCCCCATCCCACTGCTCTAGTCCTAAACCAAGAGCCAGACTTTGGAGTATTAATCTGGTTGCCACACTTCACCTCCCTGCTGGGATCAGATTGCTGTGCTTATTCCTATCTGGCTTCCATGAGAGCTGTGCAAGCTCTGCCCAGTCTCAACCTGACGGGATGGAGGCACCCACATCTTCACCCGGGGATAGGCATAACACTCACATTAAGCCTCCCTGGAGCATAGCAGGGATTCACCAGCGAGTGCTGACCTTGCTCAGTTTTTAAGTCAGTTCATTGGTTAAACCACTGTAACCAGTAGACCCATGTTTTAGCATAGTCCACGTGCGCCAATGTTTCATACACAGAAGACTGTAAAGAGTGAATTCCACTGAACTTCTTTTAATGTGGTCTTTTGGCTGGGGTCAAAAGTAATGCAATCCATTTAGAAAATGTTTTAAATGCTTTCCATGTTCATTGTGAAATAACAATGTCCTCTGATTAAAAAGCCATATCAAAGCTGAAGGGGTGGGTAGCACAGCTTTCTCCAAAGAATATTTCAATTAGATTTGAAATGGTATTGATAAGAGAAAAGAAAGGACCCGTGCACAGAGATTTTCCTTTTGGCCTGATCTCTTGCTGAGCCAATGCAGTTATACACCCCAGAGAAACTTTCTTCCTTCAGAGGGGTTTCTGTTTGTGTGTGTGTGCATGGGGCTGGGGGTGAGGAGGTAGAGGTTAAACTGCATAGCAGTTTAGCCAGAGACTGAGCTCCTTTGAGGTATTTAGATGATTGATCTTCTCTATTTAAACAAGTTTTTAAAATTACACAACTAACTTTTTGGAGGTCGCACAGCACATTTTATTGTTAAAACAGTAACTTTCTAAAGGAAGTGTTACAGTGCCGTTCTTGGTATCAGTGAAAAAATGCTAGTAGCTGGCTTCGAACCAGCAGGGTTGGTGCAGATGACTGCGGGAACAATTACCACTGCTCCTGCAAAAACACAGCAATCCGTACCTTACCTTACAACTGACCTGCACAAACAATGCATCAATCAGAAAGCAGATCCATCTATGTACTTACTTGTCTGGCTCTCATTGCTGCATGGCTCTGATCATTGCAGTAGTATGAAACCTTTCCTAATCCACCTACTGTCCCTCCTCTTTTCTCATTCATTTTGACAGTGATAACTGCTTGAGCCTTTCCTGTCATCATTTGCCCTTGACTCTGTGGAAGAGTTTGGAGATCTTTCAAAGGCTTGGCCTGTTGTCAGCATCAGACTGTAGCAAGAAAATGGATGGTAACAACATACAGAAAGGTCCGTGCTGTGGAACTTGCTTTACACTTAATTCATCTACTATGCCTGAAAATTAACAGTCCTGAATCTATCTAGAAGCATAAGCTTTTCTGAAAATACACATGATATTGAATAGGCTTTAAAAATGTCGCTAGGACCTAACCATCAAGCAATTAATTCTGTTTGTCTGGAGATTATTACAGCTTATTAAAATATTTTCCTTTGTGGTATATCATACAATCCCATAAGTCCACCTTTGTTTAGAATCTTTGCCTCCTTTTTTTTTTTAGATGACATTGCAGGTTATTGCTGTTTGATGCAGTTGGAGTTGGCGTTTTAAAATATTCATTTCAGATCAGAAGTGATGTATTTGCTTGAGACGTGAGTGGTTTATAACTGCCAGCATTGACTTTAAATTTAATGACACAAAGAATGTCACGTACATGTGACACAGTCATCATTCCCTTCATTGTAATGCAACTTTGTGGCACAGACGACATCATTTGTATGCGAGTTTCCATGCAAATAATGTCATTTGAATCCTTTTAACAGGAGATAATGACACAAAATTCCAGGAGAACAGGGAACAGGCCATGAAATAAGGACTTTCAAGTGACAAATGGCAAGTTACCTTCCTTATTTACATTTCTCTAATTTTTCTCCTTTTTCTTATTGCTCGAGGCCAGTTGCACCCAAAGGAATGGTCAGGCAGGGAATTAGATCTACAAATACCTTCATGTCCCCAATAATACATAGTCTGGATAGAGGGGCACTCCCACTGGGCTGCACTCAAAAGTTGCTATGATAGTTTTATTCCATTCAAAGTTTTTTAAAAAATATATTAAAAAAAAACCACAAACCTTGTCACCTTTCACAATAGAAATGTCACCACCCTTTACCTATACAAGCTCAGTGCACACAGCCGTCCATGGTCTCAGCCCACCTGGTAGAGGCAGTAAGTACCTCACATGTGGTAGTCCTTCCCTCTTTGTCCTGTCTTTATCTCATAGTTTACAGTACAGCCAGATTTCTTGGGTTCCTCTAACATCCTTTGCCCCACATTATCTTATGAAGTTTGCCACAAAGTGAGGGCCTCATGCCCACCCTGGCCCTGTATTGTACAGCCATACTCCTGCTGCAGTGAACTGAAGGCTTGGCTTCTCCAGACAGGTCCTTCCTTCTCACCTTGCAAAGCCACCTGCAGCCCTATTGCAGCAAGGATGTCACATATCAATAAATACTTGCAATGTCCTGGACTCCTCCCCAACATTGAGAAGCAGAGCTCTCTGTGCCATCATGCTTAGGACTGATGCATAGATAGTGCCTTTTGGATAGACTGCATTCAGTTAGTCCTTGTTTATTGATTCAAGCATGTCTCTATTTCTGAGTGAACTGAAGTGCATCGTTAACTGAATGAAAAAATAACACATAAAAAGCACAGCTTTTTTTTTTTTTTTCTGTGTAATTTTACCAGCTTTAGGCACTGCAGTTTGTAGCTAATACAAGTGAACAGAAGCACTATTTTGGACTTTTTCTCCACCTCCCTCCCTCTTTAATTTATACACACATATCTTTCTGTCCTTAGCTATCTTTTGAGCAGAAGGCTGGTTATGTTGCCTCTGTTGCACTCTGCATCCTGAGATGGGATTTGACACAAGGAATCAAACAATTGATCTATCATGCTCCTCACAATGTTTCCAGGGGTGCTTGATGTGTCAGTGCCTGCAACAGAAGATGAGGCCGTTCCTTTTGTCCAATAGCTGCATGTTTAAACACTGCTCTCCTCTATGGACACATATATCATCCATAAGGAGCCACATCAGGGGCTTGACAAGGCAAGTCTCAGCATCCAATTTGCATAACTTTCTGGCACAAAAAGTACCTTTCCCTACGGAAAGGGAAGGGGTCAGAGGATTACATGGGAAAGGCCATTGTTCACGAAAACGGGTTTGTCTGTTATGTCGTGTCTTTCACAGCTTTAGGCTCCCAAACTTCAAATATAGTGAGAAACAGCCCTCTTGAGGTAGAAGACAAGGGTCAGCACTGTCTCTTCACATGATGAGAGAACAAATCACTTTCCTCAAAGCAGTACCAGCACATTCCCAAACTTGAAGGTATTTTGAGTGTTCACCTGTTGTTATTTTTGACAAACTTTTCATGTCCCTGGAAAAAAAACATCGCATATTGTCTGCGCTGTTTGGATGGTTATCTCCATGGCATTCACCACGTTCATGGGTAACTGATCCTCCCTCCTGCTCACACAGCACTACCTGCACATGGGAAGCAGCAGCCCATGGGGTGCCCAAGACCGGCACAGCCAACATCAGTGCCACCTATCACATACATGTAACTCCTGAGGCATCAAGCATCCCTGGAAACACCATGCCAAGCACAACAGACCAGCGTTTGATTCCTTGTGATGAGTGCCATCTCAGTATGCAGAGTGCAGGACAGGCGACATCACTCTGTTGGGGCAGGAATGGCTGCAGCACGCTGCAGTTCAGGTGTTCAAGGCTTCCAATTTTCCCACCAGATATGCTAAGGCGATGTTCAGTGTTGGGCAGAAGAGAAAGGAGGTACAACCTGACAGTGCCTGATCTTGCTGCATTAAACTGCTGGCTGCCTCTAAGCTGTGTAGCACATTTGCCTTGCAGCATGCCCCAAACCCCAAATATCCAGTGTGGAAATGTGGCAAGATTGCCATGGACCCCTTTGGTCTATTAATTTAGGTTTTCTTCCTGGGAAGGTCACAGATAGGTATTACCAAGAGCTAGGGTTGCAACTTTTAAATATCTCATGCACAATAAGTCCCCATAAACACAATTGTTTTTAAACTGGAAGCATATGAAATGCACAGATTTCATGGCAGAGCAGTGTATTTCCAATTTTAGCTTGTAGCACTAGGGCAAGTGCTGTAAATTTTAAAATCTGTGTAACCTGTGAAACACATCCATTTTTGCTGTGGAGATAACAGTACGGAGCACCTCATATGCACCAAACTACAGTAGTCTAAGGCAAGCTGATCCTTAATCTCTAAGTCTAGGAGCTTCTCCAGCTGCTGCCTGCACTAGCCTGTATGTGTAGGTTTCTCACCAAAATGCAATTAAAAATGCCCTTTTTGAGGTCCATATGAAACAGAGATATATGCTGCCTCTCAATTTTTTCCAGACTTCAGGGTCAGACGGTTACCAGACACGCAAATAACAGTCAAATTATACAGGAAGTTGTCAAAAGGGTCCTAGCAGAGGCAGAAAGGACTTTTGACCTTCCTGGGTGTCAAAGGTCTGGTTCAAGTTTCTTTATAGTAATCTGTAGCTATGGCAATGAAAACAGACCCTTTGAATGAATCAGTTTGTAGATTTTGCTTTGAAAGTTTCTTTGGCTTTCATATTTGAATTGAATTTTAATTAAAAAAAAATTGCTTAAAGCTATAACCCAAGAAAGACTTTATTTACAATAGAAAAAGAACTGAGACTGGCAGCTGTAATGGTGGGCTCAGGAAAAAAAAAAAAAAAAAAAGAGGGATAAAGAAAAAGCACAATGATGCCTCCTCACACCAGAATCAGACCAAGGTTTCTTTTTTTCTCGGTCTCTTTCTCCCTCTCTCCCTCTCTCCAATCACTTAGGGAAGAGGTTACCTGCCTTACACTTTCATAGAGCCTAAAAATATTTTCAGAGATGTAAGTAGCCTGTGAGAAAATCAGTAGGATGTGCTGACAATGTCTTCAAAGTCAGACAGAAAAAGAGAAGGCTAAAGGCAAATTAAAATAGTTTGCAAAGAGCAAAAAAAGGGCTGGGCTTTTTTCTTCTCCATGGCCACTCATCATAATCAGAAACATCTTATTTTTTGTTGTTGTAGTAGTAGTTGTTGTCTTGCAGATTCATTAATGCAAGCATAGGCAAAGATTAAAAGAGTTTAGATTATGACACAACTATCGATACTGGTGCCTGACAGCAATATTATCACCTCATTGATATAAATGCTGAGCATTGGTGATTTTAAAAGTGTGACTGATTAAAGCAACATAAATAGTGGTCCTGGCACTAATGCTGTCAAGCATAAATCTGGGACCTTGACAGTATCGTGTGAACCCAGCCTCTTACTGGCCTGAAACCCTCCATTTATGCCTCATTGAGAACATGCCTGTCACCTCTCTTTTTTTCCCTGTTTTTAACTGAGGACAGCAAAAATATTTTTTTTCTCTTTTAAGTGGATAGTATCAGAAGATTGTCCCTTGGCATCTAACATATTATACCTGGTGATTTTTTTCTTCTTTAAAAAAAGAAAAATTGTAGCAAATGTTCTCAGTAGTTGCCAAGACCATGCTGGAGAAAGCCTATGAGAAAGAATTTGATGCTGCCATGTTTTATAATCAAGACAATGTTCATCATTAGGCTACTACATGTCCTTTTTTTGCTAGATGTCTTTCTTTTTTCTCCTTGGAAATTCCCTGTTGATGGCTACCTGAGCACATGCAAATAATCTCAATAGTGCAGGTGGCCTATGTACACACTGCATCATGTCCTTGACCCATTAAATATATCAGGTACATGCAAGCCCTCTCTGCAGCATATGTAACAGTCAGTCTCAGGTGTATCGGGATCATTGTGCATAAAATTCTGAGAGAAATTTAGGAACATGCTGTACAGAATACATCTAGGTTTCCCTCCACAGTTTTCACTCCCCTCCAGCCAAGAGCAGCTCAGGTGCACAGGGGGAGCCTCAGCAAGCACAGATGGGGATGGCAGGGACAACAGGGAGCACCCTGTGCTCTCCTTGCTTCATAACTTGGACTCAGCCACTGCTTGCCAAATGTTGGGTGAAATCTGTGCTCAAGACCAGAGGTATCCCCAAGACGTATTGCATATGGACATGGAAGAGAAGCATTCAGTGTCCAGGTGGCAATAACATTTCGTCCATGTGGTCCAGGAGACCTGGCCAAGCCTGAGCTCCTCCTCAGTAGGGAAGAGATGCTTAGAGGTAGAGCTGGGCTACAGACAGCCATGGGGAGAGGAGGAGGTGGGCTGTTGTTTCTACATCTGCTCTTGTGCTCTTTTTCACCTCAGTAGATACAGAGACCCACAGGGTCACCCATAACATACCTGAGCTGATAGGGTAGGAGCGGAGGTTAGGAGGCTAGTTTTCTATGAAATAATCATCCAAAGCTGTCCAAAAATGTATTATAACAGGGCCTGTTCTTTATTTCCCATTGCTTTTAAGATTGGGTTATGGTCCTACTGTTTATCACATTCACCTCCAAAGATAGCCAAACAATTGAATCAGACACCCACATTACAACAAATACTAGAAACTGCAATATCCGTGCACCATGTGGCACAGAGGAAATGGTATTCCTGAGATCACTAGTCCTAATAAGAGGGAAAATGTTGTCTTAAAGTAACATATACACACACTAGGTTCTTTACAGTGCAAACATGCTATCAGGTATTTAAACACACTCAGTTTGGCTCCATGTTAAGACAGTATATTTTTGAATTACACTTTACAATATCTTCTGTCTGAGGATCTCTTGATAACCTCGCAATTGTAAATGAAATTGTGTTCCACGCACACCTTGGAGTAGTTGCTGTAATTCCTTTTTTTGCACATAGAGGACTGGCTTCTGACCTCCATTATGCCACAGCACTTGAATTATTTTAGTGGAGTAAGACACCTAGTAGTGATGGGGACTCTTGGGCTCTGACGAGGCAAAGGGTAAACCAGTTTGTGGTTTTTTTTTTTTTCTTTTTATACTTTCCCAGGTAAAATGGAATACTGTGTGTGTCCCAAATATAAATAGTGTTGGAAGATGCCATCCCAAACTACCAAGGGAAGGTAGGGAAGGGTAGAAAAGGTTTTTATTAAAAACAAATAGCTGTGAAAACATCTGCATCAGAATTAGCCAAAATTTCTAGATATTTTTCATCAAATCAAAGGCATAAGAGCACACTAGGACTGCCACATTCCTTTACATACTCCTCCCAATTTAAAATATTCTTCCATTACAGAACTCACTTGGGACACTGCAGATTCATGTTCACATCTCCTTAGTGCCTGATATGGTGCACTGATTTTAATCTAAGTCTCTTCCACTTCGGTGAATAACCACTGAGTTACAGGTTACTGTAGGGCAAATCTCTGAAATCTTCCACGAATTCTATCCCAGAGGAGAGGAATCTTTTTGGCTGATTGGTATTTTGGGACACAGCAGAGGAGAGAATATTGAAAAAATCCTGACCAGCTCCACTTTCCAAACATAGCACCATTCACAGCTAAGAATCAAAGGATAATCACTGCAAATCATGGAGTACAGAAAAAAAAACACACAAACACTTAGCAGTTGAACCCTTAGATCAGTGGTTTTAAAACCTAGATCTGTGTGTTTTAAAAACACTTTCCTCCACTTTTCATTTTGTTAAGTCACTGAACAGGAAAAAGAGAAAACTTAAAATATAATATGACCAGCACTCGAGTATTTGACTCTGACTATATTTTGACTAAATTAAATTAATTTCTCTTTTTTTTTTTTAAACATAATTCCTGATTTTCCTATTTCCAATGCAAACAAGACATGGTCTGATGATTTTCAGACTGGCTTTATAGACTTTTTTTCCAGATCACAGTGAATGGGAGATTAGCAGGAGCCAGCCTCAGTCAAGACATGTGAATTACATCATGGTAGCCTTGGACTAAAAGGATAATGAGAGGTCTTATGTTTCTCTCTCTTCTATCTTTCTCGTGTCTCCAAATGTTAGAAGCAAGTTAAGTGTTACATCCTGTGATTTTAGTAACGGACAGTAGCTATGTGATTATACGTATTTGGATGGAAATTCACTACAGTTGTCTTCTTTCTTCCTGGTTCCTCTGACTTATGCAGTCCTGACCTTTTTGCCATTGGAAGAAGTTGTCTGTAGCTGGCAATTTGGAAGGATAGCACCTGGTTTACACCAGGAAGAAAGTTAGTAAGAGAAAGCAAAAAAATGTAGTTGCTTTTCTTTTTCATCTCTTTTTTTAACCTTTTTATCCAGGTACAGTGGCTAATTGCAGTTTTGGCAGGCAGCATGTGATGGGACAGACCTTATTTAAAATGTCCCAAACAGCCTGCCACTAAGCAAAGAGTAATTGGGTTTAAAGGAAATATTTTTGCTCCTTGTGCCAAAATAGAGAACTGATCTTACACAACTAATCAAGGGAACTAAACAGAGCTTGGCCTGGTGGATTTGTCTACTGCTGTTTTGAGAAAAGAGAGGTGTCAGGTACAACCTAGCCTGCTACAACTGCAAGAATCATCCTTTGAAAGATTGTTAAATGCAAACACACACTGATTAAGGTCAGGCAGAGAGCCCAATTCCCCAAAGTACTAATTTTGCAGCTTGAGGAGTAGAGGTGGTGCTGTGTGTCATTCCTGTAAAGTGGAGGAGAGTGGGAAGCCTTTAAATTTCAAACTTAAATGAGAACTTAGAATAAGAAATGCCTGCCTCTCCATTAACCTTTATTATAAGAATGTACAATTAGCATTAAGCAAGAGTGTGTATAGCTTGCAAGTTTCCAACCATCTGATTTCAGCAAAATAAGCAAGTAGGGCACTATTTAAAATAAAATCTCAAGTCAGTGTTCTAATTTGAATCCTGAGAAAAGCATGTCAAGCACCTTGCAGTCTTTTTGGTCTGTTTGATGCTCTAAGTGTACAGAAAGATTCATTTAAAAAGAGGTGTCATGTAAAAACCAGACCAGTAGACAGATATTAAAATGGAGGCGACTAAGGGATTTCTGGCACTGCTGCAATTCTTTCTGCAGTTGATTTTAGTCTTTCCTTTTTTTATAAATAACTGTTAATAGGAGGGTGAAAACTGACAGGAAAATCTTCAGCGTATGCCTGATTCTGCACCAGTGCTTTCTGTGGGAGCAACCTTAAGTGCTTTGGGACGACTCTAAATCCCACTGAAGTCAGCAGAAAATTTTGACCTTGATGGGTGAAGGATCAGTTAGTTTGATTAGCTTTCCCACAGTATGTGTTTATCTGTACAGGTGTCCTAGGCCAGTGTTTTTCTCTTTCTGTGCACCTACCAGTTTATAGCACACTTATGTAGTGTCTAAGCATATTTTCCCTATCTTCTTCCAGCACAGCTCAGATTTCTTTTATTTTTCATTTATTTCTCCATCTCCATGATTATTTTTTCCCCTACCAGTTCTTAATAGCTGTGAGATCTTTACTTCCCAAGATTCCTGTCGGAGGCTGTTGGTAATACCTCAGTGCAGTAACTTCGTGAGAGCCACTAATATGCCAGCTGAACCATCAGAAAGGTCTGACCTTCCCCACTTAACAGGAATGTACTTTTGATCAGTTCTCCTTGTTTCAGTCAGAAATTTAAAACTATAGTGATGAAAGTGAGTATCTTTTTTGAGGAAAGGCAGTAAAGGAGTTATTAAAACGATACCTGCCAGGGAAAGGGAAAGATTTGTATTTAACAATCAACAGATGAAAGTTAGTGTTTGCAGTAGCTAGAACTGGAGAAGCACACTTCAGTTCTCCATGCCAGTGTAGCTCTTACCCTCTTCTTGTTCAGGGCTTGCCAAGAAAGTTAAGGTAAATCACTAAAAGGCTTAAGTAAGAACACAGTAGTTTAATGTGTTAGACTCCTGTGTGGAAGCTTTTATTCAGAGGCAGTCGTGTTTGCCTCAGCTTTCTTCTGAAGCTGTGCTACCTTACTCAAAGGCCCTTGCACAACACACCAGCTGTCTAGATATTCTTGAAGAAACAGTAATTATCAGAGGGCTAACTGGGAGCATTTCAAAGTTCTGTACAGATCTTTACTAACTAATATTACAAAAATTTGACATTGCAAATTCTGGAGATCTAGACCACTACAGAGTTGTTTATCTTCCCAGAGTCACTTTACTCATGCTAAAACCAGTCTCTCACTTATGCTGATGGTGGTGTAGACTATGAAAGAAGACATTTTTCTATGTTTTTGCCTTTTTTTTTATGGAAGAAAACATTTTTTCTTGCAGGAACAACCTTTCTAGTTGCTTAAACTTTCTTTTCTGTTAAGGAGATATGCATTACCAAATATCTTCTGCTGGCTGCCCCCCTGTTCTGCCTCCTCCTTCCAGTTCTCCTCTTCTGCTCTTCTCTGCTGGTTCTTTCTCTCCTGCCTGCATTTCCTGATCAAGGTGCATTTACTTTAACACTAAAACACAATGATAAGAAGTGGGATCCCCATTACTTCCTGCTTCAGTCTCAAGTTTTTACTACTTCCAGAATGCATTACCAAATTTCATACCTTTACTTACCGGGAGCAATATTTACTCATTCCAGCTCCCAGACAAAGAGATCAATGGGGTTCAGGAACCACACTCTGAATGCAGACACAAATTTTGTGTTTAATGTTGCCAGAAGCATCATGAGGCAGATATATGTGATTTTAGCAATCCCATGCCTAAGGGACCTCCATTTAGGTTGCCACTCCTATTTTTCACTCAACCACTAAGTGTCTGTGAGCAGACAGTCTCTGTCCAGTGTCTGGCCAAATCATTCTCCTGGGGTGTCTTTGCTCAGACTTTCTCTTCGAAGAAATCCCATCAAACACACAGAGCAGAAAGGTGAGGAGGAAATTCCTAGTCACCTCTCAAACTCCAGTCTCATGTGACATCTGTGTCTTTTGCGATCTCTGGTTTGCTGGGTAAGATGCTGTCAGTGCAACCACTGCAGAGCCCCCTTTTACTTCATAATGTTCCAGTATTGACATTTCTGTGCTCATTTCCCAGAGCAGCTGTCTTCCTGAGTGCTCCCACACCCTTATGCCTACCAGGCTTGTTTGCAAGGGCCATCAGGGTGGCTGAGCACATGGGATCTTGTGGTACATGTCCTGCTGTGCACACTGTCCTACCAGGAGCAGCACAGAGAGGGCAGCAACAGCAGAAAACCACTGTATCTCCCTCTGACATCATGTCATGGTAAGTGGAGTAGGTTGGACAATGGGGGAACCTCTTCATGTCAGACAGGTAGTGTCAGACGTGCCATAATATCTGGAAAACGAGGGAACCTATTTGTTTCTAGAAATCATTTTTCAGCCGGTCCCTATGACAGCCCAAAGGTTGTGTATTACTGCAGCTGCACAGCTCATGGCAAAGTCACCAGCAGTCACAAGATGTCCTTTCTTCTCTAAGAGTTACCCATAGTGGGAAGGAAAGGGATCACCAGCACCTTTCTTTGTGCACAGAGGGACTCAGTTCAAGGAGCACCACAGAGCTGGGATTTCTTCCCTGAGCAAGGTGTCAGTAAGAGGATGTTATCAGGTTAACCCTTTTACCTTGAACCTTCCATAAATAATTCAGGCCCTTCACATTTAATATTCATCCACATAACCTCAGTTGTCACTCACCAAGGGTCATTACTTCCTATCCATGTCCAATTTTATTTGTACCTGAATCTTTCCTTCATATCTTTATTAATTGGTCACCACACATGGCAGAGATGCATATGTTCTCTTTTGCCAGCTCAGTCCCCCAAGTGAAGATTACTCTGTCGGGTCACTAGGAGTGTGATTTGTGTGTGTATTCATTCTGCAATGATAGGATATGAAATCTATTTTCAGAAAAACTACATATTAAAACTGACAGTGAACATTTATGTACTACGTATGGCAGCATTTGTGTTGCCTCACTCTCCTCATGGCTCTCTGGAAAGGGACTTCTGGAAAATTAGCTCAACAGAGAGAACTGACTTGGTCTGTTGGGTTTACAGACTGTTCTTTCTGGTTTAGCAGGAGGCAATTTTTCCCATAAAATCAGATGAGAATTCCTAATCTTACAAGCGAAGATTTGCACAAGAGCACTGTATAGACATTAGACCATTTTCATTAAAAAATCAGGTAAAGGGATATCAAAATGACAAAATGCCTCTGCTTCCAAACCTCCAAAGCTGCTTGGCTCTGCTCACTCTACATAAGTGAGACTATCTATTACCTAGTTGAAGTATCCTTGGGGACAGAGACAGTGGTGCAAGTTAGACCAGCCACTAGGTTAGTAGGAGCATAAATTAATGTTGCAAAAGCCTTAGGAAAAGGCCAGTTCAGGGCAAAGAAGTAGATGATTTACAGACTGAAAAATGGCAGCTAAACCCAAAGAGTTTTAACCAGCTATTTGCTAAATACCTGCAAAAGTTTTATCCTTCAACATTAACTTAACTTTTTAATCACCCACCTTCCAGCTGAATCATAGAATCATAGAATCATTTAGGTTGGAAAAGACCTTTAAGATCACCAAGTCCAACTGTCAACCCAACACTAACCATGCCCACTAAACCATGTCCTGAAGGGCCATGTCTACACATTTTTTGAACACATCCAGGGATGGTGACTCCACCACTTACCTGGTGTATTTGGTTTCTGTGGCAAGGTTTTGGTAGTGGGGGGGGGGGGTTACCGGGGTGGCTTCTGTGAGAAGGTGCTGGAAGCTTCCCCCATGTCCGAC
>JANZLQ010000041.1:7559330-7586063 GCA_026212715.1 Elanus axillaris | reverse complement strand
TATAATCATTATTACTTTCTTCTTTTCTGTTCTATTAAACCATTTTTATCTCAACCCACGAGTTTTACTTCTTTTCCTAATTTTCTCCCCCATCCCACTGGGTGGGGGGGGAGTGAGTGAGCAGCTGCGTAGTGTTTAGTTGCTGGCTGGGGTTAAACCACAACACTCTGTTTCTTTTTATTCTTTTGGGGGGGTTTGTAAAATATTTCAAACCTAAGTTACATCTTTATGCAGAGAAGAACAAAGGAGTTGATATTCAAGTGACCCAGGACTGAAGAGAAATAGCAAGTCTGGAAGGATGGAGCTCTGATGTTATACCCTAAATACAACCTTGAGACAGAGCAACCCTTTGTGATATCCTGAGAAGTTCTTCCTTTCTGTCTGTTAACATTAAACATATCTCATTTACTAATAAATACTACTTCACAAGTTAGTGAAGTTGATGAAATTGCAGTCATTCAGAGTATTATTTTCAGTGTGGTAAACTGGGTTGATCCAATATAAGGAGAGGCAAACTGCAGGACTCCTGGGCTTGATTTTGAGCCACATGCACCGGCCCACTCTGGCAGGTGATACAGACCATGAAAAAACAAAAAGTTGTACGTTGAGATTCCTATCATTGCATTGTTCTAGACACTTAAAACTAAACCTGAGATATTTTCAGGCATAATGGCCTTTGTTGTATGTTAAGAAAGTACCACATCTTGAAGACCTCCTTAACAATATCCATGAGAGATCCCAATGTTTCTTTTCAGTAACCATTTACAATAGACCCTCACTGAATTGTTCATACCAAGATGAATGTGAATGATATATAGTGAAAAGAGAGATATAAACTTGCTGAACCAGACAGTAGCTGGCTCAAGTGACAAATATAAACAAAGAAAATACATCTTTAACAGTTACATAGATTTTTATCCCAAACTCTATCCCAGACAGGCTGGGAATACTCATTGTCAGTTCATTGTGGCATTTAAAAGAGAGAAGACAAAATTGATGAGTAGGAAAGCACACCCAGAACTATTTCACAGCTGCAATATATCATAACAATGCAGAGGGTTGAAAGCAGGACAGGATTTGCCTCCCCTGTCTGCAGAATGAAATCTCCTCTGAAAATACCACAAGAACCAGTCATTTTGCAACTTTACAGTTCTTCCACTTCTGCTTGCAGCTAGAAATAACAAGTGCAGGAGTTCGCAAAAAAAAGGCAGTGATCTTGGAGACAAAAGTCTGATCGAACTCGCAAAAAAGTGATTTGATTGGATCTACTTTCAAAATATGAGCAAAATTTTGCATTGAGTTGGTCTTTGCATTGTCTGGACTGCTCTTAATTTAATTGAGATATGTGTGAGTGAGAAGGGAGATCTTACTGCACTGAAGCCTGTTCTCAGAAATAGCTAGCTGTGTAAAGGGATCCCTGTAGTAAAGGTTAAGTGTACACTGTATATTATCTTCTCTCTCTCTTTCCTTTTTTTTTTTTTAAACAAAAAGAAGAAAAGGAAAAAGAAAAAAAATGTTGTGAAAGTTTAAAAGTATGACCTCCAGAACCAGACATGCTGAGACTGGGCAATATTGAAGACAGAAACAGAAGGGGTTGGATAAAAGGCTTTGTGATATGAATCTCTGTCTCTCCTGCCCTCAGCAGAAAGGCTTAAATATCTCCTTCTTGGACAAACAGATCAATACAAGCTTTTTAACATCTTCAATGAGAGCTCATTAATGCTCTCATGGTGTCCTCTTTTGTGCCCTGATGACCTGGTGGGAGCCAGGGAAACTGAACTGCAGCTTGGTAATTATCACAGGAATAACACTTCATATCATCTCCTAGTGAAATGTGAATTGTTTTCCTAATTATTCAGGACAGCAGCAAGTGAAAGTGCAAACTAATTGAAAAGACATTATGATTTATTTGAGTATGTGAGATTGGACCTATTAGTTTGGGTTAAATGTTAACCAGTAGAATATTTGCCATCTCTTTGAAGAGCTGAATGCTAGAAAAGCACAAGAACAGAAAACTCCATTTCCTACAATCACTTCTTCATTATATGTAATTTATGGATTTTCTTTTGCCACTGGAAACATGTAGATGTTCCCCCTTATAATGCTGATATCCAGGAGCTTGAAATCTTTTGAGGATCTGAGTAATAGGGGTAGGATATGGGGTGATGACTTTTGTTAAGACAAATTGTGAAAGAAGTGAGAATATTATATGATCTATGTACTAAATATTTGATTAAATAATGTTTAACATGATTCAACACTGAGTAGGATTTTATAAGGAAGCTGTCTTGTTTGCTTTATACATACCAGTTGCACTGTTCATGTTTTTTTCATCAGTTTTAATCTATAGTGCATTTCTACACTATAGTTTGAGAATTAAGATCTATAAAGAAGGGACATAGAGAAATTTTCAGTTTAATTTTTTTTATTTAAATATATATAAATAAAAATATTTTAAATATTTTCCCTTAAACTAAAGAAATTACAGCACATACACAAAAAGAACAGATTAACAGGGTAAAAAATGTCTAATGTAAAATAGTCTGTGAGGTTACTTGTTGCATAGGTGTGACCTAACATTCAAAGTGACCTGTTTGATTGAACTCCTGAGCAGCAGGGGAAGAAAAGAGGTGCTCAGACATATTAATGAAGTTGAATCTTCCATAAACACTGGAAATTAGAAAATCAGAGCATCTACATATGTCTGATTTTGAGCTCTGAAAAACTGGAATACCCAGAATCACTCACTGCTTTTGAAAATCGAAGCCATGCAGTTGAAAATAGGTATTTAATTTATGTACGACATTTGCTCTTTCAAGCACCTGTCTCAAGCAGCTTCTTATTATTGACAATGTAGGTTGCCACAGTGCCAAGCTATTACTACTGTGTATTAGCCTGATAATACCACTGTACTCATAGAACTGGGAAAATTCTTTTCATCTTCACAAATAGTGTATAATTTTGGGGGTGACCCATCTGATAGCCCAAGCATGTAATAGCTAATCAAGATGCAGTGCAAAGATACCAGAACCCACAATTTTAAAATAAAATAAAAATATAGGGGAAAAAATAAAAGGAACAACAATGACAAAAAAAGCTGCCTTGATCTATTTTAGTCACACTTTATAATCCTGTTTTTAGTGCAAGAATTTAATTATACATATTTTCATCATTTCTTATATTCTGACATATTAATTAAGGATGCTCTAATTCAATTCCTGTGGCACTATTGGCCTATCCTGTAAAAACATTTTTCCTGGTTTTGTACAAATACAAAAATGAAGAGGAAGGTAAAGGCAGCACCTCAGTTTGCTGCCTACACGCTGCCGTTCCTTCTTGTCATTGAAATAGCAGGCTAATTATTTTATAAAGTGATAGATTCCCCCATCTGTACAGTGCTCGGTGGCACTAACACTTAATAAAATATACATGGGAAAACAGCAGTCTCCTGAAGGTTCCTGGGCTGACATGTGTGTCTGTCTCTGATGGCAGAGCCATGAAAACAAGGTGAGGTGCCTCACACTTTTACTATGACTACACATGGCCTCTGTCCCCATTATACACTCTTTGAAACTTTGTAAGTAGTAGGTAAGGTTTATAGACTCATGTCTTTTCAGGTCCTCCTTAAGACACTTAGCAACTAGAAGGCATCACCTTGGGGCTTAAGTAGATGGCTAAACTTGGTTTCTATTTTTTTTTTTTGTCATAATGGATTTAGCCTTTCAGCTATGAGCCCAAAGTGTTGCAGATTCAGTACGCACAGGTGAATGTCATCAGTAACTAATGCAATGATATGACAGTAAACAGTGTGCAAACTGCAGTCAAATAAATATCAGAATCAAAGTTGCCATTCATGAGTCAAACATGCCAATATCTGTAGCTAGTGGGCCTTAAGAAGCAGTGTGCCTAGCATCAACTCTAGCCATTTGAGACTGCAGCTGAGGTGACAAGGTTCCTGTAGAAAGTGTGAAAACTGGACCTGCCACACACTACAAGCCAAGAGCAGAGCCCAAACTCATGCCATCAAATTGGCAATGTGCAAGTGCTTTTGCACTCATGAGCACAACCCGAGGATAATGCTCAGTCTGGGTGTGCGCTCTTTGTCTGATTCAGGTGAGTTTGCGTTGAGGAGGTAGGGAAGGGAGAAAGGGGAAGACTGCTGCTTTCCCATTTTGACAATTATCCACCACTATTACTGTTGAGGTACATGTCAAGTTAAATGCATGCTGGGTCCGAGTCCAGCCACCTCAAAATGCACAAGGGGATTATGGAAGCATCAGTGACTAATGAGGGCTATAGGACAGTCTGGAAATTAAAACCAAAAATACTCTGACAAGCACTGAAGGGGACAACAACGCTCACATAAGCACTGACACACGCACACAAGGGAGAGAACAGAATAGCCTTGGACTCTTCAATACTGGCAGGTGAATTAATGTCTGTAGAAGTTGCTCAGACTATCATTAACATACACCTGATAAGTATGGCAGTGGGATCTCAAGGTCTCCACTGTAATCCTGCCTTCTCCTTTTAATTCAGAGGAAAGTGTTGTACCTTAAAGTGATGCAGACATGCAACAATCATTTAGCTGTCCCCTGTTCCTGTCGGAGGGACATGAGCTGGCTGTGAATCATTCCCTCAAGAAATCTTGGTAATCTTGACTATTTTTGAATTTCTTAATATATTTTGATTTAAAGCCTAAATTAGACTTAAGCCAGCGATAGTGTGTCTTGAACCACTTTTGAAAATAAATGAGATATGCTGATGCCGAAATGTTGGTAAAAGGGGATTAAGAAGACTAGGCTGCTTTCCACCCCAGTGGCTTTGCGTTACTATTAAGAGGGATGGATTAATATCAGATTTCTGGTATCTGGTTCCTCAGTGATACTGCTTAATTATCCAGATAAGTGATCAGAGTCAAAGCATGAGTGGCAGCATAAATATAAGGAACATCATCTTATAATTTTTTTTTCCCTTAAAAAACATGTATATTAGTTTTAGTATCATAAAGATACATTTTTAAAGTGCTCATTAAAGTTTAAATTTTAAGTAGTTTTTAGATACTCAGTTTTGGTTAGTCACCCTTTAAAAAGAAAAGTCACAGTTTATTTATTCATTAACAGGCACAGACAAGTGGCTCACACGGAAAGATTTCCAAAAACACTGGCCTGCTTGTCCCTGCATTAAGCAGCTTCTCCCACCCATTCCCTCTCAAGCTAATTATTCCATTTTCTTCCTTTTCACTCTCACGGTCCTGTCGCAGAGACCTCACCCTCACTGAAGGGGTGGGCCACTGAGCTTCCCCTGGCTCACATCAGAGGCTGAAAACATCTGGTGTCTCTCCTCAAGCTGTGGAGGGGAGGACCATTAATTCCCAGGTTGCTTCTGAGCCCAGATCTTCTTTATAGCTGTGGTCTCTGTTGGCTGGTTATTTTATCCAGTAACACATTTGATATGTGTAAAAGTGTGTGAATGCACTTGTGTGACAACCTCTAGACATTCATTGTAGACAAGTATCTGAACTGATCAGGATATTAAGATGGGAGAAAAAGATTTGGCACCTAGAATTGGTTCAAATAGAATCACTTTGGCTGTGGTTTTGTTTGTCCCTCGCTAAGTCCTTTGTACAAGAATCTGAGGTTGGTGTCAGGCATGAGGCAATGAGTTAAAGATGATTTTAGCAAAACTTCCTACAGGAAATCCTTTGTGATCTATGCTTGCCCTTCCTAACTTGTCAGCAGGGCAGGATTTCCAGATATCTTGAAACTGAAAGGTGGAGTGGAAGTTTCTGTGATAGGGGAGAACTATTTCCTTGGTACCTTAAGGGCATGAAAGATAACAGATTCTCACTGGGGCAGTTCCTTCATTCCAAAAGTAATCAGGAAAAAGAACAAACTGTCCATACTCACCAGGCTTAAAAAAAACCCAGAAGAACATTTGGCCAAAAAAAATGGAAAAATCAAGACTTGTGCACATAGTAGGCAGCTAAATCTGAATACAACCTAAATCAAGAACTAGAGCTCCATTTGTTCCCTTGAATGCCCAGACTTCTTCAGCCGTATATATTTTAGACTGCATTTGTTCCTAATAAAAATTTGCCTGTACTATGCATTGTAGCACACACCAGCCAGAATACAGCTAAATTTCATTCTACAGAGCAAATATTTTCATTTTCTTTTCTGGTATTCTGCATTTCAGTCCTTGCAGCTACTGCATCTTCTTCATAACCCTTTCCTCCAGTTTACCAAGAAGCTGGAGAAATCAAGATAAGGCTCCAGTTCATTTTTGCACTCTACAATTGCAAGTGAATAGCAATGCAAATAGTGCTAACAGAAACCATTGCCTCCGTCTTTTTTCTTCTTCTGCCTCCTCCAGGTAGCATGCTAAAACCTAAGGTGGGTTGCAGATACAAAAGTGAATTGAAAGTTGTGGACTTCAAAACTCCATACATTTTGATAGCAGGCTAGACCTAGTCATACAGTTTCTTACTTCATTCTGTAGGTAGTGAAACTACTTGACAATGACTCAGAAACAGGGAGGAAAGACTCATCATCATACAGGTTCAAATCTGAGTCTGCAGTGGGAGAAGTATTATTGCTATGGGTCTAGCACCTTCATTTCTGCAACTGAGCTAAACTGAAGGCTCAAGAAAACATCTTTTAATATATTCAGTGTTTTGCATGGATTTGATGCTAACAGGCAAAAGGCAATGTGTACTCACTACAGCAAATGATCCTTGTGTGTTGGACAGGACAGAATGTTGGTAGTGATCCTAGTACAAAATGCAAAATAAAAATAGAAATGTGTGTGCCAACAATTTCTGACAATGGTCTACATGGGATATTTTAGGTAAGAGGAATCATTTTGGATTTCTTCCCTGAGACATATTTTTCTCCAATGTCCATCTTACCAAGGCTGAGCTCGTGTCAGGACACAGACCATCAGATATATCTGGTCAGCTGCTATATTAGACAAAGCCAAAGAAAAGCCCGTTAAACTGTTGTTATTCAGTGACACTCACCTAAGTTAGTAATATCTTAGCATGGTGTTAAAGACCGTTCTAGTGTGGGAGGTGACATCTTTTGAAGATGGCGTGATTAGTTCTTGGGCATCCTCTGCCATTCATCCCACTGTGTTCTCTAGAATGACTGTTCATATGTCATAACTTAATTTCATCCAACTGTTATTCTCAGTGCCTACCTATACATGCTTTTCACCTCCATTTCAACCTACAGTGCATTTTTTTTTTCCTGTGGATAAAGCAGTATTATTTTATATCAAGATATGTGAATTTCAGGGCTAGGAAAATGGTGTGGAAAATGAAAAAGTTTCTGTTCAGTCCTTTCTATTGGTCAGGTCTGTTCTCTTCCTGGATCTTGCATGATTTAACTTTGTGAGGAAAGTATTGAAACTTTCCCAGATTTTCACAGATGCTCCAAGGGCTGATGTAGCTGACCAAGACACTTAAGTGCCCACAGTGCTCATTCTTCATTCTTAGCAGTAGAAAAGCATGTGATCCCTTGAGTACCTGTTCTCAGTTTCAACACAAGCTCAAGACCATATGCCTTTACCACACTCCTGAGTCATCTGCTAATGCCACCCCTTAACAAGATGCAATAATAAATAATCAGAAAATGAAAACAGCAAAGTATTGTCTACAGCAAGATTTCATGTGCTTTCCTATGAATCAGCTGGCACTGTCCATCATGCAAGAGAGATGGTGACATTCCTGAGTAGTGTAAAAAAAAACAAACCACCTCATATAGCTTAACTTGTAAATAGTGACTTATGCTAGTGTCCAGACAAAAGTAGTAGAGGGCAATAGCTGAGCTAGCTAGTACTCTGTGTCTTCTTTTCCTTTCAACGTGTTGTATTCTAGTTTATTTCCAAGGCAAAAAGTTTGGGACTTAGGGGTTTTTTTTGGTGGGTTTTTTTTTTTTGAAAGTCGGTAAATACTTTTCATTAGAGCTAGATATTTATGCTGTCGTGAATGTTTCCATTTTCTTTATGAGACCTTTCAACTTTCTTCCTCCCTTTGGGCCACTAATGCAAGCTTGAGGGGAAGTCAATTCAGTCATGATGACAGAGTCCAGAATCCATCAGGAAATCAGGCATTGAAAGGAGTCAAATGTGAAAAGAGAGCTGTAGGTGTCCTTACTCACCTGGGGAAGTTCTCCACTAAGCTAAATAGGACCTTTCTGTTGCACATGCCTTGAAATGTAGCCTTCTACATCCTACAGCTCTCATCTTTAGTCTGTCATCCTGGACCCATAAGAAAGTGCAGTCTTCCTAGTCTTTTTGAAACTACCTCCTGTAAATGGAAAACTGGCCCAGCTCACAATATTTGCATCTCTCTACATAAACTAAATAGTGTCAGAACACGTTTGAGTACTGCCCTGTTTAATCCACACTGCTTAATTGTTAATGTGGTCCTTGGCACAGTTTTGAACTGCACCAAGTAACATTCACTAAATAATGTCTAGGTATGGGAATATTATACAGCACAGGATACAGGAGGGTTATCAAGGTAGCCTGATTACCAGAAACTGTCTGACAGGACTAGTGTGTAGTTCTGTGTCACCTAATTATCCTGCTTTTCATCTAATTTACTAGACTGCCATGGCAAGACAGTTTCTGTACCTGAGCAAGTTATCTCAATTTTAGATGTACCCAGAGACAGAAAAAAACATTTCCTGTCTGAAAGATAAGTAACTCTTAGACCTCACTTCACATAAATAAGAACAATCATAAAAATTATAAAATTATTAACTCCAATATTTTTAATTCTTTGGGGTGAGTAGATATAAAGAACAAACAAAAATTATGTCAAGTTTATTGCCTTGGCCACCCATATGAAACACAAGTGTTGAAACATTACCAAGGGAGCATATTACATATCTGTAAGCACCTAGTGCCTGACTTTACTAACACCATGTACATTGACGTTGTTGTGCATATACACTGATATATTCAATGCACAGATACAAAACCTACACTAATAATATCACAAGTATAAAATACAAACTGGGGGACACACTATTAAATGCAGTCTTATCACTGAAGTATTCTCCAAGTATTAGCCATCTGCAAAGCAAAAGATTAAATACATTATTTCTTCCGGAGCAGACTAGCTACAACAAATGACAATTTCCCCCATAATTTATGCAGTGGTTTGTGTCACTGATAATTTAACCAAGGCCAGGAAATAGAAGGAACTTTTTCAAGAAATATCCACAATACTTTTGTCAGTTTATTTTGAGCTGTGTCTAACTAATCACAACATTATTTTTTTAACAGCTTTAAGCGCTGTTAAAGTGTCATCTAAGTACCAAGATTCTCCAGTCCAAAGCCTGTTTGTGTGTTGTTTTCATTGGTTTTCATGGAATATTTATTTATTCCTTTATTTTGCATTCAACACCAAAACACCATGGTAGAAACTTTAAGCAGTCACAGCTTGTGGAGAAAAGACATTGTAAGGAGGAGCAACCTATTGTGATTCCTGCCTCTGTAGTGTATCGCTATAAAGAAAGAAAGAATTACAAAGATAGCTGCTCAGTGTGAGTGTCTGATTTTAGTGGAGATGTGCCAAATTATACTACCTTAAAACCTAGAGTGTCCATGATTGTTTTGTCATCAGAAGTAGCCCTGAGATTTGCGGTAGAGTCTATGTTTCTATGATAATCCAAAGATTTGGCGAGGGTTCAATGCTGAAATAAGGCATTGAGGTGTCTAGCAGAAAAATTAAAGCATCAAACTCTATTACCCTTACCCTAATTTACAGCCCCGATTTTATGCTGTGTTGTTGCCTTATTTTGTGGCTGTTGTTTTCAGAAATGGCAGTTTAGAGGAGGAAGCTCACACTATAGGTAGTTACTGTGCTCTCATACATCAAAACAACATTTCAGTCTCCAGGACTATTTACCTAGCAACTTTCACAAACCCTGAAAGAACTTTAAACCAGAATGAAGACAGATCCATGGAAGTCTGGTAAGAAAAGTGAAGGGCATTTTTTTCTTGTCCTGAAGAGTTTAGGGTATCAAGAAGTGTCAGAAATATTTCAGAAAAGGCAGAATTTCTTCATACAGAAATACTGAGCTCTGCAAAACAGGCATCAAAAAAATCTTACAAATTCTGATTTCTCAATAAATATGTTTCCTTTTTTTAACAGATTCACACATTAAAGTTAGATCTAGGGCTGATGTAAAATCCATTTAGCAGCATTGAGGTTAATGAACCGAAGATGATATACACACATTGAGAATCAGCCTTTGTGTGTGATCAGTTACGATGCTATTTGTTTTTATTGGCTTAGCCATTGATGTGTTACTATGTGGCTCTGAAAGTTTTTTTTATCAATAAGAGTTAGCATACTTGAAAACTATGCTTCTATGCAGCTAATGCCTGAAAAAGGCTCTCTTGAAAGCAGATTTCCTTTGAGATGGAGGTATGGTTATATACTGCAGAAATCAGAACATTTTTAACTGAATTTTCTGCAAAATAAGTGAGTCAGTACACATTTATCCTCCATGAGAAACAGGAGAAAATTTGCAAAATGAGCGCATCTTTCACCCGTCATAAGAGGTTATCTCAGTGTAGGGGAATATTAAGGGGAAAGAAATATCTCATGCACATAAGATTAAAAAAAATTTCTACTTTATAAATAAATGCAAAACAGTATAAAAAAGGCAACATATTATGAATAGACACCTTTGGAAATAAATTTCAGAAGCCTCCAGAGAGCTTGAGAAAATAACTAGCTTGCACAGCATCAAGTGGAAGGAGTTCCCCTAAGGGAATCAAGGGATCAGAAATATCCTGTCTTGGTTAGTCTTTGATAAGTTTGCATCTGTGTCTTTTTCATGCTGCTGGTAATAAGCTAAGAGATGCAGTGTTACATGGAGGCAAATGGCAAAATTGTTTCTTAGGTTGAGAATACTAAAAATGATTGATTTTATTGGAATTACATTAGCACAATTTCACACCCTATTCAAGATGCACAAAGGGAAATGGATTCAGGGTTTACTTTCTCCCCTTCTCATGACCTCATTGTGTAGCCCTGAACAGAAACACTCAGAAGTACTTCAAGCACAAAACGAATCTCTGCTAATGAAACTAAACATAAACCATCCCTCTTTGCTGATGTCTATTAGTAGTTTTTGACAGACCCAGACAAACATCACCCAGTTTCTTAAATATACTTAAAGTAGAGCAGAGTATGTCAGCACATTTTTGTAAGACAAAAAAGTTGGGAATTCTTGTGGGTGGACGAAGAGTGCAGGATTCATCTCACCCAACTTCAGGCATGAACAGAGTAGATGTTTATCTCTGAACTAGTCAGTCTAGAGTCCATTTACAGTCAGTAAAGAGATATAAGAACTTCTAAGGCATGAGTCATTGGACTTGTTTCAGACATCTACTTTTTAATGAGATATACTGCTCAGGAAAATACCTGTTTCCTTCTGTTGACTATAAAGGAAGCTTATATTGATTCACTCAGAAATACATTTTAGACATCCATGTTTGGTTACATGAATGTCACTTGATAAGAATGGAAAATAAAGCTCTCCTCTGTAAGTGACCAAAAACCCCCTACTAAATGACATACTGTAAATAAGTACAATCACCTATTAAAGGTAGTACAGAATCAACTGAATCCTGTTGTAAGGTCTAAAAGCTCTCTGAAAGTTATATTTCTTTTCTGAGAGATTTAAAATTGTCAAAGCAAACATCCTTTCTCCTGAAGTCTGAGAGGTTTTATTTTGTTTTATTTTTCAGAATAGAGTGTAGCCATTTGATAGGTCTCCTTCTGGCTTCCTTTCATACCAGAAATTAGTGATGGAGTTCCTTTTCAAGAGGCAAACTAGACCCGATACCCTGCCCATAGTTGCATAAGCCCAAGACTGAAACAAGATTTAAATCTAGCCATTCAAATCTATGTACCTGTGAATTCTTATTCTGAGGAACTGCAATCTGTGAAGTCAGAGATTTAAGAGACTTTGTATACTAATAAATACATAAATCATAAAATCTGTATTAGCTAACATAGCACAAAAATTTGCCCTTCTGAAAATTGAGCCACAAAACTCTAAAATGGAACAAAATCCACTGAAAACACAGAGAGAGACAAAAATATGTTGTAAAAATAATTGTTACAATGCTGGTCACTCTTCTTTTGAGTATTTCCACACCCTGCTTCATATAAGCAATTAGCATTACTTGAATTTTCTCTCCTTTTCATTGGTGTAAATCAAGAGTAAAAAAATATTTTGAGGAAAGATAAACCATTGTTAGACCTGTTGTAAATTACTTAATGTTACATATTTCTTCCAGGAAATGAGAATTCATAGGAGGCAAATTCTTGGAAACATGTCTAATGTGAGGATGTGTCACTTAAAAGAAATGTAATGATACATTAAAATAAAGTTGGAAAATTCCATTTTGACCTCTTCAGAACAGAACATTTAGTTATCATCTAGACCTATTGCTGTCTTGTGATTAAAAATAAGTTAAAATAGGAAAAAAGCAATCTGATTTAATCAAAACAGAAGAATTAAACATGAACATTTTATGAGCTTTGTATTGCATAAAATTGGAAAGCATTGATTTTGTTTGTTTTGTATAAGAGAAGAAACCACAATTCTTACTCTTTAAACAACAAAAAAATCAGTTTCCTTTCTACCTTGTTAACAGCACAAACCTATAGTGAATGAGAGAAAACTCACACACCTAGGAATCCAGGAAGTCATTTAAGCCCATCCCCCCAAAGACCTAATTTTTATGGCTCTAATTCCCACAAAACATTTCAATGTGACATAATTTATTTAGATGCTAGAAACTTCATAAGGACAGGAAAACAAGAAGTATGTAGAAAAGACATGAAAAATGAAACCGCTACAGAAGCCGAAGCATGTTAATAACATATTAATGTAATAACTGGAGAAAACCACAATATGCACAGTATGTTTTTGTATGAATTATTTATTTCACCTTTATACATATACTAGTACACAAAATTTTCTTCCCAAATAATTGCATGTTGTTAATGGGGAAATAGTACAGCATATATTTTGGCATTATCTTTCAAAGTCATAAAGGCATCTTTATTCACCTGGAGAATTCAAAATAACTGAAATAGGAGTAAACTTAAGAATGGAAATATTTACATGTGGCAAGCTTTGAATCTAACCCAGCCCTATATAAATGAAGTTAAGAATTGCCAGGCACACAGTGAATACAAAAGCCCAGGAATCTGCCTGGTACTCCCCTTCCTGTAGCTTGTTATCAGAGGAAGATCTTAGCAACACGGAAACAGTTTTGTCATTGACTTATCAGGGATTGAATTTCAGTGCTGAAATTTCAAAGAAAGCCAAGACAAGTGTTAATAATATATCAGAATATAAATAGGCTAAACAGCCGTTACGTCCACCTTCCCGCTTTTCATTATGTACCACCATATTTTGCCCTAATTCAATTATTTGCCTTATGTAGAGGGAGCTTCCAGTGAAAAAACAGCAAAGCCATCACAATAATATCAGTACATTTTTTAATGAGATCAGATGGGAAAAAATATTTGGAGGTGGACAAATCGAGGTACCACTCTCCTGGGCTTGTGGCAGGAGCTACAGGGGCACTGACAAGAGTCTTTGCTATCTTTGACAGCAGCCCGATTAAGCTTAATCAGCCTTGGATGCATTCCCCTCTGATTTTGCCCTTTATTAGCCTCCTTAAAACTCATCAGTGACATCAAACTTACAGAAGCTGTTCATCTGCTGGAGCTGCAAGTGCTGCACACATATCTCATATTCTGCTTGCACTTCTGTCTACAGCAAGAATATTATTATAATGATGAAGAAGGGAGGTAAACTCTTGTTATAAACTGACTGCAGACAGATTTGTTTTGCATTTCAGATGAGAATAGTGTGTCTAAGATGTATTGTCCCAGCTTGGGCTACTTTGTCTTGCTGCAATGTAGCAAACAATTTCAAAAAAAGTATGTACATATACAAAGAGCAATGCAATAATACCTCTGCATTACAGGCACTGTCTATAATTGTTATTCAACTGTATAATAATAATAAATGTAAGTTTAGATTCTTGAACTAATACTGAAGAATGTTTTTATGTTTTATGAGAGTTTTTAAAGGTTTAAGCAATTTCTATTTACAAGTGTATTTATATAACCTTAGTAAATGTAGTCACTTATAATAAAATAACAATTATATAGGAAAGCATCTCCTAATGTTTTATCTCATAGGCCATTCTGGCCAAACAAAAGAAGCTGAAATGACCTAGTTACATGAATCCTTTCCTTTCTGCATCCTGACAAGGATCTACAGGCCCTAAAGGAACCTGGATCGAGCATTTTCTTCCCTGGAGAAAAATTATTAACACTAATCCTTGTCTTTGAACACAGCAACCTTTTGATTGGCGTAATTGAGCTACATTACCTCACTTTTCTACTTCTGTCACAGATTCCTATAGATGTAGCACAACTGAATTCATGAGCCTCACACAGAAAGGGTCAGAGTATTAATATGTTAATAGTGTGCTGGCTTGCAAATTATGTGTTTTTTTGCAAAGTCTCAGTTAATTACTTTGCAAGGTTTTGAAGCCAGACTGAATTTTACTTCTGTAAATTTGCAATGCTAAGTGTTCTTAAATAGATAAAATGAAAGAATTACGCAAGAATTTGGTTAAAATACTTGAACCTGATTTTTACAAACAACATCTGCTTTTATAGATGCCAAATTACACGTGCATAACTAGCTGTTACATGCTTAAACATGCAAAATGAAACATGCTTGGGTTTAGGCCATATCACATGTCAAAAAGAACCAAAAAGAGTGAAGATAGGAAGGATTTAAACCCTCTATCACTTTCCAGCCTGGATCACTGTGCTATAAGCCAATCCACCTGAAACTACTCAGCAGTACTTTTAAGTCATTTTAGAGAGTCGTAAAAAATAGGAACAAATGCTGTGTTGTATGTCCACTGCAGTGATGGGATATGGCAAAAAGTCGCTACAGCAATTTCTGGATATCTCATTAAAACTGAGGAAAAGAAAAGGTATCATTAAATCTCCGCCTAATCTGATAATGTCCCACAGGCAATTGAGGGCTGTGAGTTAAAATAAATGTTGAAGTTGCATGCATTCGATCCCCATTTATCTGGAGACCCCCTATTGCCAAGTCACTCAGCTTTGAGGAGAATTTTATGCCATGGAAAATATAAGGGCATCTCAGTGGAAGACAAGGGTCAAAGTCAGGCTGGACAGGTTTTGAGCAACCTGATCTAGTGCAACATGTCCCTCCCCACAGCAGGAGGATTGGAACTGGATGATCTTTAAAGGTCCTTTGCAACCCAAACCATTCTATGATCCTATGAAACAAAAGTGCTTGGGGGAAGTAGCATAGGTCTATGCTGAGAATTAAGAAAAAAAAAAGTGTCGGAAATTTGGAGCAGGGGGTTTCCCACCAATCTATTCAGAAAGAGACAAAACCACTTCTAGTATAAGACGGCTTCACTCTGAGTCATATGCTTAAGGAATGTGAAACCTTTCTGCTTAGAATCTATCCACACACACTTTTGACGTAGAAAATCTCTTTGTGATTGTGGTGTCAAAGGCACTTTTTAAAGCGTTTACCTTTCTCCAGGTCAATCTTACCCTTTCATCACTGTTTTTCAAATTAGCACGGAAGGCAACATGCAGGAAAGGGGAAGGGGGCAAGTTGGAGTTGCTTCTGGGCTTGTCTCTCATGAAAGGAACAAGCCAGGATCTCTATGTTTAAAGTCAAGCAACTTTGAGCTCAGTTTAGCCCTTTCTTCAAGTGATGCAGATAATATAAAATTATGTTCCTAAAAGCCAGGATGGACAGTCTCATGCTTCCTGGCAAGCAGCTGAACTACAGATCTATCTCTGTTCTTAAACCCACCAGAGACCTCGGTTGTGACATGAGACAGGTCATGTCGCATGGGATTGATCTCATCTAACTTTAAAGATCTGCAGTGTAGGCACCAGAGACAGTTACCAATGTACCTTTTAGTGTCAATTGAGAGAAACAGGAATCTTTAGGGAACAGTTTGTCTGATCTAGCTGATTTTCTGCTTTAGGAGGAGCTATGTTGTATATGTTACAGATGTCTGCACTAGATCAGACTGCTTCCATACCTGGATTTTCCTTATATCTGGAGCTTTTCCCATTCCTTAACTGACATTGCTATTTAGATTGTCTTCACAACAGACCAAAAAAAAAGTGTGCTACCAATATGCAGCTGGTTTGCAAAAGGTCAGGTTAGCTGTTCTCTATATTCAAGTGGGGAGGAGGTACCTGTAACTCAACAAAGATTTTAACTTGCATTCAACTTCAACAGACTGGAAGACTGGAAAAGAAATATTTTCTGATTTTGGCTTGTGTAGGAGTAAGAATATGTTTATGTCCAACATAGAGCACCACAGGGATTCATCTGCAGTTCAGTTCTTGAGGTCATGGAATATAAATATTATTACCGTAAGACATGTAGGTCTGCTGCTACTACTATGTATTTCTTATCAGTGGAATTTGAAATATTAAATTGATCATTCCATTCAGTCTAAAATAGTGAAAGCCTTACTTTTACTATACGCTTCTGTGTTCCTACTCTTCTAAAGAATTTAGAAAAGACTTTTGTAATCTACAGGGTTATACCCTGGGGTTAGCAATAAGGCAACAACCGAATATAAGATGGTATATAAAATTTATAGCTGATCCTCAGAGATGCCTTCGAACTATTAGTTCTGAGTCTGAAAAGAGTTTGCGTCCCTTCCATGCATGAGTCTGAAAAGAAATTTAGTCTCCTTTTGCCTTTGTTTCCCTCCCCAACTTTCATCTAGCTAATGTGTAAAAAACTGGGCCTCAAGGATTTTCTGTGACTACGTGTTTATATAGTGCCTGGCACAAGGAGGCCTGAACCCTCATTTGCGGCCTCTACTGCAGTAGTAACAGTGTTTCTGAAGACCTGTCAAAGTACCTGCCACTAAATGGAGATGAAGTATCAGTAAACGTTTAACCATGATGTAGCGTATATTCTTATGAGTCCTGCAACAACTGGAATTAAATTGCTGGAATATAAAATGCAGTTCTACCAAGCACTAACTGCAAAGGTCTCCTCTTTCTGCTGTATTTGAGAAATAATGGGAGATGGTCAAAGTGGGTTTCGCCCACACCTAGTCACCCTAGCCTTCTCAGAGGATCCTGCCACCACTGCAGTGATGTGCCAGCTGTTCTCACAGCAGCTGCTACCTCAATGCAGTGGAGCCCAGGACAAGGATACATCTTAAAAAAAAACCCATCTGTGAGGCCTCTTTCAGTAGCAACTACCTCTGAAAGAATAAGCAGGCCCAGGCAAATGTGGGAACCTCTGCAGCCACCCCAGGGAAAGCTATTCCTCCTTGTGAATATGAGCTCACAGTGTCAAAAAAGACTTTCCTCACTGGTAGCATATTTTTTAATAGATGATTTTCTGCTCTGCGTAGCCTTTAAAAAGTATATCAAAACCAATAGCCAATGACTTTTTATCAGGTGCTGATCTAGGCTGGTGGTTTTAGTGGTCTTACTGATTTGCAGTGTCAGCTAACTGTTAAGCGAAAGCTATACCTGATAAGTGGGCTGTTTTCACACCACAGCTAATCTGCTGGAAGACATACTGAAACTTTGTTAAGAGGCAATAGGCAGAGGAATATCAGAGTACCCCACTTGTCCAACCTCACTGTGACAGGTTTGGGTTTAAGGTGTTGTGTGATAGGAAGTCCATGTAACGATCACACCCCACCACCACAACCACCTGACCAGTAGCACAGTAGTGAAGAGGAGATTACCACTCCTTTTAGAACAGACACAAAAAACCTGAACCATGCTATCTGTTAGGATAAAATCCTGGAAGAGGGAGGTATTTGTGTGTTATGTGAAGAAAATGTGTTCTAGATTTGACCACAAAGGCAGATTAAGACATGTGTCTGCAGTGAAGAGTTCAGATCTGAAGTTGGATATAAAGTTACTACAAGTTTTTCAGGTGATGCAGTGGTCAGGGTGTTGTCTGGTGTATGGTATGTGCTGCTGTTGTCTTCGTATACTGATCAAAATGCCTAGGCATACTATAGGGGTGCAGAATGAAGCACAATGCACTTGAAAAGGATTGCAAGTCTCAGGCAAACCAGTATGTTTCATGTGAAGCATTTAGTTTGAAAATATATATGAGTCCCATTCTGCACACTTGGTGTCAGCAGTTCTTACGCACTTGAATAACCATAATGACATCAGGTCTATTTCTGTGGATAGCTGTTATATGAGCAAAGGCTTAACAAAGCCATTTATCTGTGAACATTTTGATAGTGTTACCCCACAGTGTGGGGCCCAAGCATCTACAGTTTCAAACTAGCATTTAGTTTCAATATATCATATGGTAGCACTTGTTTGTCTAAACACATCATTCAAGAAAACACATTAGTGTTTTTAGTCAATTATCTACTCCATTTGTTTTCTTAGCTGCATGTGCTTTTGAACGGTTATCTCAGCTTGGTACTGTGGTTCTGTGAGGTGTGTCCAACACTTAGAATACAATATTTCTCATGCTCACTGAAGCAGAGAAAAAATAGTTGAAATCAGCAGCAATGAACTTCACATAGTTATGCTGCATACAGCATGCATGTTTGGGTCTAAGCCTTTGATCCTTTCATGTTAAAAATTCCCAGGAAATCAGAGACAGTCTTTGCTGAATCTAAAAGCCCTGTAGGATCAGTCTCTTAATGAATACTTTAATGGCTATGCAGGTGTACTGAAAATAGGTAAGTGCTTAGAGATTTCTGACTAGTACTGATATGACTGATGTGTAATTCTGTGACAAGACAGAGCTTTGTCTGGGAATAGAACTTCTTCAATCTTGAAGTCAATGGCAGGTTTTCCTAAGTTCATAGAAAACAGGGCTGAAAGGACTTCTTGTGCCATCCACTCCATCAGCTTGCAATAGTGCTGATTTATTTCCCCTCAATGTTAGCAAGAGCAGAACTACAGGCAGATAGAGGTCAGCCCTAAGATTTAAGTTTCCACAGGACTCTCTTATCCTTCTTGCAGAAATTGGCTCTGAAGTGTCACAAAAACACAGGGGTCCTTGTCCTTTCCACTGTTCAACAGGCTCCAAGGACAGAACACCACATCCTCTTCAGTCAAGATCTCAGGATGGATTTGAACTGCAGTTGCTGAGGTGAAAGGGCTCGACAAGGCACACAGCTGCCTTCCCCTAAACAGCTGGAATTGCATCAAAATCTTTTATTCTATGCATTTCTCCCTCACTTTATTCTGGAGGAAAATAATACACTGTCTAGTGAGCTGCATTTTTTTAAGATAATAGCAAAGTATCTCTAATTCAAACCAACTGAACTAATTGGACAAAAAAGGATGCAAACAGCCCAGCCTACCAGACTGTACTTAAAACAATTGTTAGCAATCAATAAATCCTGCTGGATTGTTTGATTTCATTAAAGATGTATTTGTTACTAAGCAGCTGGCACCCAAACAGCTGCTTTAAATAGAGAGAGATTTTTCCTGCTCTGTTTTATCATGGTCTTCATTATTTTATTTGCACATTTTCAGAGACAATGACTACTGAATAGAATCAAAATGCAGAGCCTATCACATTCTCATCTGAGCATGTGGTGGGTCAGGGGAATGCATAGGAGAAATGACAGCCTGCTTCCCTTTCTACTATCCCCGAACGTTTTCTTTCAGTCTTTCAACAGTCAGTCATGAGTATAAAACCAAGCCTGAGACTGGCCTACTGATTAAATAATAAACTAAAGATATCATAGCTTCTTTTCAAAGCCCTGAATTTGGCTTTCTGTGAATGCTGACCTGAACATCCACATCCATCAAACAGAATGGTCACAAAATGAGGATTCCCTGGTGTTATAAAAGTGCTGCATAGTGGAGTTAGTTCCTTTTAAAGACCACTTTAAAGTATATTTAAACTGAACCCTACCCAGATGATACCGCTACCCCATTATGTAACGGATATAATGAAGGTAATAGTTTTTGTGTTACGTTTTGTTAGCAAACCAGGTAGCCTTCCTTTGTGGCTATGTTGTCACCAAGTAAGGATGTTAGCAGCTGAAGCATGGACAGCTTTTAGAAAGGAAAGCAAAATCAGATAATGAAACAGCTGCAAATTTGAAATCAGTCCCAGGATCACTTAGGTGCATGCAGCTGAGCCAAATTCCCAGGGAGCAATGTGGAAGCAAGATAAACTTAGAATTTCTTGATTTCCAGCCAGGTTTAGTCACACTATGGTCATTGTGATGTTCTCAGTTCTGCACTCACATCCTCAAGTGGGAGGACAGTCAGCAGAAAGACCAAGGTGTCGTTCACTGCCAGCATTCTTTGGGCATAGAGAGGTACATTTTTATCTCTTCCTTATCTTCAAGTAAAGCTGGGCTTTCAGGCTATAGGTATGTTTGAAGTAGCACTGTTGACATGACAAGGGAGAAAGTTGTCCTTTGTTGTCATTATTATTTACAGTTTCAGAGGCTTTTATTTCAAATTTGATAACACTTTTCACTAGAACTTCGTTACTCTTTATATTTCCTCTGTTTTCATGGTGTTTACATCTGGCCGCTATGCACATCAATCACATTCAGTTAAGATGCTAACGATCTAGAGTTTAACTTCTCTTCACCTGGCTAACAGTGGGTTCCTCCAGAGGTGCCCCAGCACCTCTCCTCAGCAGTGTTCTCAAACACTCCTGCAGCCTGGAGAGCAAGTTAGGATCTCAGTGTCAGTATAAAGTCATAGTTATGGCATTCAGAAAAAAGTTTAAGATGGAGGAAGGTATTTCTTTTTAAATTAATTGCCGTTTAAATTGCAGAAATTGTATAAAGCAAAACCTGGAATGGTTTACCTAACAAAGCAACAGAAAAAAAAATAGAGGCAAAGTTGACAGAATTCACACCTCTGCTAAAACATTCACAACGCACATTTGCACAGTCCTAGTGATATGGTTAAGTCCATGAGCCACATATGTGGCTCAGGTGATATTTGGTGATATAGATTAGCATTTTCCTGAAGTTGCAAGGTACTTGGATCAAGGGGTTTTGTTTTATGCTTGTTCTGTGACTGGCCCAAGCAGCTGAAACCTCAAACTAAACCCAAATTAGATTGATCGCTCCTTAAAGATAAAAAAAGGACTGAACTACATTGATGCTGATTTATTTTAACTTCCCTTTGAATTTTATGAGGCAGATCATGAGCTGACGTCATCAGAGTTATGCTGATGTGCACAACCCCAATCCAAACAAAACTCAAAAGCCTAATTACTGAAACATCACACAAGACTTTATTCTTACAACATTTCAGACTCTTTGACAATCAGGTAGTGGCAAGAATCTCCTAAGAAGAAAGCTTGTCTGTCAGCCCTATTTCTAGACCAAAGAAGTTTGGATAAACACACAAACTTTTTAGACTTATATTGCAAACATTTTGAAGCCTGCCAAAGGCTAATTATCTGTCACATCTCAACCTACGGCCATGCAGGTTCTTTGCAGCCAGCCACAAGAAAAAGGAAGCAGTAGGTATTTTTTTAATACCCATCTATTCCTCTGTAGTTTGAAAAAATAATAATCCTATTTTAGACAGGCAGAGTGTTTCAATGGAACTTTAGATTCATCCTAACATCTTAGGTCCTGCTGTGTTGACCCTCCCCTCTCCCTCTGCTCTCTGCAGAATTTGTATGCAAAACCCACGAAAAGATTTTGGAACAGGCCATACATCCAAAAGCTTTTGACAAGGAACAGGGACTACTTAAAAGAAAAGGTCTTCTGAAGCAGCTTTTCTTTTCGTCTGTCCCTTTTTTCCCCCTGAATTCATGCACCCCTTAACGACTTCACTGGTACTTTAGCCTGTGTGGGCTTCGTCCAGCACAATAAATGAAAGTGTGCAAACTCTCTGTGTTTAACACACTGTTGGAAGGGAGAGGCTGTGTATGCCAAAAAAGAACCTGTCTTGCTTAGGAAGCATATGCTATGTCCAGTCATAAACCTTTGTTATAAACCAGAGGACAACATATTTTCATAATAAAACACACTTATTGCATAACATTTTTGGCCAGATGTTTGCAAGCACAGTCATCAATAATAATTTCTCCCTCTGAAACCTGAGCAAGAATGACTTTTGAGCAAGAATTGAAAGAATCGCTTTTCACATATCCGCGTAGATTAAGTAGGGCATGAAGAATTAAGATGGGGCATCTGCCCACATCAGTTTCAGGCAGCTGAATATTAAATCTAAGGCTTCATCCTTCAGTATCCCACCCCTTACTTACAATGTGCATCAAAAAGGTTAGTAGATGTGTCTAAAAGGATCAGACTACATATATATATATGTCCATTGCCCCAGCTCAGTAAATCAGCAGATGACGATGCCAAAACAGAAGGAACTTTCATGCATTATATTTTATTCCTAGCTGGCTTGGAGAATTGCTGAGTCTTTTCTACAGCCTCCCAAATCCTGTGTGTTTTGCCTGCCCCATAATACCCCAGTAGCTAAAATAAATTACACTGTAAGAGTCTAGCCCAACAAAAAAACCAGCAAGGATCTCAAACAGGCATAAAAGTAAGGAAAAGTCATCTTTGTACATAGTACAACTTTGTACCAAGTTTAACTGCAAGGTACCCTTTCTCTGGACCTTATGATCTTTTTTAAGTGTTCAAGAGCTGGCTGACACTGTCAAACTTCTTCCAAAGTGACCAGCTGAAATTCTCATCTATATGATCCACTACATCAGTCTCTAGTAAACCCTACTGGTGCAGTTTACCTGGCTTAAATATGATATAAATCACATCTCTATAGATAAAAATTCTTCTTTTGAAACCTTAGACATATGGTTAAGTAGTCATAGCTTAACATGTTAATGTGTGTCAGCTCAGCTAAGCCATGTACGCGATGTTAGTGTTTGGGTATGGATATGGACTTGCACACTATTAGAACTTGAGTGAATGCATATCTCATTCACTTGAATTTAGTGTGGCCTAGCTGTGTCCAAGGGTAGTTATGACAATTCACTTTATACAGTAATTTGTTACATAATAGATATATGTTAGTGAGTCTAAGTCCCAACTTAAATAGTGTTACTTTAACTGATTGTATTCAGCCAGTGAAAGACCCCTGTTATTTCAGATTAAAGGTCACTTTTGTCAATTTAAATTAACCCTGTTAAATTAAAGATTTAAGCTCTGTCAACAATAATCAGACTTCAATCAAGGGTAAAAGTGTCCATCCTGCTTTTGATACTGCTTAGCTACATCATTTCCAACTTGGACTTTTATTGAAAAAAGAACATCATCTTTTGATTAATGTTACACTGACGTGCTTAGCTCCCTGTGCTACAGCAGTCAGGTAGAGTCCTACACAAGGACTTGTGTCCAGAGCACTGCCAGAATAGTACAGGGACTGGGGATGTTACCACCCCCTGCCTCAGGGGTGGCAGAATAACAGCATGTTTTGTTGACCACAAATACAGTTTCACCAACAAGGTCTGGCTTAGAAAAAAAATCAACACTCTTCTATCAGAAATGCTGAAGCTAAACCAGGTCTTTTTGACAGGCCTGTTAAAGGTGGTAACTAGGCATGTCTTTCAAATGAGACAAAAGGAACAAAGTTTTGGTCACAGAGACAAATTTAACTGAGGTAACAGAATAAAGGTACAGGCTCAGTTTTCCTGTGCTTACAGCTGTGCAAAAAGCTGTGCAACTATTTAGCTATGTTGAAGAAAAGAGAGGCCAGGCTGCAATACTTTGCCTTTCCACAGGTTCCCATGTTAACCAGCTTTTGGACAGCTTAGAGCTAGGACAGTGTGAGTTCACATCTGTCTACAGTACATTAGGACAGCCCATCTTGAGTGAAATGGTAAGAGAAAAATGATGAAATATGACAAATTTGTAGGAGAATATACAACTCACCTGTGCATGTCAGGCCAGCCACAAATATAACTTACTATGTGAACACACGCTGTTTTGTAAAACTCTGTAGATCTAATCTCTCCCTGACACACATACTCATACTTTTACCCACTTTCCACACACTCGGATTTAAATAAAACTATAGTGCTTCCTGTGCATGATTCACAAAAGGCCCACCATTGCTACAGAATTTAGCAGGCAAAGAAAGAGCAATTAGGAGGAATCTTTATAATAATCCTTTTCATTATACTTTAGGGAAACTTTTTTTTCTAATTTCCTCGATAATGTGTTGCATTGTGCTGTCACTTTGGGGTTTGTCATTCACATCTGCTAATGTAATACAGTATGACTGACACAACATGTGACATGTCACCATGAAATGCATCACTTGGAAACTTTGGCAAACACATTGAAGAAAAGGTATTGCAGCAAAAAGGCTGACTGTTTATTTTCTGTATTTCTTTATTTCTTTCTCTCTTTCTCCTTTCTGCCATTCTATCTTTTCTTTCTTTTCTTTTTTTCTTTAATTCTCTCTCTCTTTCACTCTTGTCTTCCTCTCTGTCTTTCTTTTTCCCAGTAAGTGGAAAAATTTATTTCAAAGCCAAAGACATAACTAGTGATAGCACATATAATTATTTTCCGAGTGAAAAGACTTGCTAGCTCTTTATTAACCATGGGAGAAACTGTGACTTGCTAAACAGATCCAGCAAATCAGCAGGCTAAGAAGTCAATTTCCACCAGTGGTCTGAAAAACCCCTATGCTTTCTAATTTGCCATTAAAAGGTTTTAATAAAATGGTTTTAGTTGTCATAATAGGTTGTGAAGCTTCTATAAAAGCAAATTCTAGCCCTAGTGAAACTGCTAATACAAACATAGAGAGAACTTCACATTTTAACAACCTCATCCTGATGGCAGGGTGGAAGTCTAATAGCCAGAGAAGCACCCAAGTGTGAGACTAGCATTGGCTTCTTTAGGCTGATGGAAATCAGGACAGTTTTCACTCGTTTCTTTGTCAACCCTGGAAATGCCCTGGTTGTAGGAACTGGTGAAGGCTTACCGGAAGGATTCCATATTTCACTCTCTGGAATGTAAGTTGTTGTAACACACAGCGAAGTGCATTTTTAATAACAAAAGTATAAATACCTCAGAAGATAGCATGCAAGCAGACCTGCATAATTTAATTAACTTGGCGAAGTTAATAAGCTTCTTTCCTGAATGCCTTGCAAGACTGGGTGTACTGTGCTCGAATGACAGTAGAGTGTCAGAACTACCCAGCGTTATCCAAAAAATCCCTCCTGGCCCATTACTGTCTAGTTTCAAGCTCAGATCTTGGCCATAATGCAGGGCCGTTCATTGCATTCCTTTATATGCCTCTGCTCTTTGGAGCTCATTACAAATTCTTCAGTAATGGAAGTTACTATCCTATATACTACAGTAAGCATAAATAAGGACAAAACAAGTGTGATGTGTGCACAAAATCCATGACGAATGCCTGATAATTTGTTGGTTTTAAAGGCATTGCAAATTTTGCATACTTTGTATGCATTTAACCTTAAGCCTGGATATTTTTACTTCTTTAATTTTGGAACTTGGCTGCTAAATTTCAAGAAATACACTGGGTATATAAATATACATACTATATATTTTTCTTGATGGGACTTTAAATATAACAAATCTAATTCAACTTTCTTTTTTTCCCCCTCTTTCTTCCTTTTCCTTCTCCTTCTTTTTTTTCTCTTTTTTTCCCCTCTCGTTTCTGACCTTTCATCAAAGATGTAAAACAAACATGTTAGTCAAATATTTGTGCACTAACTGTGTTGTCCTAAGAAAAGTTCCCTGAATGTTTTTTTTCTACTTGCTTTAGGGGAATGTTACCAGTATATTTCAGAGTTCAAGCTCTGAAGGTAAAATACTAAATTATCTTCCTTTTTTTTGGTCTATGATGCAAAATTCAGACAGTGATACCTGAAAACAGCTCTTCTGTGAATAGCAGCTTTTTCTGCAATTTATCCTTTTTTTTTTCCCTGCTGCTCTTTAATCAGCCATTCTCATGTATAGTGTGCTACTAAATAAAAAGAAAAAAAAAAGAAAAAAGAGGAGCTTGCTTTGTAACTAACTGTAAGGGTAAGAGACACCCTGAAGTTTAACTGACTTCATCCATTACTGTGTGAACCACATCTTGCAGGTTTGCATAACAAACTATTCTCAAGAGGTTCGTGGGAAAGGTATGAGGGTTGCACACAGTCTGGTAAAGGAAGGATATTCAGTGCTGCTGTTCTTACATACTTGTGCTTTTATCACTTCCTATCATCTCACTGGTCGTTAACCTCAAAAGTAGGACAAACTGCTAGAAGCGCTATTATGAGGGCACTACTAGGCTACCGCAAAATTGGTTAGAACCAGAAACCAGTGCAACAGTTAGCAGCTGTATTACCAGTCAGTGACACTCAGCCATCATGAAGTCCACTATTCTTCACTGCCCAGTGTGCTTTACCTTGTTTTCGTGAAGAACAGGAGGTCCTCGGTAAATGCATAACAGCATTTAGGCTCTTAATCTGAAGTTTACTGAGCAGCCCTGTGTTGCTGCTGTAAGAGCAAGGGCTTTGCATCAGCAGCAGAAGTCCAGAGCGCTTGCAGATTTTTCTAAACGCAGTGGAGAGCAAAAGTCGCCCAACACCTGTGAAAATGTCCCTCTCTCTTTTAGTGCTGCCTGGGAACGAAAAGGGCAGATATTAGGGTTGAAAGAAAGGGGGG
>JANZLQ010000041.1:7545475-7559221 GCA_026212715.1 Elanus axillaris | reverse complement strand
GGGGGGGGCTGGTTTCAGTGGATTGAGAAGAGAAAAAAAGGAGAAAGAGAGAGAGACGAAGGAAAGCGGGAATTCAGTTATATTGGGAATGACGTTTGGGCGTTGCAGCTTCCCCCAGCCCGAGGGACACCGGCGGCAAGGTGCAGTGAGCTGAACGCAGGACCCCGGCCCGCCGAGGAGTCGGTGACCGGCGGCCCGGCCGCGCCGCGCCAGCCCTCGGGCTGCGGGGCGAGCTGAGGCAGCGCGGCCGCAGGCAGCTCCCGCTCCCCGGGCTACGGCGCTGCGCCTCCTGCCCGGCCCCGCCTCTACCTAACGGTGCAGCGAGAAGTTCGCCTCAGAACATCCTTTCTTTCTGGCCGTAGGAATGACAGAGCCAGCTGTTTCCTTGCGAGAAAATCCTGTAATAGCTCGAAAGACCAAACCCGGAGAATCTCAGCTATGGATGGGACCGGCACGGCACGCTGCGCGGAGTCCTGTTCAGTGCTACAGCACTCGGGGGCCCCAGCATCTCAAGGGCTGTGCAGTTATCTGTGGCATTCTCGTCTTACAGTGCTAGCTCTAACAAACAGCATTTAAAATTATTTCTTACAGAGTCTGCGTTCCTTTCTTACCTAACAGACCTGTACCTCCTAGTGCAAGACACAAGGCAGGTTGCAGACATGGCTCAGGGGGCTGGCGACCAGCTAAAAGCGGCCAGTGCAAGCCCCTCATTCAGGTGATGGGGAAGATGAGAATGGGAGAAGAGATTCTGAATACGCTCCAGCGAAGTCATAAAGTGATGGCTGCTATTCAAACTGTGAGACCTAAAAAAATCCTCCCCCTCTTCCGAGAGGCAGGATTTCAAGCTCCATCCCTGTCCTTGTGTGCTACGTGCCACTCTAGACCAAACAAAGAGCAGCTCTAGTTCCCCATCAGAAACCTCACTGGGCTGTACAGCCTCTATGGGCCCTGGTGTGCAAACAATAAGATGCAAGCTGTCAGAAAGTGTAATGCTTTGGATTTGCCCTGAAACAACAACCAAGTTTCCTTGTAATCTCACGAAAGGGAATAAAATCAAGGAGGGGGAGATCAGTGTTGCTTGACTGCTATTCCAACACTCAGCAAACCATACGTGTATGAAAACAATTACCTTCAGATGAAAGAATGATGAGTGCATTAAGTGAACATAGATAGTAGAAGATGACTCATAAAATATTCCATTGTCATTAATGCATGGAGTGGTTAACTAGAGAAATAAAGAATTAAAAGGCTGGACCTCTCATTAATACTAATCTTGTCTGCATGTTTCTATATTTTACAGCTATCTGGTATACTTGCATATATTTCATATACCGTGTGGGCTAAGTAAAGCCTACTATAGCTAATGTTTTTGGCATAATCATATATTCCTGAAAGCTTATTTTGGGACTAAAACATTTCAACATTGTTCTTTAATCTACAGTTAATTTATGTTTCAAGGAGACAGAGGCTAAAATTTGTGAAACTAACCAATTTTTCAGTTCCTTGGTTGTCCCAAAAAAATCTATCATAGGTCACATGTACATGCTATGTTGGTTTGGGTTGTCCTGAAATTAGAATTTTTCAGGATTCCTGTTGGTTTGCATAACGGTATTTCTGGTTGAAACAAAAGTTTTCTTCAGACTGGAACAAAATGTTCCCATTAAATTTGGGGCATTTTATGTAAATAAAAGGACCTTAGGAAATAAAAGACTACCCTCATAGTGAGATTCAAGTACTACTCACAAAACCCAGAAGGGACTTAACTTCTGCCAGAGGCCAGTCCTCAGGGGTTATTCTGTGTTATGGGAAAGCCAGGTTTCAAACCTTTATTTGCATGATTCAGCACAGGGCTTTGAGTTCTTTACTGTTCTGGGTGTTAATTCTGTCTGACTTACTTAAATATTCCTTGAGGCACCTTTGGGTAGGCATTTTCCACACTCGTTGCTTATGGATGCTTGTGTCCCTGAGTCTTGCCATTTGGGTGCGCTGTAAAAGAAAGGAGTATTTTGCACAGTGAAGCAGAGCCCCCAGTGACACCTATTAAGTGTGCAGGTACAATCTTAAATTCAGGGATGTTTTCTCAGGGTCTGAAAATGGCATGGTCACATTACCTTCAGGATGTTTTTGAGCTAGTAAGCTCTGTTTCTCAGGTGTGATGGTGGGTTGCTACCACTCAGACTCTTCTTGCCCTATTGCTAGTTTAGTCCCGCCTAGCTCTGGTACTTCTGTATCATGCTGAGTTGTGCTTGGTATATAATAGTTAAGTGGTACAGTAGTTAACTACTAGGCTTGTCCCCACTTTCTCCAGACACATGCACATGGACACATATAGTCTCCCTTCCGCAGGTCATATCTTCTGTTCCCATGTTAGCCTTGAAAAGACTCAAATTAAGAAATACTTAAGGAAACTGCTTTCAGTGTTTCCCATACTTTATCCTTCTTTTTTCTTTGTGGTCAAATACACTCATGACATTTATATGCAAACACCAGCTCTGGCTTAATATTGTGAAAAACTTCTCTATAAGGACAGTCAGGTGGTAGGACAGGTTCTCTGGAGAGGTTGTGTAGTCTCCGTCCTTGGAGCTTTTCAAGACACGACTGGACAAAGCCCTGAGCAACCTGGTCTCATGGATGACCCTACTCTGAGCAGCAGGTTGGACAAAGGACCTCCTGAGGTCCATGCCAGCCTGGATTATCTTGTGACCCCAGCGTCATGCCTAGACATTCAATTCCCTCTACTCCTGCCAACCTCATTGGGAGCTGCGCTGTCTCAGCACATTACTATGAAGAAAGGCTAGAAACAGATTTATGAGATCAGGTCTTGCACTGGTGTAAAGTGGCAGTTGCTGAAGAGGCAGCATTACCCAGAGACTAAGACACTATGTCAGGCCTCAGAAAATCTAGGTATCCCCTGAGAAAGGGTCTTTTACCTTCTGTGCCTGTTTCTTCCTCACCCTTTTTTTTCCTCATATATTTCGAAAGGGAGATTCTTTGGAGAGCAACTGCCTCATGGCACTTACAGTCTATAATAAAGCTAGGTTTCAATTTCACTTGGGACTTCATGGCTCAGCTATTAGGTAAATAATAACAATTCAATGCTTTCAGTGGATCTATGCCAGTTTATACCCTCTTAAGTGATAGTGAAGGCCAGAAGGATCATGTACTCTCTAATTATATAGTCTGACCTCCAGATAAAAATTTCACTCAGTATTTAAGGCAGTGCAAATAATTACTAGAGGACTGAGGCCCTGAAACTCTGTATTGTTTCCAAATAAGCATTTACAAATTTAAATTTGCCATCTTTAGATGTCTCAGCACAGGTTGCAAAAGTCAACTCAAAACTGAATGCTAACAAATGCCTATCCATCAGCCTCAAATAGTGGGTATCTGAGAGTACACTCAGTCAAAACGGATTTAGATTTAACAAAGATAGGCATCTTTGAAAGTTGACTAGTGACTGGGAAGGACAGCATATTTCAAATATTTGCCTGCAAAAAATACATGCAAGTGCATGGACTGTCCATCAACTTCCATGGGACAAAATCCTGCCTTCCATCAAAACTAATGACTCCACATGCAAAGGAGAGTGATAAGGGGCAAAATGGGACTGCTATAGGAATGTGTACCTGCAGAATTCACATCTGAAAAATCATTCTGCCTGGCAGCCTGCCTGAGCAGAGAAGAATGGATCATACCGCAGAAAGGTGAGGCTTGAAATTATGAAATGGGTTAGATTATCACTCAACCTGGCAGACTGCAAATAGTATAAAATCCTCTCTGACTATGGCTTGCAATAAGGTATGCAACATAGTTCTGTATTTGCTCAGTGTCAAAAGAGGAAAATTCCTCCTGCCTATTTGCCCTTAGAAAGCAGCCCAGCCATTCGACTACATGCTCAGTAAGACCCTTTGTGGTTCAAATAATTTGTAAATCCTGCACACAAAATTTGCAAACTGTCCTGTCATTCCTTGCTCATGTGTAAAGGCTATTAGGCCAGCGAGTTAGCTTCAAGGCATTCAGAATCAAAGACCAATTATTGAACTAGTTCAGCCTTCTTAAAAACATACCTATAAACCTGCGTGTCTGTCTTGTATGTATGTACATACATATGTGTATGCCCAAACCATCGCAGCATCTGTATTTGGTTTATGGGAAGGCACAGGACTTGCAGAAGCTGACAGGCAAGTCCTCCATTCTGGACTGGGAGCAATTTAGCCCAGAACAGATACCATTAGAGGTTCTGAGCACACAGGGTAGCCTGAGCAAAGACTAATTTGTTGAGCTTGAGGGGATTCCTGTCAGCACTCACAAAAGACAGATGGGCCTTTTTCCTTACAGTCTAAGAAGTAGACAATAAGCAGATATAAACAGAAAGAGGGAAAGCAGAAAGGATACTGGAACTCAAAGACAAAACCTGGTTAAAAGTTTCCATCTGCGAAGTCTTCAGCCATTAATCAGTCCTTAAAAAACACATACCAAGTTACAGTCACCTTCTATGCAGTCCTCAAGTATGCAGGACACTCCTGCAAAGAGATCTGATAGCTGTGGGGTGGTTTAAGAATCATAATGCCACGGACTGCAGTTAAGCCCACGTCCCAGGAGCTCCTCTGGAGCTATTGTCAATAGCCAACATCTGCTTAATAGAGTTCTTCCCAGGCTGCAGTATCCTATGTAAGGCCAGTGGAGAAGATGATAATTTGGAAGCCATAAACAACAGTTCACTACTAGTTCACCTCAGTGCAATGAGCCAACACAGAGAATTTGGTCCAAAATGTCGTAGTATATACTTGAAAAGGACTAGGTGAATGTTTCATGTGTTGAGTTTTGGTTTGGGTTTTATTTGGAGTGGTGTCATATACCAGGAGTAAGTCATGCTCCTTTTACATAGTTCAATTAAAATCTGGCATGCAGAAGCATTATGTAAATTGATGGTTCAAAATTACTGAAGAGCAGTAACAAATATTGCCAGGTAGCTTTGTGCTCACTTACAGTTTTCATTCAGCCTAAAATACTTTCCAAGAAAGCTTTAAAATACCATATAGAAATTTCTACCTGCTATTTCACTAGTTTAATTACAGCAGTCTGAGATGTCAGCGGCCATGGAAATCCTGAGAAAGAGAAAGAGTGGGGAGAGAGAGAAAAAGAGAGAGAGAGAGAGAGCTCTCTAAAGGAAAAAGTGGGGGTAGGGGGAAAGTAAAGTTAAAATTCATCCAAGGAATTAGTCTCAATTTCAAAGTAATATTCATAGACCATTTAGAATGTCACCATGCTTCTTAAAAACTATGATTGATGGTATCTGTTGGCAGGATAATGTAACATGAAAAAGAATATCGGACTGTATTAGATTACTTTTTCCATTCCTTTTTTTTCCCCTTTCCAAATTTGTGGATGAATTTTAATATGTATGAGAGTCAGGGTGCTGCTAGGGCCCAAGTGTGCTGTAGGCAGGAACTGAACAAGCATCTCCAAAGGTTCTGCCACTATGTCTTATTTGCCCCTCCAGAGACCTATACATGCTGCTCCCCACTTCCACTCCCCCTTGGGCAGTGACTCATGGAGGAGTTAGGTTTTACTGAGTGATGCCAACCCAAGGGGTGGTTTCATGATTTGATCCATAGTGAACTAGAACGCATGAGGTGACTTAACGGGAGCAATATTCATTCTAAGAGTTGTAGATTAAAAAACCCAAATGTTTTATTTTGCAAACATCTAAATCAACATTTCATGTTTGGCTACTGTAGTCTATGTTACATGATTAAGACACTTTATAGAGATTTAAAGGTATTTCTCATTTTATGGCAGCTTTTGAAGTGACCCTACCTTGCCACCTATGGAGACATGCAGTTAATAGTAGAAAAAAAGGGCCTAGCAACATGTAGAAATGAAGGGCTTTGCCGCCCATTTCTCGTGTCCTTGTTTCACTGTTTCCCCTTCTTATCTGTGCCATCCTCTTTTATTCCTTATTGCTGAGGGTTCTTTCCTTTCCTACCTTTCTTCTCAACCCATTCCCCCTTCTCCATAATTTCTCAAGACTTCTGCTGAAAGGGATGCCACATCAGGAGATTCTTCTCAGCAACTGTCACAATCTCCCTCTTGATCTATGACCCATGTACACAATGCAGTTTGTTTGCCTGCAGGTCTTCATGTGAGACAAAGGTAATGAACATTTGTTAGTCACAGACCAAACTACTGAGGGACGCCTGTACAGAACAGTCCTACAAGCCCCAAACTCACTGCAGAGGCTTGATGGGACTTTCCCTTGTGTCCTATTTCCCCTCTGATGAAAGCATCATGGTTTGTAGGGTGTATCAAATACCCAGGCTGCCAAGCTCCATGGCACTGCCTGAAGGGGTTATGGGGTCCCATGACATGATGCTGCACACTGGCAGAATTGGGAGACAGACATGTAAAGCCCCACGACGGTTAGGATATACAGGAGCCCCTCACTGCCTTCTCTATAAGCTATAGTAAACTGGAAAACAGCTGTCACCTGCAGGCCTTGGTACAATGTCACCATCAGAGCAGATGCATCAGTAAAAGAGCAGGAGTGAATATGATCGTGTGTCACATGGGTTATCCCTGCAAGTTCATTTTTCAGTCTGAAGGTGGTGAAGACAGGATGGTGGAGTAGACCAGGATATTGTGGGTAGGACCATAAAGGTGTTACAACCCAGCAGCTAGCTGCCTTTGGACCTGTTAGAAGCCATCTTTGCACCTCACAAATAGGCAGACACGAAGCCAGAAGGATCATCTTGAGCCCTTACAGACTCAATATTTCATGGGAAGAGCCCTGTCAAGAGGCTTAAAGCAATATTGTTTGTCAGGACTGGTTTCATGCATAAGTGCTATGCTGCGAATGCCACGCTGGGGTTAAGATGAGCACTCTCACCATTTCCAGGCTCTGGCAAGGGGATTCAAGGTTTCCAACCAGAAACACAGAGCAAAATGCAGACGTTGCAAACTCATGCAAATTGAGACTGAAACAAAGGTCAGTGCAAACCCTTGTGAACTACTGTTAATCTCTGAGATTCTCAGGGCTCTGAGTGTGCATTTTAATATATTGGAAAGGTTTTCGCTTTTGCAGAACTAATCAGGACACTAACTGGATCCTACACCTAGAGATTCAAAAACCTTTTATCTCCCTTGACACTGCAGGCAGAACCTCAGGACAGTCAAATCCAGTCCTGCAGGGTTTTAGTAATTGAAATTCTGTGTTTGCATGCCAATTTTCCAGCTGATAACTCTTAGAGTTGTCAGGACATAAAGATCTGAAAATGAGCACATTTCTAGATGACCATCAGTGTATAATTAGTCCATTAAAATTGTCAAGATGCTACTTTTGGTTAGTTAAAAGATGCATCAAAATCATTCTATTGTTTAAAAATAGAAGACTTTTTTTCCCCCCAAGGAGAAAGCAAGCTTATTCCTTCACCTGTGATTTATGATCAGGGTTGTGTTGCTGTTATAACACTCTGTTGACACCCCAAATGGGCTTGCTGGTAATTCTGAATTGTTCATTTCAATGTAAATGCAGGTAAGCCAAGTTAAAGTCAATGAGAACTGTGCTGGGAATGTGTAAAGTTGTGCAAAATTTTAAGCCCTCTGAAAAAAATCAGACTCTAGATTTTTCATTGTGAGCATTCAAAGACATCTTTTGACTGCACCTCAATCCCCGTATGTAAAATGGAGATGATAGCAGTGCCTTGGCTCAGAAGGTTTCTGTAATGATCAGCTCATTCAGTTTGTACAGAACAGAGGATCAGAACTGCCAGTGCCCCGAAGCTCCAATCTTTTACATCAGACAGTGACCTGGCCTCGGGCAGAACATCATTCATGCCAAGAATCCTTCTTAATTGGTGGCCATGTAACACTGACATGTTGAGCTAGTTGCGCTGTGATGCAATGTATCGTGAGACTGGTACATTCTCAGATAAGAAAATGTGTTGCAATGCAGCGGATTCTTGTTTTTACATCAACAATTACATTTTGATTGTGATTTTCATTTTGCAAACATAGTTTTGAATGAGTGATTCTTGTGTTCACAAAGCTTGGAAAAAGCGTACACAGTGTTATAGGAAGCTAGACAAGCTACCTGATTTGAATTCATAAGTTCCTTTTATTCCTTTTTTCCTATAGTTTTTAATAGATAAACACTAAGAATGGATGATTTGCAATCATCAGCTGTGTGAGGCTTGCTCTATATGCATGGCATAGTTTTCCCATGAAAAGCTTTGTTTGTAATGCAAAAATTTACTTGTGAAAAATTACACATATAAAATTTCCAGCATATTTCCAAAGAAGGATAGCAAGACTGCCTCTGACAGTTTGGCCCCAGAAGTCCCAAATCTGCAATGCTTGTTTGGATGAGTTTGTTTTATTTTTGTCAAAGTTTTTTTTTTTTTTTCTCTATCCAACTTGTACAAACTCTTTGCATATTTTTTTAATATACATGAATAAAAGATATTCCTGCAGACTGATGTAGTACACAGGCTTTCCAGATCAAATATTTTCCTTCTCCAGGTGAAATGTGGAAATGAGAGATAGCGTTGTCATTATACTGCATTATTTGTTTGTTTGAACAAATATGGCCACAGCAATCATTTTCATCGATTTTCTAAGAATAACAGGGTTTTTTTTTTAACAGAAATCAATAAATGCAAAATTTTCCATAAAGCCTTCAGTGAAAAATATTCCTCCCTCAACCTCATGTATATTAAAGTGCACAGAATATGCTGACTAGCATAATGCAATAAAAGTGATTACTGGGAGGCAGTGGAGGTGATTAAATATCACACAGTAGTCAGAGTTACCTGAAAATATTATGCATCCAACACTCAAGAGAGGAAAAAACCCCAACCATCACAACAAACAAGTTCTTTGGAAGTTTGCAACTCCCAGCCAGCCACCCTGTTCTATACATGGCTCTATGGATGGGGTTTTAATGGATGCATGCCAACAACAGGCATTATCTTATACAATGTGAAAAAGTTCATCATTAGAAGGGAGGCAGCTGAATGTCCATTGTAACACACATATTTTGACAAGGAAGGTTTAGGTTCTCCTGAGAAAACAACATAGGCAAAGAATCTTGCCTGTTTACAATTGACATGGTTAAATATTGAGGAGCTTGTTCAACTGGTTGCTGAGAGAACTAGAGAATTTACTGTTGGCACTGGGGAGACTAATTCCTCACTTGATGACTAGCTGACTTAGCCACACATTTCTAAGTCCGAAATACAGTAATGATTTAAAGCAGGGAAAAACCATCAATTAGTCATTTTCAAACTCCCTCGAGGTATTGAAAGTATGGAAACTATTATTTGCAGTGGGGAGAAGTAACTTAAGTCTTAGTGCAGAATATGTTGATGATGGCATGAAACTTTAACAAATACAGGATTCTTTGGTCTTCTTACTAAATTTATTGTCAATATGGGTGAAATCTGAGGAGGGAATATGAGTAATGAACCACAGATCAGAGAAATCCCTGTAGATATCCATCTATTCATTAGAACACACATTCTCTGTTGAAAATGTACATATTGGAGTTGATTCTTTTTACTGGACCTTTTCTTCACATCCTACATATCCCTGTAGTGCCAGACTGCAGCTCTTTTGTCTCATTGCAGACCCCCACTTTTAATGCACTACCAGTTTCCCAATCTAGTTTTTTTCAAAATGCTCTAACCCTTAATTTATTCCAGATCTTCCTTTAAATGAGAAGCATGAGAAAAGTAACATAAACAATGGGTGTGCTCCCAGGAGCTCTTGAACACCTCCAACTCCATGCTAGCTTCAGTGGAAACCGTAAGTTCTCAGCCCACTTTCTCCGAGGCCTGACTTCTGATTATTCCTCAAAATACTGTGTTGACTCCAGGCCATTGATCTTATGCCTCCTTTATTTCTTTGCCATAAATACCCTCCAGTTTATTTGACTGAAGCTGTCTGCATTTTAACTTTCTTACAGCCCTGTGAATTGACTAATTTGGTCAAGATTTGCATAAGTAACATTTGTATACATAGATTTCTGCTTCCTGGAGCCCTGAACAAAAGTATAGATCAGAGTTGCTCCCATAAAAATGTAGACTCCCAGCTGTCTAAGCACAAAAGTGTATGTTTAGCTTAGGTCACACCACCGGAGTTGGAAGAGCTCTACCCTGCTGCTAAGCCCTGTAGAGCTCTGTCCCTCCAGGCATGGCTGAGTAATCCCCTGCCTCCTCATACTCAGTTTTCTTTGGGATCCACAGACCCACATTTAAATTTTATGGAGGAAGAAGCACAGCTATGGCCCAGTACTCTAGGCATTTCTTTGAGGAAGAAAAGTTGTATGATGCTCCAAGAACTGTTTATGCATTCTACTGGGTACTTTTTTAATCTGTATTTCAAAAACTGCCCTGAAAGCAGAATCCCCAAGTCAGGGGTTCACTTGCAGTATCTAGTGGGAACAAATGTCAGAGAAGGATTGAATGAGACCATATTTTGCTTGAAAGATTAAGACAAATTGCAAAAGCATCTGAGATTAGTAAAAGTCAGTCTGTTGGTGTCTATTCACTGAATTATGTAGATTTTGGGCTTCAATGGGGAAAAAAGTCATATCTGATCTTGTCTTAGGAATAATGTAACATGCTAAACAAAAACATCATCCTAAATAACCTGGTCTCAGAAAGGGCTTCAAAGTGCTTTATAAGCTAAAGTATGAAGAATATTGTGAAACCCCAGTGTATAATAGGTAAAATTTCATATATAAGTATCTTGGCACAGCTTCTCCTTACATATTCCAAAAACACAAATGCTTTTAGCAATTATTGCATAGCTTCTTGGGGTTTTTAATCTCTGTAACATAGATATACTTTCTAAGCCTTATTATTATTACTCTTATTATTAGATACTACTGAGGGAATCTAATGACCAGAAACAAATCTAAAGGACACCAAAGTTTAGGACTACATTTTTCTAGCATTTTTTCTTCATTTTCTCCATACTATTCATTCTCACCTGAAAATAAAAATCACCTGAACTGTCTTTATAAATGCAAACCTGGCCTTCACTCTGTTAAAACAATGCCATGCTGAGACCATGTTCAAACACAGTGTGACAATGGCAGTGGCAAAGCTTTGATTGTGTTTCTCATTTATCTTAATAGGATGATAGCTTTAAATAGTAAAGCCTGCATCTTCCACTGAAGAATGGTAAATCTCTCACTCATTTCAGTGCCACATGCCCTGGGCCAAGTGAATTTAAAATGCATATTATGTTCAAATCATTATTATGAAATGGTGAAATAATTTATATTGTTTCCCCATCTTTTTCTGTGGTATTCAAAGATTTTGCTTTTATTGGCTGACATAGGTGTGATCTAGCAGAAAAAAAAACTGGGAAAAATACGTCTCTATGTACAGCTGGGCCGCTTTGGAGAGAAAGAAGCTGAGCTGAGAAGGTGAAGTGATGAGCCTGAGGCATTTCACTAGTGTGGACAGGGTGGATTACAGCTATCCACTCATATGGAAAAAACAGCATGGCCATACTCCAGCTTAGCTGACCACAGCCATAAAAATTCTGCTGCGCTGGTTTTTCAGGCCTGAGGGTAGCAGTCCTGGAAGCTTGGGTCATGGATGGCACTAGTGCATCCAAGCAAGGCTGCAGCTTGGTTGATCTCTGGACTTCACTTGGAAATAATAATGTCAGAACTAAACTCATAGAACTTCAAAATTGAATGTCAGCTGGAGAGAAAAAAGCACCATGAGAGTACAGAGTATTTTTCTCAGGTAAATCTGGATAGGTGAAGCTAAATGAAAACACCTTTTCATTGTTTTTACACTTTAGTCATTGTTTTTGAGCAAGACAGCACAAACAAAAATGCAAGTCACTACAATATTGGGTGAAATCATATCATAAAGACAGAACTCCAGATGTCTCACTCTAGAAGATGAAGAACATAATGTTGATAATTTCCATATCAGAAGGATACACACTTTATTTTCACCCTTCTCCTGAAAGAATTTTCTTTTTCTTTTACAATTTCCAAGTCTAAATTCAGACCTGAGGTGTTTACTATTTTAATAATGACTTCAGAGCACTATGTCTTTTCATTGTAATGGCAGGCAAAGCCCTAATTTTCATGCCCACTTTACTACAAGTCACCACATGGACAATAAAGTTAGTACCTTTTCTCCCCAAAAGGCAAAAATTCCATTCCAAATCCCAATTTCCTTGCATGGCACTTCTGGTATGCCTAGCTACAAGAATAGATGCAGAAGCTCTGAACATTTATCTGTATTTATCCACATTCAGAACTGCTGGACATGTACAATTCTTAACCCAGAAGCTCTATAGCCATGTTAGTTCTGCACCATGCCTGGTCTAACCCACCTTCCTGGGTTTCAAGAGAGGACTAATAAAATGAAGAGAGGGGAGAGGTTAGGAAGAGAAGGAGAGACACAAATATTGTTTGAGCATGTGAGTACAAAGTCATGCTGGGAAAGCTGATGTAACGAAGCAGCAAGGCTGCTCATATTGAAACATAGAGATAAAAAGCACAGCTTCAACCCAGCTTTGTTACCAAGGCGATGAGAGTGCAAGCAATTTAATTAAATGAAAACAGAGATCAAAAATCCTTCACACCACCAAAAGTTGTATCTTGCTTGGTAAGACTTCTATATGTTCTGTGCCCCAACCACTTATAATAGCAAGAGAATAGTCATAGATTCATGTATGCAAAGTTTCTCTCCGAGGCTTGATTTTACACTGACCTTTGGAACAGATGTGGAGTCATACCATAATCTAGAGGAAAAAAAGATAATGCTGAGTGGATAGATCTAAAATCTGCAGTCTAGGCACAGAAGTTCAGACAGGTCTGGAAAAGTTGCAGAAGGTTGTGAAGTCTATCCAAATGTCTTCTGAATTACTCAACAAATGTATGTACCAAATCATTCCCACAAACAAAACACCTGGCAGACAAGTAATTTCCTATTTTGGGCTGTTTTGAAAGTTCTGTCATTTATATTTTTTTCTAATCATCAATTATTCCTTTTCACGTCAATTCTTTAGGTTTCATTTAAGGATATAGAAGACCAATGGTTTCACATTTGTCTAAATAAGGTAATGGTGTTCTGAATAGCCACAGAAATAGGGCAACAGTTGTCTGTGTGTGTCATGATGTGGCTCACACAGAATTCAAGATGAAGAGTGCTGTTAAATAACCAATCACAATCTTCTCAAACAAATTGCTTGGAAGTAGCTTGTCTATTAGAAGAACAGCAAACGAAACATTAAAAATTATGTCAGGAAATCCTATCAAGCCAAAGGAAAAGATTCCTGTGAGCCTGAATGGATGGTGAACTTAGTTTAAAATCAATAGGTGAGAATGTCATAAGGTAAGGCTACCTTGTGTGAATAGGCACACACTAAAATGAATTAAAACTAGAGCAGGGTGTGTGATGAAGTATGATTGATACCGAACTTAAGCCAGAAAATTTGCTTTTGATATAGAGTGGGATTTTGAGAAATGTTCAAACTGTATGATTGTATATGTTCAAAGTATGAAGAGAATGATATCTTACTAAATGCAATGCAAGTTTTGGGAAAAAAGAAAAGCCACACATCATTTTCAAAGAAAAAACATATTAAGAAAATTGTCAAAATGACTGTCGTGGTTTAACCCCCGCCAGTAGCTAAGCACCACGCAGCCGCTCACTCACTCCCCCCCCCCCCCCCAAGTGGGATGGGGGAGAAAATCGGGAAAAGAAGTAA